>CAUYUJ010002605.1:0-50000 GCA_963575745.1 Prorocentrum cordatum | reverse complement strand
AAGAGGAGGACGAAGAGGGCAATGAACAGGGAGGGGAGGAGGAGGACGACGAGGCGCCGCCGACGCCCACGGGCTACCTCCTCGCTCAGGGGTTCGGCCCTGGCCCCTGGGGGGAAGAATCCAGCAAAAAAACGGCCCCTGGATCCACTGGCCCCGTTTTTTTTTAAATAGGGCAGAAAAAAAACGGGGCCAGTGGATCCATAGGGCCGTTTTTTTTTCTCTTCTCCTCTGGGACCTCCCCCCCGGGGCCAGACGCCCCCAGTCCCCTTCACACAAATCGAATGTGTTTGTAAACTGCCACGAAAGGAATCTGTGTGCAATTCCGCCACGAACGGAATCTATTTGTAGGCCCCCAGAAAGGGAATCGATGTGCGACCCCCACAAACGAGGTAAACAGGTAAACAGAGAGGAAGAGAAAACGGGCGCCCCCGCCAACAGTCTTCCGGGCAAAAAAAAGCAGGCGCACCGATATGCGAGTGCACCCACGTGATTTTCGCTCCCGGCGCCTGTGCTGCCCCCTGGAAGTAAAAAAAGTGGCGTTAGTTTCCCCTTATGCACAAGGAAAACCATGTGCTCAAAGTGGTCAAGACGATACATGTTACCTCCTTTGGCTGGAACGGTAACTTGTCGCAGGTTACCACTCCAGCCTAGTGCGCGCTAGAACGATAACCTTTCTCAGGTTACCTCTCCAGCCTAGGGCACGCGGACGCGATAACCTTTCAGATTACCTCGCCCGCGGCTGAAACGGTAACCTTCCCCAGGTCGCCACTCCAGCCTAGTGCGCGCTAGAACGATAACCTTTCTCAGGTTACCTCTCCAGCCTACTGCGCGCGAGCGCGATAACCTTGTACAGGTTACCTCGCCCGCGGCTGGAGCGATAACCTTTTTCATGTTACCACTCCAACCACGCGCGCGAAGTTACGTTTCACCTTGTATAGGTTACCTCGCCAGCGGCTGGAACGGTAACCTGTCGCAGGTTACCACTCAAGCCTAGTGCGCGCTAGAACGATAACCTTTCTCAGGTTACCTTTCCAGCCTAGAGCGCGCCGACGCGATAACCTTGTTCAGGTTACCTCGCCCGCGGCTGGAACAGTAACCTTTCTCAGGTTACCGCTCCAGCCATGCGCTTGAAGGTTCGTTTCACCCTCCAAATGGGGACCATATTCTTGCTCAGGTTACGGCACCCATTGCTAGAGCGATGCAAGGCTTCTCAGGTTACATCTCCAACCGAACGCTGGCGGAAGCGATCGCCTTGCTCAGGCGACCTCTCCCGCGGCTAGAACGGTAACCTTTCTCAGGTTACCTTTTACAGCCTACTGCGCGCGAACACGATAACCTTGTTCAGGTTACCTCGCCCGCGGCTGGAGCGATAACCTTTCTCAGGTTACCACTCCAGCCACGCGCGCGAAATTACGTTTCACCCGAACACGGGGACCAAATGGAGACGACAATGATGATGATGCTGATGATGCTGCTGATGATGATGATGATGATACTGATGATACTGATGATGACAATGACAATGGTCATGATGATGATGAGGATGATGATGGTGCTGATGTCGATGGCGATGCTGAGGATCATCATCATGACGACGACGATGATGATGAGGGGGAGGAGGAGGAGGAGGAGGAGGAGGAGGAAAAGGAGGAGGAAGAGGAAAAGGAGGAGGAAGAGGAGGAGGACGAGGAGGAGGGAGGAGGACGAGGAGGAGGAGGAGGAGGAGGAGGAGAAGGAGGGGGTGGAGGAGGAGGAGCAGGCAGGATGGGGGGGCATGGGCAAGAGGCAAGACGAGCAGATTGAGGCAGTAGAGAAAGGCATGATGAGCAGGCAGGAGGAAGAAGCAGGATGATGAGTCGTCAGGAAGAGTATGATGAGGAAACCAGAGGATGCGGGCGAGGAGGATGCGGGGGAGGACGACGATGAGAAGGCGATAGTAGGATGGTGATAGTGAGGTATGATGGTGACGCATGTAGATGATGATGACCAGGACGAAGAGAGGGAGAAAGAGGAGGAGGAGGAGGAGGAGGAGGACGACGACAACGACGAAGGTGTCTGAGGTGTCCGGGGTGTCCGGGGTGTCCGGGGAACGTGTCCGGGGTGTCCGGGGTGTCCGGGGTGTCCGGGGGACGTGTCCGGGATGTCCGGGGTGTCCAAGAGACGTGTCCGGGGAACGTGTCCGAAGTGTCCGGGGTGTCCGGGGGACGTGTCTGGGGGACGTGTCCGGGGGACGTGTCTGGGAGACGTGTCCGGGGTGTCCGGGGTGTCCGGGGACGTGTCTGGGGTGTCCGGGGTGTCCGGCGGACGTGTCCGTGGACCTGTGGGGGACTCCAATGCACATTTGCGCCCCCAAGACAGCCCCAAGAGGGGCCCAAGCAGGGCACCACAAACCGAAAATTCTATATGTGTGCCCCGAGGCCCCCAGAGACCGCCAAGAGGCTCCAAGAGGTGCCAGGAGCGCCCAAAGACCTCCCTGAGGCCCAAAAGATACCCCACAAGGCCCCAAGAGGCCCCCGAGAAGCGCCCAAACGGCCCCCAAGAGGCCCCCGAGAGGCTCCCCACGACACCCCAACACATATACAAAAGACCTCAGACCCACAACCCAGGCACGGTAGGGGGATGAGCCGAAAACCACTAGGATACCGCCAACGTCTCGATATGCGTTGATGATTCCTATCCGCTCCCGCATGATGTTCCCGAATGCGCCAAGGCAGGGCCGAGACGCACCGACACGACTCTCGTATATCTCATTATGATAGAGAGGGGGCAGGCGGCAGGGCGCGGAGCCCTTACGGATGCATATGTATATACATATATACATACACACATACATACACACATACATACACGTGTATATCTACATACATACATACATACATACATACATACATACATACATACATACATACATACATACATACATACATACATACATACATACATACATACATATATACATACATGTATGCATGCATGCATGCATGCATGCATGCATGCATGCATACATACATACATACATACATACATACGTATATATATAAATATATATACCTACATACATACATACATACATACATACATACATGCATGCATGCATACATACATACATACATGCATACATACATACATACATGCATACATGTAAGCATACATACATGCCGACATGCATACATGCATACATGCATACCTGCATACATGCATGCATGCATACATGCACACATGCATACATGCATACATGCATACATGCATGCACACATAGATACATGCATGCATGCATACATGCATACATTGCATGCATGCATGCATGCATACATACATACAGGCAGACAGACCGACATACATACATACATACATGCATGCGTGCATACGTACACGCACACATACATGTACAGGCATACATACATACATACAGACATGCATACATGCATGCATGCATGCATGCATGCATGCATGCATACTCACATACATACATACATGCATACATACATACACAAGCATGCATACATGCATACACACAGTCGTATATACACACATACACACTTACATGCATACATACATACATACATACATACATACATACATACATGCATGCATGCATGCATGCATGCATGCATGCATGCATGCATGCATGCACGCATACAGACAGACAGACAGACAGACATACAGACAGACAGACAGACAGACAGACAAACAGACAGACAGACACATACACGCCATCGTGACGCTGGGCACGGAGTGGGCGTGTCCTCCGGTATTGTGCCCAATCCCGAAGAGCCTCAGTCCTCACTCCTGAAGTGTCTGGTAGGGGCCCGGAGCCCAAATTGCCAAATCTTCCGGGCCTGGCGCGTGCCCCCCAGGGTTCCCGGCGTCTTGTCGCATTATTCCAGGCCCCAGAAAGCCCCAAGACACGCCACGAGGGCTTCGAGAAGCTCCCAAGACGGTCCAAGATGGCCATGGGACATCGAAATACCGCCCCAAGACGCCCAAGATGGGCCCAAGATCGCCGAAAAGGCCGCCAAGACGCTTCAAGAGGCCTCGAGGAGGCTTCCCAGGAGGGGCTCAAGAATCCAGAATCGTTGATATCCCATTGGTTCTTAGAGGAGTTTAGCGTTGTCGTCTGTTTCGCTTCCCGGCGCTCCAAGACGGCACAAGAGGCCCCCACGAGCGCCCCCTGATGGCCCAAGAGGCCTCCAAGACCGCCCCATGACAATGCGGCCCAACAGGCGCCCAAGACGGCCCCAGGAGCCCCCGAGACGGCCACAAGAGGGGCCCAAGAAAGGGACCACTAAAATAAAAATCTAGCTTTCCGCCCGAAGAAGCCCCCAGAAGGCCCCAAGAGTCTCCGAACAGGCTCTCACAGGCCCCCAAGAGTTCCCCAAGAGGCCCCGAATCTGCCAAGAGGCTAAACTGATGCCCCAAGAGGCCTCCAAACGGTCCCCAAAAAGCCTCAAAACTGCCTCCCAGAGGCCCCCAAGAGGCCCACCACGAGATCCCAGCGAACATCCAATAAGCTTCTTGCCCACAACCCAGGCACGGTGGCGGGATGGACCGAAGGTCATTAGACCTGCTCGGCACTGGGACGGAAAGCGGAATTTTAGCGAATATGCTAAACATGTACATTTTCCAATGGGGCTGGGACGCTTTTTGCCAAAACTAATAGCAATAATGGGGCCATATTAGGCCGCCTTGGGGCTCTTGGGGGGTCTCCTGGGCCGTCATGTGGCGATCTTGGGGGCCTCTTGGCCCGTCTTGGACGCACCGAAGACCGAACAAAAATTGAAGGGCATCTGCGCTCCCTCACGCGAATTGTGGTCCACTCTGACTTTTTCGTTGCGTCCGTTGCGATGCCGACTCTGGACTTCCGCACAGTGGGGATCCGCTCTGGTGTATTTTTGGGCGGGTGTCAGGCAACGGCAACAGTACGGCGGTGCGGCTACCTGAAAGGGCGCGTGCTCAAACGCGCGCGTGCGCAACGACGGCAAAGGAGCGGCTGGGACATGAAAGTTTTCATTCACCACGGGCATGGCAGGAGCACTGGCGACATGGTATGGCGCGGCCTGGCGAGAGAGGCAGCGGCAGCAGCTGAGAGTCGCAGTCGTGGGCTTAGCTGCAACTGGAATGTCGTGAGCATGCACGCTCGCGCATCGAGCTTGCATGCTCGTGCGCGCGCGTGTGAGGCGACGCCTGCGCGCAGAGAGCTCATGACGCCGCGCGCCGTAGGTCTGGCGCGATCAGAACACGACGTCCAGCAATGCGTTGCACAGCCAAAAAGCACTCAACTGAGCCGTCTCGTTCCTCAGCATGGAACGTCGGATCAATCCTTCCAGAGATGCGTCGACGGTCTCCATGTTCACCTGGGCCATGTTTGCTGCGGCAAAGCGGCCCGCGATTCGCGACGAGTCTGGCCGCAGCGTCCTCCCAGCTGTCAGGACGTGTAGACACACGCCAGCGGAGACGTGTAGGAGCTGTCAGGAGGATGCTGTCATTCAATCAGCATCATCATCGTCGTCGTCAACGTCATCAGCAGCATCATCATCACCACCACAACCAACTACACGACCATCATCAGCATCATCATCATCATCCTCATCATCATACTCATCCTCATCAGTAGCAGCATCATCAACATCATCATCATTGTCATCATGAGCCTCATCATTATCATCGTCACCACCATCATCACCATCATCATCATAATCATCATCGTCACCCTCATCATCATCATCATCATCATCATCATCATCATCATCATCATCATCATCATCATCATCGTCATCATCATCGTCGTCATCATCATCGTCGTCATAATCAGATTCGTCATCGTCATCATCATCAGCATCATCGTCGTCGACCGAATCTTCATCATCATCACCACCTCCATCACCACATCACCATCATACTCATCAGCATCATCAGCATCATCATCAGCAGCATCATCATCGTCACTATGTTCATCAGTATCTGATTCATCACCATCATCATCATCATCATCATCATCATCATCGTCATCATCAGCATCAGCATCAGCATCAGAGACATCATCATGATCCTCATCATCATGATCAAAATCATCATCAGCATCAGCATTAGCAGCATCATCGTCATCATCATCATCATCAGCATCATCATCATCATCATCATCATCATCATCATCATCATCATCATCATCAGCATCACGCCCCCTGAATTTCGGATCACGACTCGGCTCTCCAGCGGCCGTTCGGGCCGATCCGGGCAGCCCCCCGGAACGCCCTCGACGAGTCGCAGCTGCTGGAAAACGCTCGAAAACTTCCGGAAACCTCCCAAAACGCTGTTCCTCATCCAACGGGGCGGCAGCGCCCGCCGTACTGCACGATGCCGCTGGGGATCAGCACCAGCGCGTGTGCGGCAGGGACGCCGAGCAGCCCCAGCCCCGCGCCGACCTGCACCCTCCCCCGCGGGCCTCGCTCGCGCCCACGCGAGGATAGAGAGCTCCCAGAGTCGGCAGCACGCCCAGAGAGAGAGCAGAAGGCCCAGACCCCCTCGAATCGTAAGAAAATCGATGAAGGTTTTCGGCCATTTTCGGCCTCCAGGGGCCACAGGACCCCAGGACCGTCAAAAAACGGCTGGGGACGAAAGACTGGTCCCAGGGAGAGTGTCCAGACCTCCAGGGGTCCACGTCGTGAAAAAAATCACGACGTCGGAGGTCTGGGGGGGGATGGCAGAGGGGGCGGGTCTCCCCAGAATGCTCAGAAGGCCTCCGGCCTGCTGGAAAGCTTCTGAGACTTCTCCGAAGCCACAGAGAGCTTCTCAGAAGACTGGAAGGCTTCTAAGGCCTGCCCCCATCTCACCTCCCCCCCTCGGCGAGCCTCTGAGAAAAACCCAATATCCTCGAATCTCGACCCTCGAGCGCGGCCCACCCGACCCACTCCGTGACGAGCCCCTTGCGTGCCGAGCCCCCAACTTCGAGGCTCCCCTACGGCTGCCTGCCCACGTCTTGAAGCGAGGCGGGGGGGTCGTCACTGGAGGCAACTGGGCAACTGCGCCCGCACTCGTGCACGGGGAAGCCCGCGGAACACCTTCACAGGCGAGTCAGGAGGGATGAGGGGAACGATAGGGGCAACCAGCTCAGGTGGGGGAAACACCAAATTGAAATAAGCGGTACATCGGCGATAGATCGGCGATAGGCCCCCAATAGCGAGTCCGCACGTTCCCGCGCGCAGTGGGCTATCACGCCCCTATCGGCGGTGAGTGAGCATTGGGGGGTCGATGCATTCCCTCATGAGTCTATTCCACCCCCATCGTTGTCCCTGAAGGGAGGCCTAGGACCAGCAGCGAGCGAGGATCGGATATCATAGGGAAGGCGGGCGGGGACATCAGCAGCCTCCCCTCGATCTCCACCGTCCATACGTTCCGCACGGCAGTTGCCGCGCCGCAGCAGCCGCCTGGCCGCGCCGCCGGCTGCACTTTCCCGCGCGGCAGGTGCGGAAGATGGAGATCGGGGTCATCGCGACGCCGCCGTGGCGGTCTCTGAGGTGGCAAGGAGGGGTGGATGGCCAAGTGGAGGGCACTGCACGCGTTCGCCATGGAGCCTCGTCGAAGATACGTGCATAAGGGCGATCGGAGCCCCCAGATTCGAAATGCCCCCGCGCCCTTGCTGCAGCCGCCGATCGTCGTCACCGCCGCCGCCGGCGTCGCCGCCACCGCCGCCGTCTCCGCCGTCTCCGCCGAGCGGACCGCCGTGAAGCGCCCCTGGAGCAGGCGTGCGGACAGCCAGAGGAGCGACGCGAGCCCAGGCGGCAGCGACGGGGCCGGGCCTGCGGGTGGGGAAGGGGGGCTCCTGTAGGCGGGCGCACGACCCGAAGGAGAGCTGTGGCAACCCAGGGGGAGAGAGGCCCCGCCCCCCATCTTGGTTCTGCCTTGGGCCCTCCCGCGGGAGGAGAGTGGGAAGACAGAAAGAAGCGCAGGGCGGGGATCATTCCGTCTGGGCGTCCACGCCAGATGATCCTCCTCACTCTGAAGCAGGGGCAAGAGGGAACGGAGGATGTCACGAGGGGGGCGCGTCAGAGTAGGACGACAGTGTTGGGAGCATCGTCCTCCCTCTTCTTCGTCCTCCTCCTCCTCCTCCTCGACACCCTCCCTCTTCCAACTCATCATCATCATCATCATCATCATCATCATCATCATCATCATCATCATCATCATCATCATCATCATCATCATCATCATCATCATCATCATCATCATCATCATCATCATCATCATCATCATCATCATCATCATCATCATCAGCATCATCATCATCATCATCAGCATCATCATCATCATCATCATCATCATCATCATCATCATCATCATCATCATCATCATCACCATCACATCATCATCATCATCATCATCATCATCAGCAGCAGCATCATCATCAGAAGCATCATCATCAGCATCATCATCGTCATCATCAGCAGCATCATCAGCGCTATCATCATCGTCATCATCAGCAGCATCATCAGCATCATCACCACCACCATCATCATCAGCATCAGCCTCAGTATCAGCATCCTCATCATCATCAGCATCATCTGCATCAGCATCATGATCATCATCATCATCATCATCATCATCATCATCATCATCATCATCATCATCGTCGTCAGCATCATCATCATCATCATCATCATCATCATCATCATCATCATCATCATCATCATCATCATCATCGTCATCGTCATCGTCATCGTCATCATCGTCATCATCATCATCAGCAGCAGCAGCATTACCTCTCGTTTCTCCCTCCTCCCTCCTTTTCCTCCTCCTCCTCCTCCTCCTCCTCCTCCTCCTCCTCCTCCTCCTCCTCCTAGGGGGTCAGGGTCAAGGGTCCCCACCCCCAGCAGGGCCGCCCGCGCTGTGCGCGCGATAGGCCCCTGCGCTGCGGCCTGGCGCCGCCGCCCCCCCGCGCCCTGGGTCGCTCCTGGCGGGCGGCACGCCAGCGCGCGGAGGCACGTCTACGGGCAGCAGGCCGCGTTCGGGATCCCCCGCGTGGCATCGCCGATTGTGGAGGGTTCGCGGCTCAGCACGTCACCTACTCAGATTGGAAGCTGCCCATCCGTTGCTCGAACATCACCACGGCTCCTCATCGCCTATGGGCAAGAAGAAACACGATGCTGTGCAGGTGGAGCCCAGGTGGGCATGTCTGGCCAGCCGTCAGTGTGGGTATAGTCACAGGTTTGCGAGCAACGCTCT
This sequence comes from Prorocentrum cordatum, assembly GCA_963575745.1. NCBI lineage: Eukaryota > Dinophyceae > Prorocentrales > Prorocentraceae > Prorocentrum > Prorocentrum cordatum. The sequence goes on along the minus strand of CAUYUJ010002605.1, from coordinate 40,781 downwards.
TTGCTTGAGATGCGGGCGAGATCGAGCTGGGAAGCCTGACCCTGCCAACCCACCATCCGACAAGCAGCCAGCTCGGTCTCTAATAGGTAGGCGGTCCAGCAGACCGCTTCGCGCAGGCAGCGCCCGACCAGAGCGTGCCGCCGCCGACGAGCCTGCAGACGAGCCGCCCACTGCTTCAGATGCGGTTTCTCGCTCCCGCAAGGTTTTGCCCGCCCTGCGGAGGCTCGGTCTCGACGACAACAGCGGCTTGGTGATTGCTGCCAAGAAAGAGCCGCAAGATGCCGAGGAAGCCAAGAGAGCGTCCCGCACACCAGATGACCAATTACAACGATCGTTGGACAGACAGCGACAGAACTCTACTGAGGTCAGCGTGCTCACGGAGGCCCACAGATTGCTGCAGTCGCAACTGAACACAAAGCTGACGGAGCTGGCCAATTACGACGATCGTTGGACAGACAGCGACAGAAGTCTACTGAGGTCAGTGTGCTCACGGAGGCCCACAGATTGCTGCAGTCGCAACTGGACACAAAGCTGACGGAGCTGGCTCAAGCGCAGAGTGAGCTCACGATCATCGATGCGGAAGTCCATGCCGCCCGTGCTGCTGCCCTTGCCACGGCGGCCGCCCCGACTCCAGGAGATGATCAGGCTGTTGCAGTGGCTATGGAGAGACTGGGGCAGATCGTCAGTGCGGCTCCATCAGTCACAGCGGGCAATGAGGCCACCTACGCTAGCTCGCTCAAGCGGCAGTTCAACGAGGCGCTTTCCTTGGTGGCTATACAGCGGGCCCCCAACACAGCCTTCGCCCCAGCAGCAGCAACACCACCAACAGCACCGCCTACACCCACGGCATGGGACGCAGCGATCCCGCCTGAGACCGCGATGGCGACCAGCGACCAGGGTGAGCACTCACGTCGGCCTCCCCCACAGCTCGCGCTGCTGAGCCCTGGCAGCACCAGCTACTTCGTCGCCGCCATCGACATGCCGCGGCAGGCTCCGAATGGCGACATCTTACCACTTGGCGCGCACATCGCGGTGGAACATCACCGCGACGACGAGGCCGTGGGCGACAACGCTACAGCGCAGGCAGTTTTGGACACCTGTACTGGCGATGTCCGCGCAGGGCGTCGTGGCCATCAGCCGCTGGCTCAATATCCCAACTACGACCTTCAGGGGCCTCCCGAGGTTGCGGTCGAGGCGCACCAGGCAGCTCAGGCAGTTTTGTGTGATGACATCGGTGGCGACCATGCCTGCCACTTTCAGCCTGATGCTACGATGATTGGCGCCCCCCATCCATGCAGCGGAAGATTCAGATCCTGAATGGGACCCAGACAGCTTTCAGCAGCATCTGTGGATACGCCAGTCACTGGGTTGGTGATGTTGTCGCCTGGGACGACATGACGGGCTATGAAGATTGGCTTTGGTGGTGTCAACTGCTGAGCTGTGTATCATGGAGGACCCCCAACTACGCCGCCTCGCCTCCACGCCAGAGCAGGTCCGAGAGCTTGCGAAACGCCCGTGCCGCCATAGCTTCTTCGATGCGGAGGAGGACATACGGAGGCTCAACCTGCGCTATCAGGACATTTACAAGGAGGACCGTGCGAGGTGGCACCAGCTTCTGACTTTACGTCTCAGCGCAGTTCGCAATGTTCAGCTCTCACTGGCTGCTCAGCAAGCGGACAAGGCATATGTGGATCTCTTGGACGCTGAGGCGACTGGTCAACTCGCATCTTCCACTGCCAGGATTGTTGCGCGACGGGACCTGGTCACTTCAGACGACACACCTCGGCCTGAAGCTCCAAGGCCTCCGCCGGAGGATCACGGTGATGATCCGATGGATGACGACATCAACCTGATGCAGGTACTCAAGTCTGCGCTGCCATCAGAACATGGAGTTGAACGTCATCGCAGGCTCCAGCTCCCCCCGCCACGCACTACTAGATCGAGAAATAACGAGGACGGTTCGAAGTGGGAGGGACGTCTGCGGGATTGGCGGACGGTGATGCTCCCCAGGTCAGCCGACTTTGAACTCTTGGATGCTGAGCTGGTTTCAGGCTGGAAATGGTATTCTTACCTATCTGGGGCGGCCCCTGCCAGCAGCTCGGAAGGCAACCGTGCGTCCTGGGAATCCCCCATCCCGTCGCCGGGCGTCGGTGCCAAGTCTGCGCAAGGACCAGATGTGTCCGCACCTTGCGAGCCAGCCAGCGGTCGGCCTCAGAAGGACGTAGATGCGGCATGTAACCTGGCGGCTAGCAGGGAGGTGTACGTCGCCGATTTTGCTGGGCGCACTGTGCCACGGAAATCCCCCACCCCGTCGTTGGACGTCGGTGCCAAGTCTGCGCAGGGACCAAACGGGTCCGCACCTTGCGAGTTAGCCAGCTGTCGGCCTCGCAAGGGCGCATATGCGGCATGTAACCTGACGGCTAACAGGGAGGTTGACGTCGCCGATTTTGTTGGACACGCTGGCAGTGACGTCGCCTCGTCCGCGGGCCCTCGGCGCTCTCGCCGTGCTCCACGCAGAAGTCATGGGCTCACTTTTGCCCCCTTCAACAGTTCAGGCTGGCCACAGATGCCGGATTTCCTACAGCAAAGTCGAGCGTCTGTGGTCACTGGCCAAGAGCTGCACTTATTTGGTGGCCAGCGTATACTTGCTGAAGAGTGGTGTCGTAAGCGGGAATGGCAGGCCTTCATCAGTGATGCTACGCAGACTACACACCAGAGGCCTACTGGAGGAGTTGGTATCTTCAGTCGCTCACACATCAGCGCAGTGCCTTTGACCGCCATCGCGAAGTCACACGTCATTATGCCAGGTCATTTGGTGTGCATGCAGGTACAGACGAGCCTACGCGGCGGGCTCATTGCGGGATCTGTATATCTCGAGAAAGGCATGCGCCTCGGAGGAAGCAACACCGCCCTGCTGGCTCGTCTTGGCGAATGCCTCAGGTTTTTCTCCTCGCCGTTCTCGATCTCTGGAGATTGGAATGTTCACCCTGATGCGCTTCGTGCTTCAGAATTCCCGTTGCCGTTGAAGGCGGACCGGGCGAAGCCCACTCAAGGTACCTACAGGGACACTGGCACAGGCAACACGTCTACATTGGATTTCTGGCTTGCCAGTGATTTTCTTGCAGCTCAGATGTCCACTCCTGATCGAGTTCCAAGATTTCCCCCTCGCCAGCACTACCCACTTCAGGCCACGTTGGGGGCGCGTCCGAGGGCTCAGCGAGTAAGACTGCTGAAGGGACCTCACGTCTTCCCGAGGCAGTCAAGACGCCGAAGATCGGGGTGGAGAACCATTGCATGACCAGCGGGGAGACTCAGGAGTTGGCTGGACAGACACCATGCAGGAGGACTCGGCTAAAGGTTTTGGAGGTCCAGGCGAGCGCCTGGAGCGACTCAACTCACTGGCATCCGCTCTGTACATTGGGGTTGAGAATGAGCTGTGCCCAACCTTCCAGCTCGAAAAGCCTGAGTCTGCAAATCGCGGGCGCAGTGAGGGCCCGCAGTAGCGTCATTCAACCGCGGGGGGGGCCTTGGCACGGCAGCAACCAGCGGGCGCGACACAATCCAGGGCACTTCGTACTCTTCAGGTTCGCATTCTGGACCTTCAGAGGCGCTGCCAGCACGCATCGCCTGACGAACACGCGCAGGCTTGGGCGCGCATGGTCGACTTCATTGGGAAGGGGGCCTGATCGAAAGCTTCGTAAACACATTGCGCGGCATGTTCTGGATGATGTTGTGCACTTTCTGGTATGTATCACTGCTCAGCCCCCTCACATGCACCCGCGCATGCCGCTGCGTCTTGGCACCCTTCTCGGGAAGCAGGCTGAAGCTATCGAGAACAAGTTAGCCCAGCAGCGCGCAAAGTCGTTCCGCGCTTGGGTACGCACGTCTCCGGCACGATCGCCTGGCGCAGTGCACCGATGGACGAAGCCGAAGGGGTGACAACTCTCGTATGTGGATACCCCTAGTGGCCCCTCAAGCCTCCCCATGGACATTGTGGGCCCCCATCGGAAGTTCTGGGCCAAGGTTTGGGGCGACCTTGACGAGGCCCCTGGGTGCGTCTCGGGGACCCAGGCGACGCCAGACGACAACCTCCTGGGGGACCTGCAGGACCTTCTGGGAAGAGGGCCTAGATATCCACCTGTGCTGATATCAAACCTTCGCATGGGCTGCCCTGAGGTTTCCATCAAGCACTGCAGTTGTGTCGGACAGGTTCAGACCGCGTCGCTGGGCCCTCGTCTCCAACGGCGGCCTCTCGCTCCTAGGCTACATCATACATCTATGTGAGTCTTGGGGCATCTGACCCACATTGTTCTCCTAGCCAAACCCACTGGTGGGCACCGTCCCATTGCCCTACTTAATTCGGTATACCGGTTGCGGGGCAAGGCCAGGCTCGACTGGATACGGCCTGGGGCATCAAGTCTGGGGAGGCCGTATTTGGCGCTGGGGGCACAGAAGTCTATCACCGACGTGGCTGCGCGACGTCTAGTACAGGCTGAAGCCGCGCCTATTCAGAATGCAGACAGCCACACCAAAGTACAAGCAATTGTGGACATCGAGAAGTGTTTTGATCGAGTGCCCTGGAGGCGACTGATAGGCGTGGCTGTCGCGCATCATTTCCCAGGTCGCCTGCTTGTCCTCGCCGCGAGGATGTGCATGGGCGCTCGACATGTCTCGTGGGAAGGCTGTCTCTCGCACCCAGTATGGGCGACCAGAGGCGTTCTGCCAGGCTGTCCGATGGCGCTGGTTGGCACTGCAGCTCATCATGCTCTCCCCCTTCGACTCCCTCTTTAAACACACTACATGGATCTCGAAGACGATTGATTTGTACGCCGACGATGTCACGATTGCGATCATGGGGACGGCCATAATGATCATTGCGGCGGCCGTTAAGATTTTGCCTATGTTGGTGGATGTTTTGACAAGGGTGGATCTCAACCCTGCCACCCACAAAATGACGATCACATCGAGTAATCCCAAGATCGGTCGAGTCGCACAGGGCAGGGTGGAACATCTCGGCTATCGATATGCCATGGCTTTAGAGGTCCTGGGAATAGAACTCGCGGCAGGGCGACCGCTTCGATTTCGTAGAAAACTTCGGGATCGCATTCGAGCCACTAAGAGACGACTTCCTCGCATCTCCACTCTTCGGAAGGCTGGGGCCGTGGTCTCACGGCATGCCCGACAGGCGTTGCCGTCGGCCATGCAGCACGGAGTTGGAGTGCGTGGCGCCCCGCTCTCGTTGGTGCGTCAGATGCGGAGCGCCATGGGAAGCACGCGGTACACCCCTGGGGCCTCCACATCACAATGGATGGGGATCGTCACGAGGAGGAGGGTGTATATCGACCGCTGCTTCGGGCTCTCAGTTATGCGGAAGCGGCTTTGCTACGTACTTTTGTGAGTGGTGGTTTCTGGCCCCCGTCTCGGCTGCATTTGAACGGCCACGCCCGCACCTCCGAATGCCCACATTGTGAAGAGGACCAATGCAACAGCTACCACATCTCCTGGGACTGCAACGGCAGGGCACACCAGCGACATCAGGCATTAGGCGGCGCGTCGACATGCGTGGGTCCCCAGCAGTCTCGGCGGGGTCTTGGCTCTGGGCGAGAGGTCTAGCTCCGAGATCGCGTTTCCCCCCGCTACCGAGGCGGGACGACTCGTATCGATGGCACGCGCAGTATGGCTCTCTCGACATGGTCACGGGAAAAACCTCCATGGACGGTGCATGCCAGAAAGCGTGGTTCTGGCAAGAAGCTACGAGAGCGGGTTGGGGGCTTGCCAAGTTGCAGGACGGGCCAGGTGGCATTGAAGTACTGGTCTACGGTGCTCTCCCTGGGCCCTCTCAGAGCTCACCGCGTGCTGAAATATATGCATTGCTTCAAGTACTAAGTGTATGTACCCCACCCCATTCACGTCCATGCGGACTTCTTGGGGATCATAGATGGGCTTGCTGCAGGCCCTGCTTTTACACGTGGGCCTTGCAGCCCCAATACAGATGCATGGACCTCCATCTGGGCCAAGATTGGGGATCTCGGGGGCCTTGGAGAGGCCATACAGGTCACGCACGTTCGGGGGCACCAATCGGGGGACTCGTTTGAGGCTCGAAGCAACCGCTGGGCTGATCAGGCCGCGCGGCAAAGTCAGGACCTTCACGCGCCTGAAAGCTCAGCTAAGCGAGCGATGCGTGCTGCCTTGAGATCAGTCCGACGTGTGCTGCGCTGGCTTGTGACTGCGCACCTGCACCATGTTGGGCCTGGCCGGATCCAAACCGAGCCTCGCCCTAGCAAGAGGGCTAGATTGACGCGAGTACCGTCCCCCGATGCGCCGATAGACTCGAACCTGCGTCACGTAATGATTAAGCCCCAGGAAAATCTATGGCATCTGCGGAATGGCGGAGCCCCTGGATTCCTTTTCTTGAGCCAAACGGTTTCGGTAACCATAATCTCAGCTCGAAGCCTGTGAAACCCTGCAGCCCTCCCCGAGGCCGCTGCGCACGCTGGCGGGCCCGTCAGCCCACCATCTCAAATTACATCAGTAATTAACAGTGCTGGCCGAAACCCGTTCGGTTCCGACTCATGTAAAGAAACAGCCATGGCAAGGGAAACCTTCATTCACGTGATATCGGCCTCTATATCGTTCTCTCTCTCTCGCGCGTTACGACCTCGGGAGGAGATCGATCTCCGTCGTGTATCTTCTGAACAAGCCAGCATAGCTCAACCCAGACGGTATCTCGTACTGGTTGTCCAGGGTGCGTGCATTCACTGAAACCAAGCTCCCCACTCTCGAGTGCCCAACGGCGCATGCCGACCGTCAGCCTCATAATGTAGCTTGCTCCTGCTCTTGTAGATCACTGGCCCTTGGACTTCAACTGACCTCATCTTCTTGAACTGCACCTCTGTCTCGGGCGAAGCGTCTCTCCTGCGTCGCCTCGACGGTGATCGTTCATATGACCCTGGCCTCGGGTTCTGAAGGTTTCACCTCGGGCCCTCTTCAGCTCGTACATGTCGAAATGGCGTGGACCACAACCCAGAGTCACCTTGTGTCTCTAAAGATTGACCCACAACCCTGTCCTGCTTCGCCTTCACCACGAACACGTAGTAACTGAAAACCACTGCCACAATCGTAACCACCAAGTGTGTAACGAAACTCCACCAGTTAAACTCGCTCTTCATGTTCACATTGATTCTGAAACCATCCTCGCAGTAGTAATCGCCTGTCGCCTCTGCCCCCGAAATGGCCGCCATCACCGCCAAAACCTTCGTGAGCACTTCTGGGTCTTTGAAACTCGTCGCTTTGATTGAGATCAAACCCAGCGTCTTCATGTGTCTCCTGAGCGCGTCCTTGCCCATCGGTTTCGTTCCTATGTCTGCCACTTGGTCCTTCATATTGACCTTCACCACCTCCATGCCTCCGTCTCGCACCAGATCTTGATGCCAGATTCACCTCGTCTGTAGATGTCGTACTCGTCCGACTCCGTGTCTGTGGCTCATGCCCTTCGCCGCTGCTGAGTCCGTCTCCAACTCCAGAGTGATCTTGACCCCCTCGTTCCTCATCTGCGCCATCTCCTGCAACACGTGCTTGATGGTGAGACCTCGGGTTGTGCCCGAACCCATCGCGTAGAACTCCGACCCCCCACTTGAGAGCGCCACCGTCGCCTGAGATAGTACCCAGCTCTCCAGTAGATGGGCCCCTAATCGAACTCCACCTGATGAAATACTCTTGCACGTCGCCTCCTGTCCTGCCCAGTCCGCGTCCACCGACACCGCCACGTTGAACGTCTCCTGCTGATACGGGTAGAATATCACGATGTCGGCCGTGCCCTTCAGATACCTGACCAGACGCTTCTGCTTGAGTATGTGCCTCACCCGCGGGTCATTGCACGAACAACTCTGCTCTCGAACTGCTTCCTGAATATCCCAACGATCCCCAGCCATAGACTGTGCGATGCCACCGCAACTCCTGTACAACATAGAGCTCCGTCGCCCTACTGGGTCTTCAGCTCCCCAAACTCCCTTGGCGGTGTGCTTCGAACTCGGTGTCTCTGCGGGCTTGGCCTGCTTCAGCCCGTACAACTCCACCATCTTCAAGATCAACTTCGGGTCTGGTAGAATGCCGAAGCCCTCCTCGCCCCAGAGCACCGTCCTGTTGAGAAACGTACCTTCAGCTGCTCCTCATGGTCCCACTCTCGGTTGAGGCTTGACCTTGAACCTATTGGCCAGGAGCTTATCGAACTCATCCAGCTCCTCGTCGTACGCCTCCACCACAAAGTCATCTCCGTGACCAGCACAGAGCGAGTCCTTGCCAGGATGGTAGTACAGGCAGCACACCGTCTTCAACTCCTCGTACCCGTTCTGTCTGAAGATATCTCGAACTTCTCCTTGAAATAACATCGACGCCTCTGGCGTCCCATACATCGCCTTCTGCAACTTCCAAAGCATCCCTGGTCGTCGCTGTTCAGGTGGTGTCCAGCAGTACTGGGGCTCCTTCAGCGACGCGTGAAAGAACGCCACTGAGATGACATATAGACCAAGCTTCTTCCTCCTCGACTCGGTCGTCCTCGTTGAAGCTGCTCTCGAAATCACCAGCTTAACTGCCCATAGCGCGGGTGTCCCTGCGAAATTCGAGGGGTCGGTCCCGTCGCTATACCTTCTGTGAACACATCGGCTCCTCACGATCCACTCGTTGTCCTGGAAGTCGCACTTCTTGCTGTCGATCCACTTGGTGTCGAACGGCTTCATCCAGTCCTCAAGTGGTACCCACTCAAAGACCTCAAACTCCTCCATGCTCTTCATCTCATTCGTCCTGCCGTTGATGACCAGCTCCTTCAACAACTCCTCGCCTGCGTACGCGTCCCTGTAGGCTCCGTCACCCACCAGTTTGTCGTAGTTCACCCTCGGCTCCAACTCCTCGCAGACGTGGCGGCCCTCCTCCCTCGTGATCGACATGATGACGCCTGTCTCCGTCGCCTCTTCCCGTCCTGGCGTAGTAGGTGCCACATCTCCTCCTGCTACGATCGCGTTACCCGTCATCTCCGCGTCCTGCTCGATCTGCAGCTCCTGTCCGAAGTGATGACCAACCGGTGTACCTGGAGCTCGCTGACCTGCTTCTCCAAGTCGTGGTTCTGCTACTCTAGCATTTTCTGGGGGTGTTTGTGCTGCTGGAACTGCCGCTGGTGCTGCTGCAGGTTGCGCTTGTCCTGGTTGATCTCCTGATGCCATCTCGATCCTCGGCTCGGCCTCCTCGAAGATCTTGGCGAACCTCGTCCTGCACCTCGCGTTGTGTATTGATGAGTTCCCTTCGCATGCTGCACACCCATCTGTAGGTCCATACTCCTCGATCAGCGCCTTCGTGATGTACTTCCGTCTCCTGACCACCTCATTCTGATCCTTCACCTCCAAGCCCCTGGGATTCCACTGCACTCCTATGAACGTGTTGTAGACCTCTTTGTTGTACTTGTCCCCCGTGGCCCTGAGCTTCATCGTCCTGGCGTGCTCGATCCCTCTCGACGTACCTACGATGATCTCGTCGCTCTCGTCGCGCCTGCCCAAGAAGATACCCTCGCCCCACCTAGGTTCCAGCTTGGAGTAGTCCTTAGCCTGTATCTTGTAGTCGATCGTCTCTCCGATCTCCCCGAGCTCTGACTTGAACTTCGCACGTCCCAGTCGTTCCCAAGCTGTCCTGCCATCCGTCTTGATAGCGAACCTGGTGAGCAAGTACCCCACGTGCCTAACCAACCACGGCATGATCAAACTCTTGGGTCCGATCTTCACATCCAACTTCACTTCCAGCTCGCTGCGTAGTGTACGCAGTAACGACTCCACTCTCTCCACCGCATTCTCAATCGCACCGTTGCTCTGATGAGAACCTTCGGGAGCCTTCTCCACCTGCGTGCTGTGCTTCCCCCTGTTCTTCAACGCCGTGATCACCGCTTGTAGCGATGGCTCCTGGTCGCCATTCAGGATGATATCCGCTGCCCCCCAAACGTCCAAGTAGAACTCCACCGCTGAGTTGACGTACTCGCTGGGTCCCTTGTGGATAACCATGATGGAAGCAACTGCATCCTCAGGCTTCTGCACCATCACCAGGATGTTGACCATCTCCGTCTCCAGCTCGGTGTTCACGAAGCAGTAGTCCATGTTAATGACTGGAATCGTCGGCGTCTCCTCTGGGCTGGCCTTCTCGCGACCATCTTCCTTGCCTCGGCCCCAAAGACACCACTTGCACCAGTCCCGATACGGCATGTGAGTCTTCTCGTGGATGGCTATCTCCTCCGCTGTGGGCTTGCACCTCTCCTCGTGACCTTCGGCAGTCGCGCCTCGTCTGTCTCGATCTCTTCCTCCTGCTCCGCCGGCTGCTGAGCTTGTTCAGGTTCATCACTCTCTAGGGGGCATAGCGTGCTCGCGTCCACGCCGAAGCTGTAGACCCCACGCCTCTTCGAGATCATCAGTGGTCTGTTCCTCTGATTGTTCACGTGTTCGTACTCGATTATCTCCTTGATCCGCTGGCTGATCTTCGGATTGCCCACTGCTCCACCGCCTTCGTCGAACCATACACCTTGAGCTCCCTTCGCCAGGTCGCTCACCGCAATGATCGTCTTGTGAACGTCTCGCACATCGAACTGTCCTCGAATTGGCTGTCGAGCCCCAGCCACCTGCATGTGTAACGTCTTGCAGCCGTTCGAGTTGATCTTAGTACCATCTGCCTGTCGTAATGGTGGTGCGCCCGCTTCTTCTCGCGGCATTCTTGGTGCGAAACCAGGTGGGCAAACACTCCGCGCCGCACATGAATCGACCATCACCTCGATCTTACCGTCGCTGTCATTCTCGAACTCTATTGGAATCAGGTAGCTCTCGTCATTCTCGTTGAACTTGTGATTGGGCTCCTCCTTGCTCTCTAGATTCACAGTGCATCCGTCTACCTCCGTGTGGTCTACACTCGAAATGCGATCTAGCTCCTCAGTCTCGTTCTCCTTCAGCATGAAGATGTAGCCCTCCTCGGCGTCGTAATCGTACCCTAAGTACTTCATGTCTTGATGATTGGGCTTGTCGGGCGCAGGTGTGCTCTTCGCCTTGTCGTTTTTTGTCCTTACCCTCGCCCTTGCCCTTGCTGATCTTTCGCAAGTCATCCTTCGTAGTCTTTCCGTCCTTCATGTCCTGTGTGGCCTTCCTGCACTCCATGAGCTTGTGACCTTTCTTGCCGCAGTACTTGCAAGGCTGCGTCGCGCTCTGGTCGTAGCCCTTGCCCTTGTTCCTATCTTTGCCGTGCCTGCCCTTCGAGTCCTTGCCGAACTTGCCGAATGTGAGCGCATCCAGATACACAGGCACAGGCCCACTTAGTGCCATCGCCGCCTGCTTCGACCTCAAGTAGTTCAACACCTCAGCTCGTACCAACGCGTATGCCGTGAACCTCGTAGCGTTCAGCATGAGATGTTCTCGAAGCTTTGACGACACTAATCGCGCACCGAGAACAGACTTCTTGATCGACTCCATGACCTTCTCTCATGTCTGCTCTTCATATCTCTGAACCAACGTCTCCCACGATACGATGCCTTTGATCGGACCGTTCTCCTGCACATTCGGATACAGTATCGAGTCTAACATACCTGAGAACCTCGACGGCACCTTCGGCTCGAACTCCAGACACAGTAGTCACCAGGCCTCTAGGCCTTCTCCTGAGGGAACGCTCTTCACGATGCCCTGAGCGTTGTCCTTAAACGTCAGTACAAGGATATAGTACAGATTGGTGTTGACTCGCTGGGCCTCTTCGTCTAGATCCTCGCGTGCGAAAGCCTCAGCGTCGACCCTCGCAGCATCCCTCATCAACTCCGCCATATGAGGATCCACCGCCATGCAGTAGGCCGCTAGGACGAAACTCCAGTTCTCCCACGTGACGCCGTCCTTGCACTCCGCATTCTCATCGAGCCCACCCGAGAACTTATCTGGCTGTCCGAGCAGCTTCGTGTCGACTAGTGACTCCGCTCTCGGTTGATGTGGTCGGTCGTCTGTTGGTCCTTCTGCTGCTCCTGCTCGTTGATTCGCATCTCAAAGTTGTTGTTCCAACCTCGCTATCTGATCTCCCTGCTGAACTACGACGCCCTCCATGGCCACGATCCTATTCAGAACCTCCTCTGCTGTTGCCATCTCTTCGCGGGAAACTATAAATTGGGAGCCTGGCCGTGGGCATTCGACCAGGCTCCGCTACCATGCGGAATGGCGGAGCCCCTGGATTCCTTTTCTTGAGCCAAACGGTTTCGGCAACCATAATCTCAGCTCGAAACCTGCGAAACCCTGCAGCATTGAAATTTTTGTAGGGTTGGGGCGAAGACCGAAACTTCGGTGAATTGGAAGAGCGCCGAGAGGTGCCTGGCCCGCGGTTTTGCCCATGTGATGTGCAAGGTCGGTTCGGCTCTCCCGACCGTCGGGACTCCTGGTGGTCCTCAGCTTTCGGAAGAAGTCAGTAGAGGCGGTGAGCATTGGCCCTGTGCGTCGTCAGGCACCGACGCCGACGGCCGTGCCGCCACTTCCTTGCAGCCTTCCCCTTTCCTAGGCTCTCCTGGGTTCGTGGACTTCCGAGGGACTCCGCGGGGCAGGGAGGGCCTGAAGCGCGTGCGAGGTGGCGAGCCTCTGGAGGCCCGTCATCAACGATTGAAACCTACTGACACCAGGACGCGCGAGCGTCCCAGGTCCCCTAGCATGCGTAGTGCCAGGAGGCGAGTTGACTTTAACACACAACCATTGAGTACAGCTCTCCTGATGCCAGCCTGTTGCAGATTGCGAGTGAGAAGGTTCTGGCCCCTGGGAATGCTACAACAGCCCCCACTGTGGCCCCTACGCGTCCTAGACCTGCCCTTGCGCCGAGTGCCGAGCGCCGTCGCACTACCCTGGACGGAACAATCGGCCCACCAGGGCCGAAGAAACCATTCCCGCCGCCACTGGGCCGTTGTTCGGTGTGGTCCCCGCGGAATCCGCGAGAGACCACCGTCTCTGGGTCTCCTCGGGGCAGGTGGTGCTTTGCTTTTCGTGCGGATTTTACAGCACTGGCACTCCGGGCCACCTAATGATAGACTGTCAAGCACATGAAGGGCACACCATGTCAGAGCGTGCCCAGCGAAACCGACGCCTGTTTCTCTCGGGACGGCACCCCGCCGACGAGGGCAAGGCCGACGGTCGGCTTATCCCTGGTCCGAGGCCACTCCTGGCCACGGACCCCGAAACCCGATGGGTTCGGCTCCTGGTGGAGCCATAGTTTCCTTTTCTTCTAGGCACTGGCGGCCTCAGTCTCTGACGCCGCGCTAACTCCTGAATTCGGTGCCGTCATTCCATAACAATGTTGGCCCTGTGTGCGGGCGGTCGAGATCCATTCGGTGGGCCCCCGCATGCTCCAGGGCATGGGTGGCACGTCCATTCGTGGCGCCCCTCCCCATAGGTGGTCGTCTGTGCACTGCGCGACGTTCCCCTGCAGTGCCCTATCATCCTCCTCCTCCTCCTCCTCCTCCTCCTCCTCATCATCATCATCATCATCATCATCATCATCATCATCATCATCATCATCATCATCATCAGCAGCAGCAGCAGCAGCAGCAGCATCATCGTCATCATCATCAGCATCATCATAATCATCAGCATCAGCATCAGCATCATCATCATTATCATCATCATCATCATCATCATCATCAGCATCATCAGCATCATCATCATTATCACCATTATCACCATCATCATCATCATCATCATCATCATCATCATCATCATCATCATCATCATCATCATCATCGTCATCGTCCTAATCGTCATCAGCATCAGCATCCGCATAAGCATCAACAGCACCCTCGTCGTCGTCATCGTCGTCGCCGCTATCATCGACACCACCGCCATCACCTAAGCCGCTCGGCGCAGCCCAACCAAACCCCTGTGGAAAAACGTGCCCCTCGGATTGGATCTGCCCCCTGCTCTGCCCTTAAGCCCCCTTCTGTCTCTCTACTCACTCTCTCACTGCTGCCGGCTTGGCCCAAGCCGGCTTGAGGCGATTTGATTCTGGCTCGAGAGCTGCCCGCTCCCCCCTTGAGCCCTGCCGGGCTCCGCCGCCGACCCCCGCTTAAGGATCGGGAGGGCAAGAGTGGGCCCGACCCCGGTTCCACAGCGGTAGCGGAGCCCGCCGCCGCGCGGGCGCCATCGGCCGAGGGCGAGATCTACGAGGTGATTGTCAGCGCGGCGCGAATGCTGGACATCGAGAACTACCTGGATGTGTAGCCGGAGAGCGACGACAGGAGCGATGCAGCATGCGTCGACTCCAGGGCGATTTCCGGCGATGGGCGGCGGCACGCTCAGCCCGGACGCCCTTCCTCCGCGGCCAAGCGGAGGCGGAGGCGGCACCTGGCAGGAGAGAAGGTCATCAACGAGCTGGGTGTCAGCGCCAGCGTGGGCGAGCCGCGACCTGGAGGGCATACCGACGTGGGACGGCAGCCCCGGGCGGTGGCGGCGATACAAGAAGGACGTGGCGCTGTGGATAGAGGGTATCAACCTGGACGTGAACTGGAGCTGGGCGGCCCGAATGGTTCGGTGCCTGACGGGCCCGGCGAAAACGCTCGGCGAGTCCATCCCGATGGTCGAGCTGCGCGCGAAGGCCTGGACGTGGGTGCGTGACGACGACCAAGGCGAAGCGGCGGCTGCAGAGGCCGACGGCCAGGACTACGACGAGGAGAAAGGCCACTGGGAGGAGGCAGACGCCATGGCGGGCATCAACCGTTTGATAAAGGTGCTCGCGACGATGGGCGTGGGCGAGCCGGCGAGGCGCGGACAGGTGATGAATTATTTCTACAAGCAGCTTCACCAGCGGGCCGGCGAGGACTTGATCGCGTGGATGATCAGATGCGGAGAGACTCGCAGCCAGCTGGACGAGGAGGACGTGGTTCTGCCGCCGATGACGGCGGGCTGGTGGCTCATCGAGAGGACGGGCTTGACAGACACGCGACCGGCGGCAGCATGGAGATACGTGAAGTTGTGCCGGTGATGATGCGCGTTCCCCAATTTGCACACGACAGAGCGGCGATCTAGCACGTTCGACCGCGGAAGCAAGCCGATCACCTTCAACCGACCTGGGCCTCAGATGTTGAAGAAGAAGGTGATTCGGAAGTTCAAGGATGCGCACGCGACGGAGGATATGGACGGGCTCAGCCAGCTAGACGAGGGCGAGCTCGAGGCGTTGAACGCGGAGCTCGCCAGCTTCGACGGAGACGCCGACGACGAGATCATGGAGGAGGCCTTGACGACGGATCAGGACCACGACATCGAGGGCATCCTCGCCGCGGAGCTGGAGGCGCTCTCGACGGTGCTCGAGGAGGCGGGGCACGACCCCGAGCTGGCCCAGGAGTTCGGCAATCTGGAGAGCGGCGTGAAGTCCATGATTGATGGCCTCATCACTGTGCGCCAGAGCCAGAAGCGCGCCAAGGAGCTGCGAAAGGATCGCAAGTTCGGCGGCAAAGGCGGCGGCAAGAGCTCAGGCTCGAGTTCCAGCAGCAGCAAGAAGTTCACGCCGAACTTCGGCAAGGGCAACCCGGACAAGAAAGGCTCGGTCTGCCACGCCTGTGGCGAGAAGGGCCACTGGGCAGGTGACGCGCGCTGCCCCAAGCTCAAGGAATGGAAGGCCGAGCAGGCCAAGAAGAAGCTGCAGCAGAGGCTCATGCCGCGGGACGCGACGGTGGTGGACTTGCTGGACACGCCCGAGGTTCGCGACGCGCAGCAGGCGACCATCCAGAAGGACGTGTTCGACCTCGGGCATTTGGCAGCGACGCCGCGGTGCAAGGACTGCAAGTACCTGGGCGACGACAGAGACGTGCGCTGCAGTATGTGCGGACGGGACTACCTAAATATGCACCCGATGCCGACGGCGGAGATGATTCTCGACGATCAGAGGTCCGAGGAGGCAGACCACCACCGGACGTTCGAGGTGCTCGTGACGACGAAGCTGGCTAGCTCGAGCAGCGGCGCCCCCTCCCCCGCCGCTGCGCGGCCTACGTCACCGGAGGGGCCGTGCGACGATCGAGAGATTCAGGAGGCGCTGCTTTCGTCCACGCACATCGGTGGTCAAGGCGACGACGGAACGCTGGACTCGGCCTGCAACAGTATGGTATCGGGCGACGCCTACGCCAAGGAGATCGAGGATCGACGCAAGCAGCCGGGCAGCGAGGATCACATCAAGAGGGAGCCCCAGCTGGCCATCCTTCGGTTCGGGAACGGCCAAAAGCAGATCTCCAAGGAGCGCTGTACGGTGCCAGCGTCGGTCTTCGGCGTGGACGCCTACCTGACCTTCTCGGTCATCGAGGACTCGGTGCTGCAGCTGCTCATCGGCAAGGACGCACTTGAAGGCATGGGCGCGGACATCAATTTCGCCGAGGATTCGTTCAAGTCGGGCAGGCTCGGCATCACGCCGAAGCGGCTGAACGAGACGGACGGCGGCCACTACTCAATGCCGATCTTCCCGCGCGATGACTGGAAGCCTCCGTCGGGCCCTCCGACGGCAGAAGCGGCCCTTCTGGGTGAAATCCAAGGTCCGGGAAGCGCTGATGACGGCCAAGTCCGAGATGGCCGCTCGAGCAGCTGACCGTCGTGCTGATGAGGGCGAGATACCTGTACTGGACGACGGCGACAATGACTGGGGCATGCTCGACGGTGAGGTCGATATCTCTGGACTGGAGATGTGGGAGCGCCAGGCCTACAACGCGAAGGCGCTCAAGTCCTCGGACCGCGACGGACCGAACTGGAAGCTGGTGAAGGCCCGCGAGACGCACTTCATGGACACGGGCGACATCATCGAGGAGCTGAGGTGGATCGACGGCATACCGAGTGAGGAGGTGTTCGAGCCGCTCGACCCGCCGAGAAACACGATCACCCGGCTCCACTGGGAGCCGGTACCCTAGCGCCCAAGGCCAAG
Source organism: Prorocentrum cordatum (assembly GCA_963575745.1). Classification (NCBI taxonomy): domain Eukaryota; class Dinophyceae; order Prorocentrales; family Prorocentraceae; genus Prorocentrum; species Prorocentrum cordatum. The sequence continues at coordinate 23,855 of CAUYUJ010002605.1, read as the reverse complement.
CTCGTCAAACGGCCGACCGCTGCTCTGCGATCGAGACCAGCTACTCCGCGTTCCCAGAGACGCGCTGTAGGACATGGCGGAAGCGCCGGAGATTCCGCGGGCGGAGCAACTGAGCATCAAGGTGCTGATCGACCGGCCGATGGAGGCAGGCGCGAGGCAGAGGCGAAGGACGCCCAAGGAGGAAGGCGAGGCGCTCGTGAGCGCGGGCGTTCCGCCAGGAGCCTCAGGCCCCGCCGGGCCAGCAGGCAGCCCGGCTCCAGGGACGCCGAGCTCGGCGGCATCAAGCACGGCGAGGAGGCGCATGCAAGCGCTACCCGCCCTGGGACTCAAGGACAAGGCTGAGCTGGTTGACTACGCGCGTGACCACGAGCTCCCGACGGACGGCAACCCTGAACTGATGACGATGCCTGCGCTGAAGGACGCGGCCGACGCGCACGACGAGGTGCTGTTCGTGCGAGCCCGCTCAGGCTCGAGAGGCCCAGCGGCCGGCAGCGCGGCGGCTCGACCGCCGCCTTTTGGTAATCTGGCGCGACCTGCTGCTCGAGGACCCTCGGCGCTGTCAAGGTGGCTGTTCGGTGCGACGATGCCCGGCATGGCGATGCCGCTCAAGATCGTGAAGGAGGTAAATTTCACAGACCAGGTCGGCCTGGCCCCGACGGCGCAGATGATGAAGAGCGGCACCAAGACCTTGGTGAAGGACCAGCTGCACTCCCTGCAGCGCGACCTGAAGACGGTGAACATCAAGCCCGAGGCCTACCTGACGGAGTTCGGGTCCTCTTTGGGCTCGTGGGAGGCCGAGTGCAAGGTGGCGGTCAGCGAGAAGACCGAGGCGCAGCCGAGGATAACGGAGGTGTTCACGACGAAGGAGGCGGTGCGCATGGAGGCGGCCAGGCAGGGGCCCCCGACGATGAGGAGCTACTCCCTGGAGTTCGGCGACGACCTCCGGTCGCCCAAGAAGCGCCGTGAGGTGATGCAGGACATCAAGACCAAGAAGCCTAACCTGGTGCTCATGGCTTTCCCCTGCGGGCCCTGGAGCAACTTGACCTACTTCCAGAAGGACCAGGCCAAGGTTCGAGAACGGCAAGATCGGGATCGACCCTTTTCTGAGGTTCGTGAAGGAGGTGGTGCAGGTGGTGAAGAATTACGGAGGTGCATGGATGATCGAGAATCCGAAGTGGTCTCGGGTCTGGGGTGAGCCAGAACTTCGAGAGCTCATTCAGCAGGGCTGCGCCGCGGAGGTGGACCAGTGCATTCATGGGCTCCTCAGAGCGTGGAGGAGCACATAGGAAGCCGACGAGGCTTCGGGCGTCGCACGAGGAGCTGCTCGGGGACCTCGACCGGCAGCGCGACCACTCGCACAAGCACGACCCCGTCGTGGGCGGCCCGAGCGCGACGGCGCGGACGGGCCACTACACTTCGGAGTTGGCGAGGAGCATCGTGAAGGGCATGCTGAACCTATTCGGCACGAGGGAGGCGCTCGCTGCGGAAAAGGAATCCGCCCCCGCCGACCCAGAGGAGGTGGACGATCCGGGATTCGTGGACTTCGCGGCCACAGAGGAACCCCAGGAGGATCTCACGACGCTCAAAGAGACGAAGGTCTGCAAGGAGGCGAGGAACGCCGTGCTCAGGATCCACAAGAACCTGAGACACCCGTCGAAGGATCAGCTCGCGCGGGCGTTCCGCGCGCGCGGGGCGAGCGACGAGGCCATCGCGGCGGCGCAGTTGCAGCGCCCGGCGCGCCACGAGATGAACAGGCCAGCTGTTGGGCACACCAGGTTCCCCGCGCGGCTCAAGAAGGTGAAGGAGCTCGGCGAGCAGATTGCGATCGACCTGTTCACGGTGCACACGAACTGGGGCGTGGCGCTGGAGATGCTCAACATTGTGGACATCAAGACGGGCTTCCAGGTGGTGGCGCCCATCAGGAGCAAGCACCCCGGCATCGTGGCCCAGGTGCTGGAGCTGGTCTGGTCCAGCTGGGGCGGCGTGCCTCACTCGCCGGTGTGCGACAACGGCGGCGAGTTCTACAAGGCGTTCCGGCTGCTGGAGGGCTGCGGGGCGCAGGTCTGGTTCACGGCGGCGGAGCCGCCGTGGCAGAACGGCGCGCGCGAGCGTGCTGGAGGCGAATGGAAGATGCTTTGGAGGGCCAGTACCACGGAGGCGGACATCGAGACCGAGCTGGAGGTGACGGCCGCCGCCGCGATGATCACCTGGGCCAAGAACCAGAGGATCAACGAGTCCGGCTTTTCGTCGGCGCAGCTCGTTCTGGGGCGTTCCCAGACGCCGCCGCGGGGCCTCTCAGCGAGCGCGGTCGTTCTCAGATCGCGGCGCACGACGCGGCGGACAACGATCCCCACACGACGAAGCGGCTGCAGGTCTACAGCGCGGCGAAGGCGGCCCTGGAGAAGCTGGGTACCAGCAAGCGACTGCGGCGAGCGCTAGTCGCTCGCAGCCGAAGGATGCCTCCCAGCACGAACGCGAAGCTCGGCGACGCGGCCTACTTCTACCGCGAGGGCAAGCGCAAGAACCGGCGGAGGAAGGGCCCATCCTTGATCTTCAAGGCCTGGCACGGCCCGGCCGTCGTGATCGCAGTCGAGCTGGCGGCCATCTACGTCTCGTACGCGGCAGCCCCCCGCGGCAGTCCGCCGCGCGTCGCCCGACGAGGCGCTGGGCATCAGCGCCAGGGAGCAGCTGGACATCATGGAGATGGCGCTGCTCGACATGGAGGCCGACAAGGAGCTCGACATGGAGGACGCGACTAAGGCACTCGAGGAGGAGGACGAGGCCGACCATGCTGATGGCGGTGATCCCGAGGCGCCCGAGGCGGATGTTCGACCTTCTCAAGCCGCGGAGGCCGTGGAGGACCACGCTGAGCAGGAGGAGCAGCAAGAGCCGATGGGTGGAATTCCCCCGTCGGCCGCGGTTGCTGCGACGGCCGGCGCCGCGGCCGGCCGTGAGCTCGACCCGATTTCGAGCGCCGAATTCTCACGGAAGACGAGTTCTCGGGAGAGCGGGAAGACCGACTTCCTGCACGACGCGGCGCAGCGGCTGCGGGGCCAGGGCGAGGACCCAGACAAGTCCAAGGCGCTGCGCGTGGCCAAGACCATCAGTGAGGCGCGCGAGCGGTCCAGGCCGTCGACCGCTCCAGCACAGGTGGCGAACGTCATCCCGGACGGCCAGTTCGGCCCCTACGGCGGCTTCGCGCCGAGGACGCCGCGCGTCGAGGAGGGCGAAGATCAGCAGGATGAGGGACGTGAAGGCAGTACTTCGAGACTCATCACGCCCTCTCAGGAGTCCGCGGCGGAGCGGCAGCAGGCAGCGCTGGAGGACATGCCCCAAGGTCGGAAGCGCGACGCGGTAGAAGCTGAGCTGCCAGGGGCGCCGTCTCGCGGAGGACGCGATGGACCACCAGAGCCCAAGCATCCTAACGAGGCGCTCCGGGTCGGAGGTGCGGCGAAGAGAGCCGCGGCGTGGCTCAAGGGTGCCCCTGAGGCAGATCGGCGGCGATTCCTGGACCACTTGGAGACGGCGCCGGCGGTCGATCCTAAGTTCGAGGCGATGCTCGCGCAGGGGCATGCCCGGAAGGAGAAGGTCTGGAGTCGGATGGACCCACCGACGAAGGCGAACTACGAGGAGGCAGCAGCGTCCCAGCGGGCGAAGTGGATCGACACGGAGTCCATGGAGGTGATGCTGGAGAAGGAGTCTGCCGAGCTCGAGGAGCAGATGAAGCGCGACGGCAAGGGCGACTACATCACGAGCACGCGGCGGGTGCTGACTGACAAGAACGACCCGCTGAGGACGGAGGCGAACGACCTGCCGCTGAAGGCGAACGCGAGGCTCGTGGTCAACACTGGCGACCCCGGGCGCTCGGACGAGAAGGCCAACGTGAGAATGGACGCGCCCTGTGCGACCACTCAGTCAGAGATGATCCCGACGCAGGTGGCGGCGTCGCACCCGGAGTGGAAGTTCGGGTCCAAGGACGTGAGTGGCACGTTCCTCAAGGGCGAGGTGGACGAGCGCGGGTTTGTTATACGAGTTCCGCTGCATGGCCCCTCGCTTGCAGATTTCCCACGAGGTCGACTGGCGCGAATTCGGAAGGGCGTGTTCGGACTACCTACGGCACCGAGGCTGTGGTATCTGAAGGTGATCTCGGCGGCTCGTAAGCTGGGACTGGAGCCCTCTCGCTCGGACCCCGCCTTCCTGGTGCTGCACGACCCGAAGGCGAAGAAGCGCGTGACGGACACTCTGTGGGGCTGTGTCTGCATTCATGTGGACGACTTCCTCTGGGCCGGGAACGAAAAGATGGCGAAGGTGATGGACGCGCTGTGCAAGGAGCTCGGCTTCGGCAGCGACGAGTACGATGACTTCGTGTTCTGCGGCAGGCGCTTCAAGAGGCAGCCTGGAGGAGCCATCACCATCGACATGATGGAGCATGCAGCCAGTCTGGAGCCTGTGACTGTGCCCAGGAACCGGCGTGCATCAGCACACCTGCGGATGAACGCGATGGAGTGGAAGCAGTACCAGCAGGTGGTTGGCAAGATCAATTGGCTCGTGAGGAAGCTGCGGGTTGACTACTCATACGACCTGGCGATGTTGCAGCACGAGAAAGGCCGCAAGAAGGGCCCGAGGGTCTCGGCACTGATCAAAGCGAACCAGATGCTGAGGGAGTTGAAGCGCAGCTCGACGTTCAAGATCGTGATGCGCCCGATCGACCTCAAGCGGTTCGGCCTGGTGGTAGTGTCGGACAGCTCTCTGGGAAACGTGATGAACGACGGGACCGCGCTGCAGTCGGACCCGGCGACAAAGAAGATAGGCACGCAGGCCGGGTTTCTCATCTTGTTCGCGGATCGTTCGCTCGTGGATAGAGGCGTCGGTCGTTTCTCGCTGCTGGAGGGCAAGAGCCACAACTTGAAGAGAGCGGCGAGGAGTTTCTACGCGGCGGAGGTGGTCTCGGTGGGCGACGCTGTGGATGTGGCCCAAGGCGTGCGCGACCAGACTGCGGAGATGCTGTACGGCCCCGTGGCAAGGAGCGCAGGCATGAAGTTGTCCGGCTGGCAGGTTCCGATGACGGTGGTGACCGACTTCAAGGACGGCCACGACAGGCTCAACTCGGACGCTAGCGTGGGTAGCTCGGCGCAGAAGTCTGTGAATTTGGGGTTGGCGAGCATCAGAGAGATCCTGGACAGGCCACAGACGATGGTGCGCTGGACCGACGGAACGAACATGCTAAGCGGCGTGCTGACGAAGAACATGCCAGCGGACCACTTGAGGGAGACGCTGGAGCGAAGCACCTGGAGCATCGAGTTCAGGGCTGAGATGGTGAAGACGGCAAGGAGAGTGGCTCGAGAACGCTGGGAGGCGCGAATGAAGGAGTTGGCCAGGAGGTAAGTTCACGCCAGCAGGACTTGAGCCATGATATGCTAAATGATCTCGTTTCTCCTTCTCTCCTCTAATATTCTGGACCGAGTCTGTTGTACGTTTGCACGCTCGCGTTTCAGTGATTGCGTTTCTCCTCCCCCGCTCGGAGTATGGATACCCGATTGGACCGGCTGGTCTGTTTGCAGAGAGATAAAGAAACGGAATTGCTGGACAGAGCTTCTGCGTGTGATTTCGTGGGCCCTTGCCGCGTTAGCTTGGGGCTCGCTCCATATTGAGATTTCACTGCCGTGGATCGCGACCACGGCGACTTTGCATTCTGGGTGACTGTTTTTTGATGGCTTGCCTGAAGTCGGCTATCGAGGCGGGCGCAGATCCACAAAGAGTAAGAATCCGTGTGGGAAAACGTGCCCCTCGGATTGGATCTGCCCCCTGCTCTGCCCTTAAGCCCCCTTCTGTCTCTCTACTCACTCTCTCACTGCTGCCGGCTTGGCCCAAGCCGGTTTGAGGCGATTTGGTTCTGGTAGCAGAATCGGAAAAAGCTGCCCGCTCTCCCCTTGAGCCCTGCCGGGCTCCGCCGCCGACCCCCGCTGCGGGATCGGGAGGGCAAGAGTGGGCCCGACCCCGGTTCCGCACCCCCTCGCGCGCGCCCAGGAACATGGCGGGCACCACCACGGCCGCCGCCACTCCCGCGCCCGCCGCCGCAGCCACGGCCTGGGACGCCGACGAAGGGGGCGGCGACGACGATGGAGGATCGAGGCTCAAGGATCGAGGATGATCGAGGATCGAAGATCGAAGATCGAGGCGACGGTCTTTGTCGACGTGTCGGTGTTTTGTTATTATGATGTGTTCTATTGTTTCGTTGTGCTGTGGTGCGTGTTGTTATGGCACATCGCTCTCACTGGTTCATTACAAGAATGTGGTACCACGAATCAACTGAGAAATCCGCCGACCCTGTCGGCGTGTGGAAGAGGCTTTATTGTTTGCTGCTTCTTCCTCGTCGTTCCTTTGTCCCGTTTCCCTGCAGCGTCGTCGTTTTTTGCCCTTTCCTTTTCCTCGTCGTCTCTGAATCAAAGGGAAGCCCCTTCCCTTTCTTCCCTTCCCCGCGCGAGGAAGGGTGGGGTCCCGTTCCTTTTCCTCGTCGTCTCTGAATCAAAGGGAAGCCCCTTCCCTTTCTTCCCTTCCCCGCGCGAGGAAGGGTGGGGTCTCGGTCGGGAGGGGGTCCCTCGAGGCTTCTCGGTCAGTAGCGAGGGGGGTAGCGGACAAGGGCAAGCCCCTTCCCTTCTTCTCTCCCTGTCCCGACGACGACGACGACGACGAGGACGACGGGCGTGCGACGCGCGACGTCGACGACGACGACGACGACGACGACGACGCCGACACGAGGACAGAATTTAAAACGCCACTCTCGTGTTAAGTTCTGTCCTTGGGGCCCTAGTGCCGACGTGACGACAAGGACGACGACGACGACGACGACGAGTGCGACGTCCACGACGTCGACGTCGACGACGACGACGACGACAACGACGACTCGAGGACAGAATTTAACACGCCACTCTCGTGTTAAATTCTGTCCTTCTGGTCCTTGTGCCGACGACGACGACGATGACGACGAGGGCGACGACGAAGCGTGCGACGTCGACGACGACGACGACGACGACGACGACGACGACCACGGACGACGAAACGAAATTAACACGCCACTCTCGTGTTCAATTCTGTCCTTCGAGTCCTTGTGCCGACGACAACGACAAGGACGACGCGTCGTAGTCGCGACGACGGGTGCGACGACGACGACGACGACGAGGACGACGGACGACGACGACGACGACGACAGGAGGACAGAATTTAACACGCCACTCTCGTGTTATATTCTGTCCTCGGGGTCCTTGTGCCGACGACGCGGACGACGACGACAACACGAGGACAGAATTTAACACGCCACTCTCGTGTTAAATTCTGTCCTGGAGGCCCCGCCTGCTCCATCCATTAACTCCTGCTCCCCCTTCTCTACCTTTTCCATTTCTCCTCCGCATCTTCATGCTCCTCTTGCTCCTCCTCCCACCTGTTCCTCCTCCTTCACTCCTCCGTCTCCTCCTCCTCCCCGCCCTCTCCCCCCCGTTTCCCTCGAGAGCCGATGCCTCCAGGGTCGGCGGCACAGGCCGTGAGGCCAGCGCAATCGACCACCCTAAGGAATCCGAATGAAAACGCACAAAAGAAACTACATACGAATACATAGATCTGTATATCTCTATATGCACTAGAACCACGCGCTCAGGTTCTAACAAGCTCTAGTTGTAGTCTAAAGTGTTCGGCGCCGGAGGACTTATATTGTCGCACGGATCGCGCATCTCAGGGAGCTCCACATGCGGCCCCAGAGACAGGCTTGGTTTAGGCTGCACCTATGTCCCCAGAGAGAGAGAGAGAGACAGAGAGAGACAAGTTTCGCCGAATGGCATGCCCCTCACGCGGATCGTGCCCCGCAAGTGCGGCACCCAAGGGGAGCTTCATAGCGTCGCCCCGCTCACTTCGGCACACCTCTCACACGGATCGTGGCCCGCAAGGAATTTCACGGACGGCCCCAGAAACAAGGCTCGCATCCCGCCCTCCCGCCTACTTCGGCACACCTCCCACATGGATCGTGACCCACAGGGATCTCCACCTACGGCCCCAGAGGCACAGTTCCCACTGCGCCACCCCCCTACGGCCACCGCGGCACACCGCATCACACGAATCGTGCCCACAAGGAGCACCACCGAAAAGACCAGAGACAAGGCTCGTACAACGGCCAGCCCGCCTATGTCGGCACACCTGTCACGCGAGTCGTGCCCCAGAAGAAGGCTTCACCTGTGGCACCTCTGGGAAGCTTCGCATGGCGTCCCCTGCCCAATTCGGACCATGCCTCGCACGGGGCGTGCCCGGAGGAGATCCACCTGCGGCCTCCGTGGGCGTTCGCGCGGCCCTCCACACGGATCGTGTCCCACAAAGAGTTCAGCGCACACGTGCACGCGTGCACCGCAGCAGCCATCTTTCCGCATTGCCCAGCGGCGCGCGGGATGCGAAGAGAGACCCGCGCCCTGCACTACACATGATCGCATAGAGGGGATGGGTCCGTCGCCATGCCAATTGCTTGCTTATCAATTGCCTTCGGCCCATACCGCTACTGTGTCTGGGTTCTGGGTCAAAGGATTTCTTTGAGTACCTGAAATTCGGGGTTTGTTTGCATGTTTCTCGGGCGGCTTGTGGAGCGAGATTAAAAGCTATTTGGAATGGGTAGCACGAACTCATGCGGGCTGCGCCGCTGAAACCTCGTTGGAGCTCCCTGCGGAACCACGGAAAGTGTAAGGGGTGTGCTGGCATGGGTGGCACGGACGCATGCGGGCTGCGCCGCTGAAGCTTTCGGTGGAGCTCCATATTGGGCCACGAAACGTGCAAGGGGTGTGCGAACATGGGAAGCGAGGACGCATCCAGGCTGCGCCGTTGAAGCCTTCGGTGGAACTCCCTGTGGGGCCACGAACCGTGTGAAGGGTGGACCGAAATTAGTGACGCAGACTCATGTGGGCTGCGCCGCTGGGACCTTCGGTGGAGCTTCCTGTGGAACCACGATACATAAAAGGGGTGTGCCAACATGGGTGGCGCGGACGCAAGCGGGCTGCGCTGTTGGGACTTGTATGGGGCAATCTGACATAAAGGTAGAGGTGCAAAGGGCGGTGCGCGTAGGCGTTTGTTTCGGACGCCCCCCTGGGTTAAACCAGCATATCAAGTTTGGCCCCTGGGTAAGAAACTCGAAAATCGGCCCTGACCCAGGTGCAAAAATCTAAGTGCAAACGAGCACCTGGACACCGAAATCGCATTTACCCAAATCGCCTAGGGGCCTAAATCGTTGAGCCAAAGAACAGTAGCCCCTCGCCTGCTACTCCCTCCTCTTCCTGGTTCCTCCCTCTCCTCCTCTTCCGTGTCCTTCCTCATCCCGTCGGTCCCTCCGTAGTCGCCTCGTCCTCCTCATCCCCCCCTCGCTGTCTCATCGTGCACGTCCCTCCTCCTCCTTCGTCTGCTTCCAGCTTCATCCTCGCCCATTCCTCCCACCCCCACTATCCGTGTCTGGCGTCGCTGATCCTCCTGCATTCTCTCCCCCATGTCCGCCCCCCCCCCCCTCCCCGCCCCTCCGCCCCCGTCCCGCCCCCCCTCCCTCCCCGTCCCCTGGCGGCACCACGCGCCTCGAAGTTGGCGTCGTCGGCGGGCGCGGCGAACGACGAACGTCGTCGTCGGCGACGGCGGCAGCGAGGGGCGAGGGCCGAAAAGAGCATCAACAAGGGTGCGGGGTGAAGGGGAAGGGGGACTGAGGAGGAGGAAGAGGAACAGGAGACCATGGTGGGGATGTCGGGATGGCTGGTTTCCGTTGTTTGCAACTGCAGTGAAGCAAGAGGTGCCGCTGGCACCACGTGTATTGTGCTGGAGTGCCCTGGCGGCGGCGAGCAACTGCGCGGACTCGTACTGAGCCCAACCCAACACAGCCCCACCCTGCGGTGGGCTCTCCAGCAAGCGTCCCCCTACAACGAAACTTCGTGAGCTGACCATTGGTACAATTGTGCGCGCATGGTGCGTGGCATGTGTTTCGACATGTGTTTGGTTGCTTCCGAGGTCGCGCTCACAGACTTGCACGGGCCAGGCGAAGCAAAACTGGACGCGCAAGAACTGACCTTGCACCGTTCCTAGTCCACAACCTTTTTCTTGGGAACCTTCCTCTTGGAAGGCTTTGCGGCAGAGGCTGCAGTAGACTGATCGGTCGACCCTGCAACGATAATCACATCAGACTCAGCACCGAGCTTTGAACCTTTGGAGGGCCCCGCCGAGACCTGACCACCGAGCGCGTCTGAGACTTTGGTCTGCAGGCTCTTCGGGGGGGCCTCGAGCTTGACAGCGAAGCGTTTGGAAATCATTTGCGCTGACATGTCAAGGGCGCGCTGGCGAGAGCTCTCAGGCGCGGCGCATATGCAGGTGGCCAGCGCGAGGCAAGACACGGCCACGCCTACCTGCACACACTCAGCCGCGCGATGCGCTGCGCCCTTGGTCAAGGAGCGGATCTCATCCTTCTCAGCATCTGAAGCCCAGTGAAGCGCTGGCATGTTAGCGCCCAGGAACTCAATGATGCGCTCATTGGTCGGCGATGCGTTGATGTATTTCTCCAGGCGCTTGATCTTCGCACCCCACTGCACATCAGCCTTGTCCTCGGTGATGAAGGCAAGCTCTTTAGTGAAAGTCCACGAGTCCAAGGCTGGCGCCAAGGTGTCGACACCGTACTTGCTCAGAAATCCTTCACCTCGGCGGCCATGTCGGGCGTGACGACGTCGCGCAGCAAGACCTTCCAAAGCCTCACCATGTCTTTATCCTGCTTCGCGAAGGTCCCGATGTCACGGACCGCATTGGTGCATGCGGTGCAGTCGGCGAGGATGCCCGTCAGCTCGATGAGGCCGCACGGCCTCCCATCCCTGCTTGAGTTGAAAGCCCCCTCCAAAGCCTTCGTGGAGCGAGCCGAGGTCAGGGTCAGCTTGACGTCATCGGGCAGCTTTGCGCCGAACTCCTTTGCGACGGAGGGGAAGGTGTCTGAGAGGTGGGCTGAGTGCACCACGCACTGAACGAACGATGCAAGAGGGGTTGCAACCTGCACGGTAGACCAGGCGCCCGTCAAGCACCGAAGGAAATCCACGAACTCTGCCTCGAAGAGCTCGTTGGGCGCGCCGTCGGCGGCGCCCTGCAACGTCACCAGCAACTGCTGGTCCAGCCCGTAGAGCGCGGTCCACTCGCGGAGCCCCGTCGCACAAGAAGCGTCGATCTTGCAGGTGTCCACCAGCTCCATTGCAGCGTTCGCCATAAGGACCTTCTCCTTGGCAACGTGGAGGCGGGTCCACTTCGGTGCAAAGTTGAGCAGCTGTTCGAAGATGTGCCCGACCCAATAGACATCATGCAACATGCCCTCCGAAGCCTCGGCGTGCACCGCAGATGACAGCTTACCCTGAGCGGTCATCTAACTGGGTCGGTGACGCACCTCGCCCACCGCGAACGCATTGGCGTTCAAAGAACCCCTCGAGCGACGATCACCAGTCAAGCCCAACAAGGGCCCCCCAGGAGGACCTGAAGAAACCTACACGGCGCCCCAGGACGCACCCGAACCCGAACACGAGCCCACTCAAACCTTTTCTGGCGATGTATTACACCAGGAGGGGGGAACGTGCGACACCTACCACAGTTAAGATGACAGCTTGCCTGGCCTGGAGATCCTCTACGGTGAACTGGCCCATCAAGGTGGTGCACAAAAACTTGACGACCTTTGTTGCCATCGACTGGTAGTCGGAGTACGCTAGCTCATCGAAGTCGCTGGGGTCGGCATTGACGATGCACAAGGAACAGAATTTCTCAGTGATGGCCACTTCGTCATCGTCACACACATCCACCACAACGTTGTACGCGATGTCCGCCGAGTCCCCTACGGCCGCCGCCGCCTCTTCAACCTTCTGAACCATGACTGCCTTGAACTTGGCGGCTGCGTCCACGGCGTCCTGCGACGAGTTCAAGCCTGTATCATTCGGGAACATCTCGGATAGCTGCGCCCATCCACGTTTGAAAATGTTGTTGTTGATGGCCCCCTTCACTGTAGCTAAGGCAAGGTTGCGGACGCGAGTCGAAATTGATGACACGACAGACAGCATCTTCTTGGCTTGCTTGCGCAGCTCGCCAGCGACAGTAGCCCCTGCGCTCGTGCAGACGATGGCGTCGCCGATAGCGATGAGCACGGAGATGTCCACGTAGGATTGCTCGAAGAGGCCGCACTTGGCGTGGGGCTCGGGCTCAGCATCGCCAGTTCCTGACACATCAAAGTCGAAACGGGTGAAGTCCTCGCCCAGGGCGGCCTTGATCTCGGCAATCATCTCCAAGGACTTCTGCTCCAACGGGCTCTCGAGGACAATCCGCTCGATCATGTCGCTCACGATGGCCGTCTGAGTTCGCACTGCCAGCGATGCAGCCGCGGCGAGCTCCTCCCCTGAAGGAACGTTCTCCAGCAACAGCCCAAGGCACAACATGTCGATGCGAGGCCACGTGTGCGGGTTTGAGTCCTGATCGGGCATCTCGATTCGAGGGCAGACGGCCAGCTGCAGCATCAGCGGCGGGTGGGTACCCGCAAGCGAAAAAGACGCCTGCTGGACGATCTGCGCCCGCAGCCGCACCGCGCAGCCGAGCATGACCTGGTGCTCCGCGCTCGTCGTCGTCCTCTGGGCGATCGCGGCGGTCGAGTTCTTGATCTCCTCGAACAGTGAGCGCCGCTGACCCAGCAATGAGATTGTCATGCCAGCCTGCTCTGACAATGACGAGCAGCCCTTGTCGCCAGTGAACCTGGCCAGCTCGCGGGCTGACTTGGCCAAGGAGTTGATGACGGAGTCGTGAACCCTGGTATTCGGCCGCTTGCTCCACTCCAGCTCCTCGGTGTGGTTCTCCTTCACCTTCGCCATGAGTTTGGCGCGCCTCCTGATCGCAGCCTCCTGCGGGGTCGCCCTCTGCTTGCCGGCGCCCTTCAGGGCCACCAAGCCCACCGCAAAACGGCCCGTGGCATCCGATAAATCAAGACCCACGTTTTCTGGCCCCCCGAGCCCTTACCTTACCCCAAGAACCAATCGGGGCTGGTAGCAAAACATATGTTCCAGGAATCGGCGAGATCCAAAATGGACGCAGTGAGGATGCGTGGAGAAGGAGGGGGAGGAGGACAAGGATAACTGCGGGAGGCCAGAGGAGGGGGGGAGACAATCTAGGGAGCGGGAGGAGGAGGATGAGGAGGAGGAAGAGGAGGAGGAGAGAGTGGGAGACAAGGAGAATGAGCGGGTGGAAGAGGAGGGGATGAGGGCGGAGGCGGAGGAGCAGAGACAGAGAGGAGGGAGGACGAGCAGGAGGGGCTACTTCTATGCCGTAGCGGTGTGCTTGTGGACCCCGCACCTCTCCGCGGGCTAGCCCGCCGCCGCGCTTCTGGCCGCCGCCCTCGGCGTCGCTGTCGCCGCCCTCAGGGCCTGCCGCCGCCGCCGCCTTGGCGCTGGCTCTCGGGCTCGAACGAGGCGCCCTGCTGTCGCCGCCGCCCGCTGAAGACGCCATGATCACCGAGTCCTCCTACTGCTCCTGCAGCCCGTTGTCGTCGTCGTCGCTGTCGTCGCTGCCCCTGCTCTCCACGTCGCTCAAGACGGCGACATCGCATTCGCCTGAGTCACGCCGCTGTGCGACGGCAACTTTCTCCCCCAGGCCGACCAGCTTCCCCTTCTTCGTCTTCGCCTCGCTGTACTCCTCACCGAGCATCTCATCGTCGGCGCACCTCGTACGCTTGACTGTCTGCATCTCTTGCTTGGCGCCTCTGCGGAACTTGTAGTTGCCCTGGTTCGGATTGGGGTCGTTGACGTACCAACAGCCTATCGCATTCAGCCTGCTGTCCTTCTTGACCTCCATGTTGGGCCACACCCTGCGGATCTTCCTGATCAAGGTGTCCTCACTGTCGTCCTCGGAGTCGTCCTTCTGCGACTTGCAGAAGCGCTGGAGAGTGTAGAAGGCGCCCTCCTCGAAAGCCTCGCAGAACTCAGCCTCGATCTCGGTGATCCAGGCGTCAGCAGTCTTCTTCTCCTAGTGCTTGTACTCCCCAAGTGTCAACACCCTATCTTTCCGCAAGCAGCTGTAGCGAGCGTCGAGGGAGCTGTTATCCTGCCTCTTCTTGTTGAGGGTCTTGACGTCATCCTCGAAGTACCGCCTCCGAGTGTCCCAGCAGTGGTAGCACTCATCGCCCGTCAAGTAGACCTCCCCCGACGTGCTGCTCCTCTCTGCACGATGCCACTGAACTCTGATCTCCCCATCACCGTGGTTGTCGATCTCCCCCGCCATCTGCTCGCAAGATCCGCAGAGTTTTGGTGGAGCAGCTGCGATCTCCTCTTGCCAGGTCATCCTCTTCTTTTTGCCACCGACGCCGACGCTGTTGGCGGCCTTCCCCGAAGCTCGGCCCGAAGCAGAAGACCTGGGCCCCTTGCCCATGCCGCTGGGCTCTGTAGTTCTGAATCCAGGAGCGAGAAGGCAGGCCGCCGGCCAGCGGCCCAGGCGCGGGCCAGGCCCGCGCGAGGCTCGGGCGGCCTCAAAGCCTCAAAGGCTTGAGCCCAAAATGGGCTATGTACCACACAGGTCACCACACCACACACACACAACACGCCACCTGAAGGAGGACGCTCTGGCTGATTTAGGGTTGCTTCGCTTTGCTGTCTAGTGTAAGGTTTAATGTGCTGTCTTATCGTGTCAAACTGTTTCCCTGGCAGACCCTCAGGCCCTCTGGGAGCGCACCTTCCCTGGCAATTGTATTTGGTTTGCGTTGCTCTGGAACTCTGGAACCTCACTTAGTCTGGATCGCTTGTGACTCCTTATCCCCCTCAATGCCAGTGCCCCGCAGGCGGGATCAAGGTTGCGACAGAGGCCAATCAGGGCCCGACTCGAATGCTCTCGGCGCGGCGAAGAAACGCCCTGGACCTCTGGACCAAGGTCGACATAGCGATGATGCAATGATGATGCAATGGTGACGATGATACCTTGGACCCTTGTCGAGGATAGCGATGATGCAATGATGACGATGATGACTGTGTCAAGCCAATGATGCGATGGATGATGGCGATGCACACTCATACGTTTAGCGTGGCCCCAGAGGCGCGCAAGGCTCAACGCTGCACTGGCTCAAGCGAGAGGCGCAACGTGAGCAGCACTCGATCTTTAACAAGGGTTAGGCCTGCGCAACCTCAAGATTCTGACGGCTCACCACCGTCATCCTCACCCTCACCGACTGGGCTGACTGGGCCAACGTCCTCACAATGTGACTCAGCATAGAGGCCGCCGCCGTCAAGAATAATGTCTGCCGCCGCAGCCTGGTTTTCAAGATCGTCGAGAACTTCGAGTTCTGCACGCTGAGCGTTATACTGAATGAGATCGTTGGCAACAGCATCCTCTGAAACACGCGTGATCCTGCGCATCTGGGTCGACATCTTACGAAGCCGCTTTGCAAGGTGCGAATTGCGCAGCCTCTCCTTACCCAGCGCCCGCTCCAACTTCTTGACATATCGCTTCTGCGCTGGGCGAAGCGCCCGCATGTAACGAGGTGGCGCCATCGAGGCTGAGAGCTGAGGCTGCGAGGTCGGAAGTGCCGGCTGGCAATTGACACTGACTGCGAGCGCGCAGGGCCGCTCGGAGAGGGATCCTTGGAGCCAGACAGGCAACGATATTTATGGTGGGATATGGTTGCTGCTGCTGCTAATGCTCTGAGCACGCTTGATGCGACTGATGACTGATGTGCGCTCGGCCTGCGTTGCTTGCGTTGCCTTTGGAATGTGCCATGCTGCATGCCAATGCTTACAACTGCGTTAGCTTGCGTCACTTGCGACCACGCCCGATGCTAATGTTAATGACGCGTGCGTCGCGCTCCACGCGGACCCAGAGGGCTTCACACGACGATGCTGCGACCTCATACGCCAGTCGGTCTCAAGACAGTCAGACACCTGGGCCCGAACCCTAGCGGCTCTGATCGACACGGGCGTGCCAATATGTTGCATAGTTTCTTGCGGGCTGCAAGCTCAACTGCGCGATCGTGCACCGCCGACGGCTTCGAAAACTAACTCGCTTGCACCGTGCAGGCCGCCTCAAACTGCCAGACTTGCACCACCCTAGCCCAAAAACAAATCTTGTTCGGGAGGTCGCCTCCAGAACAAAATTTGTTCTGGAGGTCACAAAACCTGAAAACACAGACTTTCCAACATGCTCCAGAGCAAATTTTGTTCTGGAGTTTGTTCTGGAGCTTGTTCTGGAGCCAGCGGCCCCTCTCGGGTGAGTTCGGCCTGTCGGCGCGAGCGAGTTCGACCCACCTGCATGGGTCTACGCAAGCAGTGCATGAGGCCATTGCCGACCTCTGGCCTGGCGCAGCTGCACTGCCCCCTCCGACGAGCCACGCCATCCCTCACCTCCTCCCCCCCCCCCCAACATGAAAAGGCTTACGCGCCAGGGGGCACGCCAGAGCCTGAAGCTGCGCCGTGCCCGTCTCTGAGCAGGTCCACAAGCTCATCGAGAACCCCCTGCTCTTGCAAACTGAGTCCATGGCGATTGGACCAATCTTGGGCAACTAAAAAGTTAGCTCGCCTCAGCTCTGCTGGCAAAAATTGGACGCAATGAATGTGGATTCGCTTGACGTTCCACATGGCTTGTGCATTAATGATGTTAGTCATCCGATGCTCAACTCGCCACGTGCCTTCTCTCGATTGGCCCCCCGCAAATCCCACGCGCGGCTCGGTTCGCGGGAGCTCTCCCGTATCCGATCAGGCCAGCCAACCCCCATGGATGAGCCCCCTCACCATGAGGGCCGACAGGGAGTGGTGGCAAAGGCGGCGGCGGCGGCTCATCATGCCTGGGCCATCGGACTCAGGCTCAGGCATCAAATCCCCCTCATCACTGGATGTGCATTCTGGAATGATAGACTCACCTCCCAAGTCAGACGCGTCGGACTCTGCCCCAAACTCGCCGTCGGCCGCCTCCAGCCCTCCGCATCCAGGAAGCCCGTGGGGATGTTCAGGTCCAGGCGGTGGTGGCGCTGGCCCATCAGGTCCGTCAAAACTCAGCCCGAACGGCATCCAAGGTTTGGGGTCGCCTGTTTTTCGTTTCTTAGCTTTTTGTTGCGTGACTAAGTCCAGGTCCAGGGTAGACCACTCATCCAAGAAATAAGCAAACTCGATATTGTTCTCACGAGGAGCCCTGACCAGCCTACTTATAACAAGCCTTGTTACACGAAGCGGGTGACCACCGTTATTCCCTCGAGCCTCTATCAGAAATTCCTTCAGAAGGAGATGCGACGGCATAGAAATGATTTTCCCTTGGGCGTGTCTCTCCAACCCCCAGCTGCCACTTGGAAACACCTTCACTCTGGCAACGCACAAAAAGTCCCCGACGCCATACTTGAACGTGAGGAGAACGTTTGACTCAACACCAGCTGCGCTAAACTGCAAATGGAGGGGCAACGACGTGTGCTTGACGCCAAGGGCCGAAAGGTGCATATACAAGTTTCGGGTGCCTACCAGGCGCACGAAGCAACTGACTCCCTGGAACATGTCCCGCTTCCCTCCTCTATCTCTCTCTCGCTCTCTCTCCCCCCCGCTGGGTTTTAAGTCAACGCCGCCGCCCTCCTGGAAGTGGGATATGTGCCACACTATTCGAGAACAGTTAATGGGGTCGGGCAGTCATGCTGCCCCTCCCCGTTCCTCCTCCCCACCCCGCCTTGACATCGATTTTGGCACATGCCCTGGTGGTGCGCAGTGCGGCACCGTCCGAACCCAAGGACCTCAACGACCACAACAACTTAAACTTGGCGGGGTGGGGAGCGAGAAAGAGAGAGAGAAGAAGCGGGCACATTGCTAGGGAGACAAGTTGTTTCCGCTCCGTTATTTGACCTGTGCGCACGTACTCGTAGTAATAATCTGTGGGGCACAAGCCAGATTGACAGCACACGCATTCGGAGGCGACTGTGACACCGTTAGGGTTTGGCTCTGGATCGAATTCAAACAAACGACGGACCTCTTCTGCAATGGCTTGGTCGGTGTCGGAGACATTGACCAGACTCGGCTTCAAGCCGATGCCAGGGCAGTCTATCTGAGCGCCAGCTCGCCAGTACCTGGGGGTCGCAATGGGGGCAAAATATGAGCCCGCTCGATGGGCACGGCTGCCCACCCACCTGCTTGCACAGCCTAGCATTGCGCGCGCCTCCAAAAAAAACGGTGGAGGAGATGCGGGGGGGTAGATGTTTGCGGAGGGTAATGCAGGCCCCAGGCGGAGAAGGACGACGCCGTTTGTTTTGGCGTCCAATCTTAGATTGGAAGGGCGGGCGCTCCCATCGCGCGCCCTCTGTCGAAGGAGCACGCGGAAGCGGAAGTGGAGTCGGGAGGAGGAGGAGGAGGGAGAAGGGAGCGCGTTGCTGCGCAGCCGATGGGCCACCCTAACAGCCTGGCGATAGATCGCAGCATAACGTCCTGAACTAAAAAAGCCCTGCAACTCGAACGTAGCCCCGCGACCCTCGCGGGTGGCGGCGGCGAGGCGCAGAGCCCATGGATGGAGGCCCAGTGCTTTGATCAACGCGCAGCTTGCTGACGGGTGGGTGGGTGGGTGGTGGGTGGGCGATGGGTGGGTAGGTGGTGGGTGGGTGGTGGGTGGGCGGTGGGTGGGTGGGTGGCGGGTGGGTGGTGGGTGGGCGATGGGCGGTGGGTGGGTTGGTGGGCGGTGGGTGGATAGTGGGCGGTGGGTGGTGGCAGCTGGGTGTTGGGCGGGTGGTGGGTGGGCGGTGGGCGGGTGGTGGGCGGGCGGTTTGTTTGCGGGGCTGCGGTCGGGTAGGCGGAGATGGGGGGCTCCAAGGATGCGGAGGCCCCAGGAGGACCTGAGGCGGCGGAGGATGACGAAGGGGAGTCAGGAGGAGAAGCAGGGAGAGCATGAGGAGGACGAGGAAGAGAGAGATGAGAAGGACACTTGCATCGCCCTCACTCCCACCCCAAACCCCCGGCCCCAACGGGAAACATCTTCGGTGACGGCCGCTCGAGGCCCAGGATGGACCAGCCTGGCTGTCGGGAGAAGGCCAGCCCGCCATCGGAAGGCCCCTCAGGGCCCTCCTGACACCCGCCCCCACCACCCCTTGGCCCAAGTGCCCCGATGACATCCAAGCGGTTTGGACTTGAACCAGAAACGCGTGATGGTTTCTGAGACCTGGGGGCGCATGCGAATTATCAACCTCGGCCAACGTAGACCGATGCCCCCAAAAAAAAAACTTCACAGGGCATTAGCTCAAGTAGCTCAGCAATATTTCGAAACAACGGGCCACGGGCACTTGTGATCCCCAATCGAACTGATGGCACTCGATGCTCGGCGCCTCTTGATGCGGTGTCGGACGAGCTCGTCCTCGTAGGCGAGGGGGGCGAGGGGGTTCATCTGGGCATGGATTTCCCTGTTGTTCCTCGCATCGGCCATCTGATCACACACAGCACGAGCAAATGGATCTGATCTGATTTCCCACCAAAGTCCCCCAAGCCTTTGCATGTCCTGCGTGTGTTCTATGCTATGGGGCCGAAGGTGCGGTGCCTTGTTGAGGGAACGGAACATCGACCACGCTGAAATGTTCCTGACCTTGCCCTCTCTGGCAACAAGCTTATCATTGGCAATCCGTCGAAAACCCTTGCGCCCACTAAGCCGCTTGATTGCGGTCGTAATCTGGAGGGGCTCGACGCCATGGCGCTTGCAGACGTCACTTTTGATAGCGGCCATATTGGCAAAGAGCTTCGCCCTCACGAACTTCCTGTAAGTGCGCACTGACAATGCAAACGGCGAGACTGTGCGACCTCGCTTTCGCTTTATCTCCTGCCCCAGCAAATGTGTTCGCTCCTCGCTCAAAGAAGTAAGGGGCAGTGACGCCAAGCAGTTGAAGAGAAATCGATGTGCCTGTCGAGATCGAGGCCCACCCAGTTTGCCAACCCATGGAACTGAAAACGAAACGTCAACACGCGACGCGCAAGCTCGGAATCTGCCACGAAGATCGCCAACAAGGATTGCTAGGCCATCCTCGCTGTACTCGTTTACACACGCCCGGAGAATATCGAACCCCGGCTGCTGAAACCTGAACTCCGTGCGAAAGTATGCAGAACCAGAAGCAGACAAAAGCCTCAGTGATGCGCTGAAGAACTGCTCATCGGTCCAACCTGCATCATGCCAACCACTAGCCCCACTGTCAAACAACAAGTCTGCACAACCGCGCTGCAAAGCCAAGGAGTTGGTGCCGTCCAAGAACATTCGAACACTGTCACGGGAACCTCGCGTTGCAAGTTCAAGTTCGGCCACTCGGTCTAGAAGCTCGTCATCTGGGCGCTCTGGCGACTGGTACTCCTGGAGGCTCGCGAACTTCTGCCTGGCCACATCCGCCTTGAACAACCGACTCAAGTAAACCTGGAATGGAGCATTGCAAACAACAGCCATGTGCAGCGATTTGGTCTCGCGGTCGCGATCCACAAAGGCGGCGAGCTTCTTCGCCCTGATGCTGTTGTTAGCCGAATGGTTGACGTCGCCCTGTGCCGCTGCAGCCTGCGCCGCAGCCCCCGCCTGCCCCAGGGACTCTTTGTCGAACATCTGGTGCAAGCACCGAGGTAAAATGTTGAAGAGAAGCATGCCTCGCAACATGAAGCTACTTGCATGCTCGAAACCTTCGAACCAACACATCAAACAGACAGGACAGCCAGCAGAAAACAACATACCGAATGCTTTCTTGACCATCGTTATGAAGTGCCGTCGGCCGCCGCAGGTGCACTCTGGATAATGTCTGCGCACAATGTCATCGGCATCTGGGTCTGAATTCAAAACCATGACGATAAAATCAACATCTACATGCTCTAAGTCACGAGCGGGCGTGGTAAGCTGAATGATCTTTCGAGTCTCAAGTTTCCAGCGCCTCACGTCATCCGACTCCTCTGGTACCTCCATGAACACAGCCTTGCTCGCAATACCGTCAACTGCGCCCTGGAAGCGGTCACGAAAACGAGATGTTTGCCAAAGGTGCCCAGCCCGCGTCATGGCCGTGATCGGATCGGATTGGTGGTCAAAGTTCGGCTTCATCGACAAAACAAGCTGGCGCGCGAAACACATGGTCCCAAACACCGTGAAGTCATCAGGCGTGTCCCTGGATAGAACGGATGCTCGTTCAACCGATCCTTGCAACAGCCCATTGCACACGTGGGCGTCTTTTGGGGGAAAAAAATCGCACGGAACGCTGGACCACAAACATCGTGCTTGTCTATGTTGACACCCCTGCTTGGGAAAACGCTCCACCTCTTCCACCTGTTGCATATCGTTCCAAAGTTCCCCCTCGGGAAGGGCACTGCTGGCGCTGCTACCTCGCACGCCCGAATCGGGAAACCGTCGGGCATCGGCGGAATGACGTGAAGCGTCTGCGACAAATTCAAAACAGCCCGTCGTGTATTCATACCACGTCGTCGGCAATTATTGTCAACCTGCTGGTTGGGGGCGCCCTCCTCATGGCCAGGCTGCTGACCAAGTGGCGGCGGTGACCTGACCCACATCTCGGCGTCATCCATCGCGGCCGCGATGAGGAGGCCGCTCTGGTCAGACGGGGTCGCCAGCAGGAAGTCCCGGAGGCCTGCCACCTGAGACTGCACGTGAGAAACTGCACATCGGAACGAGTCCCTCTTGTCCAACTTGCGGGTGCCCACGACGATCTTCAAACCCGCTGCTTCGACCTCTGATGTTCTGAGCAGCGCATCCTGGAAAACTCTCATGCACCACCTCGCAAGCGTCGGCGCCGCTGCCATCAAACCTCAAACTCCCACCTCCGAGCCAGAGGCGCCTGCCTGCGCGTGTTGTTTGGCGCGCGTGGCTCACAGGGGGTCGAGGTTGAGGTTTGATGGCACCTGGCGCCGTTGCAAGAGAGGTGGCGTCGAGAGCCACCCACGTCCTTCGCGTCCACTGCGGCGCACCCGAAGCACGCGGTCGCCACCTCCCTGGCGAACGTGGCGCCCCTGGCGGTCCGAGCTAGGCAGCCGGACCGCCAGGATATGTGCTTGAACACCCCAGCTCTGATCCTGGCCTTGTGGGTCGCGCTGAGGCGCCGCCCGCGGCCGCGGCCAGCCCCTGCTGGAACGGCTGCTGGAGCGGCGCCCCTGCCGCGCCCTCGCCCTCGCCCGCGGCCGCGGCCGCGCCTGCCAGGCGCTGGGGGCGGAGCTGCGGCTGGAGGCGCCGCAGGAGCTGCGGCTGGCGACGGGGCTGCGGCCGGCGGCGGAGCGCCACCTCCTCCGTCTGCTCCAGCCGCGGGCCCCTGCTCCAGAAGCGCCCGCCACATGCAAGCGTGGCCCCCTCGGCGGGGGCACCAGAAGCCAAAATGGCTGTATACGGAGGGGCGGAATGGAGGGGTCGGTACGGAGGAGGATGGACATCACATCACAAGACAAGTTAACGCGCCCACATTTTGCAAACAGATCGAAGGGTTGTTTGCACTGCGCCATTAACAGCGTTGGAAGGGGTGCTTACGAGACGGAGTATGAGGACCACAGGGGCCAGAGCAGGAAGCGGATGAGGAGCAGCGGCAGTGGCAGCAGAGGGGGGGATAGTTGAAGCAGGAAGCGCAAGCAACAAAGGTGGGTCGCAACATTAGCAGGGCCAAGGGGACACACCAGAGAGGCTACATTGAGATGATCGGGGTTCTCTTCCGACGGACTGCGCTCTCCCGCGGGGCGGGGAGTGGGAGTGGGAACGGGCCACGCTGTGGAACATTTCGGGGTCAATTCGTTTGTTGTTCGGGTTCCGACGTTGATTTGTTCGGGGCCCCGCTCTTTGATTGACGCCCTAAAGTTGTTTGCGAGCTGATCTTGGGTTTCCCCTTGATTCCCCGCCCCCCTTCCCCAAGGTCGCCTCCCAAAGCTCTCCCCCATAACGTGGCAGGAACGGGTGGCGGGGCGGGCAGGTTGTGTTTCCGCTGGCCCCATTCGGCAAGCATTTGCGCGTTTGGGGGTTGGGGGCGTTGGATGCACATCGCCGAAAGCACGAAATCTTTCCGCACACCTGAAATCTAATAGTACCATGAGGGCCTCCCTGTCTCGTTGCACCATACGGGCGACGCCGTGCGCGCGCGCTTTGCCAAACGACCTTGCTGCAGTTGCGAATTGCACAGATGCTATGTTGAAAGAACGGCGCCTAACCCATCTCGAGTTGACCACTTTGGAGGTGCAAAGAAATTGTCCTAACAAGGTCGTCGAAAAGGGATAACGCTGGCCCCTCCTAAACCGTGATTTACCATTATATGGGATTGCCTCATCCAAGTTGGGACCTTCGATGGAGCTCCGTATAGGGCCACGAAACATGCGAGGGGTGTGCCGACATGGGTAGGGCCACGCAACGTGTGACGGGTGTGCCGAAGGGGTGGCGCGGACGCATGCGGGCTGCGCCGTTGGGACCTTCGGTGGAGGGAGCTCCCTATGGGGCCACGAAACGACTGAGTGTTGTGCCGAGATGGGTGGCACGGACGCATGCGAACCCTGCCGTTGGGGCCCTGGGTGGAGCTCCCGATGGGGCCACGAAACGTTCGAGGCGGGACGCTGTCTCTTCAAAACGAAGACCCAACACCACAGGATGGCTGGGAAAAAAACACGGAACCATCAAAACAATGAAAACCCAAGAAACCCCAAGGCTGCATTACAACAGGCGTCCCGTTAGGACGGCCTTACAAAGCGATGCTCCTTTGTAAGGTCACGGTTGCGTGATCTGCATTGTTTCCGTTGTTTTGAATGCTCTGCTTTTCACACTTGCGAGACAGATCCATGTGTGCCATTTGCCCTGGCAATCCGTGCAGCCCCATCTTCCTCCTCCTCCTCCTCCTCCTCCTCCTCCTCCTCCTCCTCCTCCCC
>CAUYUJ010002604.1:63050-87850 GCA_963575745.1 Prorocentrum cordatum | reverse complement strand
GGGAGCCCTAGATCAACCTCGTCCTGGATGGACCACCTGGCGCCGCACCACCACCGTTGCCAGGGAATTTGAGGAGACTTCTAGAAGCTCCCCGTGTGGGCCTCGACGGCGACGGCATGTGCGGCATCTGCTTGGACGACGTCACGAACCTCGACTTGGCTGTCACTGCGCAGCCATTGGTTCCACATGGGCTGCGCTCACGCCTGGGCCGCCACGGACCTCGACAACTCTCAGATGAGGAACGTCGAGGCTCACCCGCGAGGCGACCCAACGCGGACACCCTTCTCCCAGTGTCCAACGTGTCGACAGCAGCTGGTGGCGCGGGAACTTCATGTTGCGTCTTCCCCAAGAGCCCCACTTCGGGCCGAACCGACGGAAGCACCATCTACCCTTCAGGGAACCCAGCCACAATATCATACGTTTAGCACGCCTGCATCAAGCTGGGGACAACCGCCACCTCGAGGCTCGCCGCAGGACGGGGGAGCCGAGATGCCGACTTGACCCTGGTGGCCACCACAAGCAAACGATCCCTGGAACCGCGAAGGCTGCCACATCGTCAAGGCAGCCACTGGAGAGGAATGCATCACATGCTCCACGCCCAACAGCCGCGCCAGCGAGTACGCGACTCAGAAATACTGAAACCTTGTTGACATTCCGACATTCCGATTGGACAACTCGACAACTCAGCGCGGCGATTGGCCCAGGTGCGTAAACCAATTTCATGGCCGAAGCGTTGCCACGTTACTTCTGCTGCTGTCGTAACATCGAAGCACTGGCCACAGCAGGTCCTCATGGGCAAACTTCAGAGAGCACCCAAGGTGTCGGCAATGGGATGAAGGAGTGCACCCGCTAGGCGAGCATTCCCGTTGCCGTCGCAGATGGCCAGGGGCACGCGACAGCGCGCAGCCTCGCGGTGCCCATTGTTCGAGGGTGTGGCCGTGATCTGCGTAGATTGCTCAGACTGCGCAGCATAGGAAATACGAGGGCAATCTTGGGCACGGGAAAATATGAGCTTGTAATAATAGGAGGCGGTGATTTCCAGACGGCATGGCCTCCCGGCGCAGTGCGCATCCCTTTACAGAAGGCACCCAGTGATCACCCGCATTGGTGATCGACGACTTCGAGCAGGCAGTTCAGGCAAAGGTGGAGCACCATAGCGCACGGTCCAACTGCGCGCAAACACCGACGAGATCGAGGACGATGCGACTGGTGTTGCTACCTAAATTTCTGAGGTGGTACAGCAGTCTACCATCGGCTCCCAATGGGCCGCCGGCCCGACCCAAGCCGCCCCAGCATTCCTGGCTGTGGGACCTTCGTGCGGGACATTTTTTCGTGGTAGAGCTTGCGCCCGGCGTGGCGCGGGCCCTTGAGCGGCGTGCTTGGACCGCGCGCGCGATGATCCCTACTTCCGCCATCTCTCCACACTTCACCCGCGTCCCCAGCGGAGTCGCACGTCGCGCGCGCGGGCCCGTCTGGATCGCGAGGCCGCCTCCCCGCGCGCGCGCGGGCAACGAGCGCGACCGAACCCGTGAGCGCGTCCACGAGCTATTGGCAGCACATAGGAGAAGCAACGCTCCTTTTGCAGCGATGGGGATCGCTTCGAGGCTTGTCTCCACCCTGGCAGTGGTCCGCATGCCGATCTTTGTCAGATTCTGCCTTTGGGCCTCGCGCCAGAACCTCGCGCCAGTGCGCCGGCTGGGGCGGCCTCTCAGATCGTCGCGACAATATCACATGGAGACGGCGTGGAGCGCGCGTTTCCACGAGGATTTGTGCGCCGGGCTAGCTGGGCCGCGCTCCAGTTCCTCGCCGCGCGAGACAAGTATGTCGGGCATCTCGCGCGCAGGCCGAGAGGATTCTGACCGAAGTTTTCATGGAGCTTTACTGAGGATTGGTTAGTCTGTTTGGAATGGTAAGAGCAGAGCTCGCTGCCCGGTTCGAGTCTAAGGTCGACGCGCCCGCGCCCAGTCTCGCTGACTTGGCGAGGAGGCTTCGTCATATTCGTCAAGCACCCAGCGCTGTCGGCCCATGGTTATTCGCCAGCCCGACAATTCCGATTCGAATCGGAATTGCGTGCACGACCGACACTGCGCATCAGAGCACGGAGCGCGCGGCTACCGCCGGCTCAGGTACTGGACTACAGACGCGAAGTATAGAGCAGTAGCTGTGTGCGCGCGCTGCTCTGCGCTGACCTCTTTGCGCCGGCTAGGACTGGCCGCTCCGCCCCAGTCGCGCGCCTGGCCCCCGCCGGGGCCACGCGCTTGGGCCCTGCAAACTAGGCATTTTCGCCGCCGGCGCTTCCAGCGGGCGCCGAGGGGCCGCGGCGCGCGAAGCCATGCCTTACCTGTGGGCGGGGGGGATTATTTTTCAGAATGCTGCCTCGCCCGCCCGGTCCTTTGGCGAGCCGAGGGGCGCGAGGCGCGGGGCTGCGCGCCCATGGAGCTCCGAGACGAGGTGGAAGGCGTCCTCGACGCCGGCGACGACCCATGAGGACATGGCGCGGAAGGGCAGTCTGGCCAGGGCATGCGCGGCAGGGGCCATCTTTGGTCGCTGGGCTGCGCCCTTCACTTTGGTCTACCAGGCTGCCAACCAAGAGCGCGCCATCGCCGCGGCCTCCGCGGGGCCCTGGCGCGGGCCAGAGAGTCGCGCAGAGGCGGGGCCCGCGCGCCCCAGGTCGCCGTCCGCCGGCGGTCTGCGACCAGCGACAAATTTGACTTGGTGACCCGGCGCGCTCCGAGAGACCCTGCAGAGGAGCAGCGCCGCCTCGGGTGCCTCGTGTCCAACGGAAAATTCAGTCGCGGTCATGGCGCCGTCCGGCCGCGGCGCGGGCCCTACAGGCGGCCGCAACTACAGGGCCAACCGCGAGACCTGGATGGTTCAGTCCGAGGGGGCCCCTTGCGCGTCATCTTTTGCAGGTGGCGATGCCGCAGACCCACGGTTGCAGGTGCGTCTGCGTCGAACAACTTAGCCCCGCGTGGCTCGGCGCTGCGCCGCCGCGGGGGCAGACTTCACAATGTTTCTAGGTGGGCGCGGTCGTCTTTGACGCGTGCCGTTCCGGTGCCATGGGGCCTCGAGGCCTCTCAGATCTTCGCGACAATATCGCATGGAGACGGCGTGGAGTGCGCGTTTCCACGAGGATTTTTGCGCCGGGCTAGCTGGGCTGCGCTCCAGCTCTGCGCCGCGCGAGACAAGTGCGTCGGGCATCGTGCGCGCGGGCCGAGAGGGTTCTGACCGAAGTTTTCATGAAGCTTTACTGGAGATTGGTTAGTCTGTTTGGAATGGCAAGAGCAGAGCTCGCTGCCCTGTTCGAGTCTAAGGGCGACGCGCCCGCGCCCAGTCTCGCTGCTCTACTTGGCGAGGAGGCTTCGTCAGATTCGTCGAGCACCCAGCGCTGTCGGCCCAGGGTTATTCGCCAGCCCGACAATTCCGAGTACGACCGACACTGCGCATCAGAGCACGGGGCGCGCGGCTACCGCCGGCTCAGGTACTGGGCTACAGACGCGAAGTATAGAGCAGTAATTGTGTGCGCGCGCTGCTCTGCGCTGACCTCTTTGCGCCGGCTGAGACTGGCCGCTCCGCCCCAGTCGCGCGCCTGGCCCCCGCCGGGGCCACTCGCTTGGGCCCTGCAAACTAGTCATTTTCGCAGCCGACGCTTCCAACGGGCGCCGGAGGGCCGCGGCGCGCGAAGCCATGCCTTACCCGTGGGCGGGGGGGATTATTTAATCGCTTCGCTCATTCCGCCGGCCCATACAGTCTCATGTCTGCCGTTTGCCCGAGGGCCTGGTGTCAATGCGGCGCTTTGGGGGTTCCTGGGGCCGCTTGGGGGACTCCTGGGGCGCTCGGGGGGGCATTTGGGGGGCCTCCTGGGGCCGCTTGGGGGACTCTTGGGGGCCTCCTGAGGGCCCCGTGGGGGCCTCTTGGGGCCTCTTCTTGGGGCCTCGTAGGGGCTTCTTAGGGCCGAGGGCTCGAAATGTTGTTTCGTGTTCCCTCTCTGGGGCCCCTTTGGGGGCGTTCTTGGGGCCCTCTTGGACCGTTTTGGAGGCTTCTTGGGCCGTCTTCGAGCCCTCTTGGGCCATCTTGGGGCCCTCTTGGGTGCCTCTTGGGCCCTCTTGGGGCGATCTTGGGGGCCTCTTGGGCCGTCTTGGGGCGTCGGGAAGCCGAAAAGGTGGAAGCTCCAAAATCTCTCAAAAACCTATGGAAAAACAATGATTTTTGCCTCCGGGGGCCCTATTGGGAGTGCTCTTGGAGGCCTCTTGGGGCGTCTGGGGGCTATCTTGGGCGTCTTGGAGCGATCTTGTGGCATGTCGGACCCCTCGTGTACCATCTTGGGGGCCTCTTGGGGGCCTCTTGGCCTTTCTTGGGGCTCTCGGGGACGTCTCGGAGCCCTGTTGGTGCGCTCATGGAGCGCTCGGGGGGACCCGGCCGGGACCCGGCCGGGACCCGGCCGGGACCCGGCCGGGACCCGGCCGGGGACCGGCCGGGGACCGGCCGGGACCTGGTCGGGGTACTTTTCGTCCGGGGACCCCCAGGGGCCGCCCCGCGCGCGCGAACTAGAAAATTGTGAACCAGTTACCGGAGATCTTAGCACGCCTCTGGCCCGTTGGGCCGGCGAATTTTTCAGAATGCCGCCTCGCCCACCCGGTCCTTTGGCGAGCCGAGGGGCGCGAGGCGCGGGGCTGCGCGCCCATGGAGCTCCGAGACGAGGTGGAAGGCGTCCTCGACGCCGGCGACGACCCATGAGGACATGGCGCGGAAGGGCAGTCTGGCCAGGGCATGCGCGGCAGGGGCCATCTTTGGTCGCCGGGCTGCGCTCCTCACTTTGGTCTACCAGGCTGCCAACCAAGAGCGCGCCATCGCCGCGGCCTCTGCGGGGCCCTGGCGCGGGCCAGAGAGTCGCGCAGAGGCGGGGCCCGCGCGTCCCAGGTCGCCGTCCGCCGGCGGTCTGCGACCAGCGACAAATCTGACTTGGAGACCGGGCGCGCTCCGAGAGACCCGGCAGAGGAGCAGCGCCGCCTCGGGCGCCTCGTGCCCAACGGAAAATTCAGTCGCGGTCATGGCGCCGTCCAGCCGCGGCGCGGGCCGCACAGGCGGCCGCAACTACAGGGCCAACTGCGATACCTGGAGGGTTCGGTCCGAGGGGGGCCCCTTGCGCGTCATCTTTTGCAGGTGGCGATGCCCCAGATCCACGGTGGCAGGTGCGTCTGCGTCGAACAACTTAGCCCTGCGTGGCTCGGCGCTGCGCCGCCGCGGAGGCAGATCTCACAATGTTTCTAGGTGGGCACGGTCGTCTTTGACCCGTGCCGTCCCGGTGCCATGGGGCCTCAAGACCTCTCAGATCGTCGCGAGAATATCGCATGGAGACGGCGTGGAGTGCGCGTTTCCACGAGGATTTGTGCGCCGG
The DNA here is from genome assembly GCA_963575745.1 of Prorocentrum cordatum. Lineage (NCBI taxonomy): Eukaryota > Dinophyceae > Prorocentrales > Prorocentraceae > Prorocentrum > Prorocentrum cordatum. The sequence goes on along the minus strand of CAUYUJ010002604.1, from coordinate 82,452 downwards.
GCTAGCTGGGCTGCGCTCCAGCTCTGCGCCGCGCGAGACAAGTGCGTCGGGCATCGTGCGCGCGGGCCGAGAGGGTTCTGACCGAAGTTTTCATGAAGCTTTACTGGAGATTGGTTAGTCTGTTTGGAATGGCAAGAGCAGAGCTCGCTGCCCTGTTCGAGTCTAAGGGCGACGCGCCCGCGCCCAGTCTCGCTGCTCTACTTGGCGAGGAGGCTTCGTCAGATTCGTCGAGCACCCAGCGCTGTCGGCCCAGGGTTATTCGCCAGCCCGACAATTCCGAGTACGACCGACACTGCGCATCAGAGCACGGGGCGCGCGGCTACCGCCGGCTCAGGTACTGGGCTACAGACGCGAAGTATAGAGCAGTAATTGTGTGCGCGCGCTGCTCTGCGCTGACCTCTTTGCGCCGGCTAAGACTGGCCGCTCCGCCCCAGTCGCGCGCCTGGCCCCCGCCGGGGCCACTCGCTTGGGCCCTGCAAACTAGTCATTTTCGCAGCCGACGCTTCCAACGGGCGCCGGACGGCCGCGGCGCGCGAAGCCATGCCTTACCCGTGGACGGGGGGAATTATTTTTCAGAATGCCGCCTCGCCCACCCGGTCCTTTGGCGAGCCGAGGGGCGCGAGGCGCGGGGCTGCGCGCCCATGGAGCTCCGAGACGAGGTGGAAGGCGTCCTCGACGCCGGCGACGACCCATGAGGACATGGCGCGCGCGGGCCGAGGGGATTCTGACCGTAGTTCTCATGAAGCTTTACTGGAGATTGGTTAGTCTGTTTGGAATGGCAAGAGCAGAGCTCGCTGCCCTGTTCGAGTCTAAGGGCGACGTGCCCGCGCCCAGTCTCGCTGCTCTGCTTGGCGAGGAGGCTTCGTCAGATTCGTCGAGCACCCAGCGCTGTAGGCCCAGGGTTATTCGCCAGCCCGACAATTCCGATTCGAATCGGAATTGCGAGTACGACCGACACTGCGCATCAGAGCACGGAGCGCGCGGCTGCCGCCGGCTCAGGTACCGGGCTACAGACGCGAAGTATAGAGCAGTAATTGTGCGCGCGCTGCTCTGTGCTGACCTCTTTGCGCCGGCTGAGACTTGCCGCTCCGCCCCAGTCGCGCGCCCGGTCCTGTCGGGGCCACTCGCTTGGCCTTGCAAGCTGGGCATTTTCGCCGCCGACGTTCCGACGGGCGCCGGAGGGCCGCGGCGCGCGAAGCCTTACTTGTGGACGGGGGGGGGATTATTTTTCAGAATGCTGCCTCGCCCACCCAGTCTTTCGTCGAGCCGAGGAGCGCGAGGCGCGGGGCTGCGCGCCCATGGGCTTCCGAGAAGAGGTGGGAGGCGTCCTCGACGCCGGCGACGATCCGCGAGGACATGGCGCGGAAGGGCAGTCTGGCCAGGGCGCGCGCGGCAGGGGCCATCTTTGGTCGCCAGGCTGCGCTCCTCACTTTGGTCTACCAGGCTGCCAACCAAGAGCGCGCCATCGCCGCGGCCCTGGCGCGGGTCAGAGAGTCGCGCAGAGGCGGGGCCCGCGCGTCCCAGGTCGCCGTCCGCCGACGGCCTGCGACCAGCGACAAATTTGACTTGGTGACCGGGCGCGCTCCGAGAGACCCTGCAGCGGAGCAGCGCCGCCTCGGGCGCCTCGTGTCCAACGGAAAATTCAGTCGCGGTCATGGCGCCGCCCGGCCGCGGCGCGGGCCCTACAGGCGGCCGCAACTACAGGGCCAACCGCGAGACCTGGAGGGTTCAGTCCGAGGGGGGCCCCTTGCGCGTCATCTTCTGCAGGTGGCGATGCCGCAGATCCACGGTGGCAGGTGCGTCTGCGTCGAACAACTTAGACCTGCGTGGCTCGGCGCTGTGCCGCCGCGGGGGCAGACTTCACAATGTTTCTAGGTGGGCGCGGCCGTCTTGGACCCGCGCCTTTCCGGTGCCCAGGGGCCTCGAGGCCTCGGGGCCGAAAAGCCCCTCCTGGCCATCGCCAGCTCGCCGCATTTGTTCGCGCCCTTCCGAAATTCGAGGCGCAGCGGAAATCGCGACCGCGACGTCGGTTGGTCGCAGTCAGCGCGCGGCGCAAGGCATTGCCGCGCGCGTGGCTGCCGCGGGCAGCTCGACCACTCATGGCTGCGCTCTTCCTGGCCGCCGGCTTTCGGGTCAGTCCCGATGCGCCCCGGGAGCTGGGGCTCTCGGAAGCAGCCGAAGCACCGCCGCCCGCCGCCAGCGCCAACGGCCGTCCGCGCAGCAGCAGGAAAGCGTCGAGCTCGGCGCCGAAGCCTTCGGGGGCATCGGCCCGAGCTGCGGAGTTCAAGCTCCTGCAGCTAGGGCGCCCGCGGCGTCGCGGTCCGAGTTCGAGCTCCCGGCGCGCAAGAAGTGTCGAGAGACGCCATGCGATTTTGCTACGCGGTGTGCTCTGCAAGAACCATTTCAGCGTGAATGTCTGCGTGTAAACATGCATGACCTCTGTTCGATGCGGCGTTTGCTGGCAATTCGCTTAACTCGCGTGATGGCGCCGCGCTGTGCAACGGAAGGTGTGACCGGCAGTCGCGGATGTTGCTGAATATGTTGGCGACCCCTGGCGACGCGGCCGGCGCTTCGCGCAACTCTCGCGGACGACGGGAGTAACGGGATATAGCTCCGCAGTGGGTCGCGGAGGCGCGCGCGCGATCTCGCGAACCAACTGGGCCTCGGATGCGCTCGCCGCCATGCCTGGTCATGCCCTGGGCCGCAGGCAAGGGGGCCGGTCGACCTACCGCGCCCCATCAGGACGTGCGCGGGCGGGGCGGGCCAGCCGCCGTGCTGGGGATGAGTGCCCAGCGCGGCGCGGTGACATCCGGTGACCGAGGTGACGAACAAATTCGTCACCTAGGAGATGCGCGACGACGCGTTGACGTCGGGCGGGTACTCGATGCTTGCAGCCACGCTACATAGCCACATCGTCAAGCATAGTCAACCGTGGAACGATGTATCCTCCGCGTCACGGCAGAAGCAACGCGGCGCTTCGGCTTGGCTGCCGCGCCCAACTGCCGCGGGCAGGGCGCCGTCGCCGCAGCCGCGACCTCGCGTCGCCACGTGAACCATATCTTGTGGCCGTCGGCCCAGCCTGCCACAGTGCTTGGGTTGTGGGTTAGAGGTTAGCGGCTGTGCGTGTGGATGTCGTTAGGGGCCTCTCGGGGGCCTCTGGGCGCCAGTTTTGAGGCCTCTTGGGGGCCGCTTGAGGCTTCTGTTCTGGCTTCTTGAGGGTTCGCGGGGCCTCCAGGTGGCCTTGGGGCCGACTGGGGGCTTGTCGGGGCGGCTCGAACTGTCGGTTCGTGTTTCCCCTCTCAGGCCCCTCCTGGGGCCGTCTTGCGGCCGTCTTGGGCGGTCCTGGGCGCCTCTTGGGCCGTCTTGGGGCCCTCTTGGACCGTTTTGGCGCCTTCGCGGGGATCGCGGGCCGCCCCAGGGGCTTCTGGGGCCGTTCTGGAGCGCCGAAGCCCGAGAGCGCGAGAGCGCGAAAGAAATCGACGAACAGCAGGGAAATCAATGATGTCTGCTTCTTCGGGCTTTCTTGGGGTCCTCTTGGAGCGCTGTTGGGGCTTCTGTGGGACTTGGGCGTCTTGGGGCGCTCCTGGAGTGTCTCGGAGGTTCCTCGGGCGCTTCTCGGGCCCCTCTGGGCCAGTCTTGGGGCCCCCTGGCCGTTGGGGAAAGAGCGCGAGGCAGCCTGGGGGCGCGCGGTGGCGCCCGGGAAATAGGAGAATCTGAGGCCCATGCTAGGCCCCCCCCAGTCCTGAGCGCAGAGAACAGAGAACACATGCGAGCCCGGGAGTAACTCCACTTCGCGCCGCGAGGCACGGTGGCGAATTTCGGCAGGAACGCGTTCAACCTGGGAGGCGTCGCGGCCGTCCGAGGGGGGCGCGGTCTAGCGCGGATAGTCGCGGGAGATCTCCAGTGCTGCCCCCTCAGAGAAAAAAAGCTTTCTGGGCTGGCAGTGATTTCCGCCCCCCTCCATTTCGCCTTGCCCCTTTCCCCCCTTCGCCCTTCGCCTGCCCCCCCCCCCCCGTCTTCGCCCTCGGCGGCGGCGGCAGCGGTGGGGCCATTATTTGCTGAGTGCTGCGAGGTGTCGCAGTCCTTCCGTCGGCCCCCGGGAGATAATAATCATTGGCCCTTATTTGGGGAGTTAAACGCATCTCGCGGTTAGTCATTGAGAGCAGCCGCGACGGGCTGCTTTCCGTTTCGGCGGGGGCTTGGGAAGCGCGAGGTCGCGACGCGGCGGGGCCCTCGAGGCTGGTTGCGTCAGAATCTAGAGCTACCGGGCGCAGGTCGCATGACGAGTGCGGACTGATGTTATTTATCAGAGTTGTAGGTGGCCGCTGCCTCGGAAACGCTGTGGAGGGCGAGCCCCGAGCGGCGGGCGCCCGGGGCGGCGGCGCTGGCGCCGCCGAGGCTGACCTGACGTGCGCCTGGATGAGTCGGCGCGCGGCGATGGGGGGCTTGCAAGTCTCCGCGCGTCGCGCGCCCCTGCCAGCCCGTTCGGGGACCATGTCGAGAAGAGCTAGCAGGGAAAGGGACGAAGAGACACATGTAGTGGTGAACGGTTCTGGGCGATCTCCGGGGTCAGGGGGGGGGCTTGGAGGGCCACTTCGGGTCGCCCCTGCGGCCCGCGGGAGGGCGAGGGGGGGCGGGGGCGGGCGTCTTGGGGCCTTGTTGGGGCGCTCTTGGCTCTCGAGGCCCGCTGGGGGGCAGTCTGGGGTCCCCAGGGGCTCTCCCCAGGAGCCGATGGGGGGCTTCCTGGGGCCATCTTGGAGGCGGTTGATCAGCAGACGGGGGTCATTGATGCCCCCCCCCCCCCCCCTTCAAGGGCAATCGCAATCGCTTCTCGGGGAGTTCTCGCGCCGACCTCGTGCGTTCCTGGGGGCCTCCGCGGGGGTCGCCCTCGGGCCATCTCGAGGCCTCGGAAGCCCGTCGGAAGCGAAAGAGCGAGAAGGTGCAATTCATGTACTCTTTGGTTTTGAAACATGTGGAATTCTTCTCGGCGCCCAGAGGGGCTCCGAGAGCACCCGGGGCCGTCTTGGAGCGGCATTTTCGGCCTCTTGGGGCGCGTTGAAAGCCGTCGCGAGGCATGGTCGGCATTCTTGGGCCACCTTGGAGTTTCGGTTCCCTTTCGCGGCCATCTTGGGCCACCTTGGGCGCCCCAACTTTGCCCCCCCGAAAGACATCGGGGCGGGGGGCGAAGGGGGGGATTCGGGCAGAGTGAAGGAAGACGTCGCCATGCCAATGGCGCCTGGAGGGCAAGCTGGATGATGCAGGAAGAGTCCCGCGAGGATTTCTCATGCGACGCCCGTTTATCGACTCGACCTGGCGGGCCTCGCTGACGGCCGACCAGCGGGCGGTCGTGCAAGGCGGGCTCCCCGCCGGCACAGCAGCGTTCGATTCCGTCAGCGATGCCGAACCTCGGCCAGCATCGTCGCGTCTACTACCGCATGCCATCTGAGAAGACGCGCAGCAGCGCCGCCGCTGCATGGTCGTCGACGCGGGGCCTCTGGCCGCGCCCGAGGCCGTGGAGGTCGACGGCGACGGGGATGCGCGTCGGAATGTTAGCCCCCGACGAGATGCGCAAGCAGGTCCTCGACCACCCCGCGCCCAGCGGCCATTGCGCCCTACTCTGGGCGCGCGTCGCGGGCCGCGAGAAGGCCGTGATCAAGCGTGACACCGACCTGCCCGCCCAGCGCGCGTCGTTGCCGCCGCGGCCGCCGCTGTGCTGGAAGGCCCTCAAGTTTGGGCCGGCCACGATCGCCTTTCGCGGCGATCTCGCTTCGGAGCAAGGGGCATCTTGGAGCGCGGGTGGGTTGGCCAATGCGCGTTGGCACGCGCGCAGACGGATCCCGCGCAGAAGGTGCGCATCGTCCGCGTGCGCCTGACTGCGCGAGGCTGCGAGGGCGCCGACGTCGACTTTGTCGCGACCTGCGCCGGCGCCTCCTCGCGGCTCTCGCAACAAGTGATTGGTCTTGATGCAGCGCGCCGAGGATGGGCGACCGACGCGTGGGATGTTAACGAGGAGTGTTCCGCGGGCGTTCGCTTCAACGAACTGGCAGAGGCCACAGGTGAGACTCGACGCGAGGTGAACTTCGAGCTCCCCGCGGCGCCGATGCAGTGTCTCGCAGAACCAAGGGCTACAAGGACTTCGACGCAGCCCTGGAGGTACTTCACATGGACAAACCATGGAGACGCCGAAGTGCCAGTCTATCCCTCTCGTTGCCTCTACTGAGCTGCGCCCGCGCTATACAGCAACGAGTTCATCGCCAAACGCGACGACGTCGTTCTCCCTCCCTCTGTCCTCCTCCGTCTCCATCGGGGCTCACAGGCTGAGCGCGAGCGGGGGCTCGCGGCGGATGGCAGGGGCTCTCTGGGTGCCGGGGCTGCAGGCGGCGGCGCAGGTCGCGCAGGCTTACCTGCTTCGCTGCCCGGCGGCCTCACCGTGCCCGACGGTCAGCTGCCCCTCGCCGGCGGCCTGCCCGCCCTGCCCGGCGCGCCGCGCCAGCCAGTGCCCAGCGGCGCCCGAGGCGGAAAGGTGCGACGTGCAGAGCGGTGGTGGCCTGATCTTCTTCCTGCTGGGAGTTGTGACTGGAGTGGGTGTGACTGGTGGCTTCGTGACAGTCGTGTTGCGCTGCGGACGGTGGGGTTCAGCTCGCTTCGACCGTGGTGAGCATGGCGGGCCGCGAGGAGAGGTTCCAAGTGGCGTGGTTGCGTTGCAGAGTGGGCGGGCCCGCTCTGTATCATCAAAGGTTGCTCTTGCAGCAGCTCCAGTCGTCCGCTGATGCGTGGGTGGCGGTGACACCCGATGGCGACATGTACGTGGAGGGCGTTGCAGTCAATGAGGACATCAGGGAAGTGCTCTGGGAGAACATTCCAGGCGTGGAACCCGCTCAGGTACGGTGTCGCGGGTGCAGGTTCGGCCAGATGCCCCGCGGCGACGCCCTCCGGCGGCTGGCGCAGCAGGCGGAGACGGTGCGCGACCAGGGGGGCGCCGCGCGGGGGTACCGCGCGCCGGCCCCGCTGGCGGGCGGCAGCGACTTGGGCGGCTTCGACCCGATCGGCGGTCCCCCGGCCGGGGGGCGCCGAGCCCGCCTGGACGCTGGGTGATCGCCGTCGACTGCAGCGACGGCAAGGCAGGTGATCCCATCATTGTCAGGGATGCGTCACGCCTGTCAGGTGATTCGCTGATCGGAGTCGCGCATGTGCCGAACGAGGCGTGGGTGTTCGTGGAGCGGCTGCACGAGGACGAGTCTCGGGAGGACTACCTCGCGCGGACGGCCAGTCGGCGTGGCGCGGGGGGCGGTAACCTCGACGCTCGAGTGCTGCCGGTGGCATTCAACACGACGAGCGTTCGCCAGCGGCTCTGGCGGGAGACGGTCTCGAAGATGGCCCAGGTCTCGTTCCCGGACTGGCCGCTGCCAGGGCCGCGCACCGTGGACTGGCGCGCGCGGTTCGTGGACCGCCGCGGGGGAGGCCCAGTCGACCACCGCCGTTGGTTGGTCGGCCATCTGCGCCTGCAGGGTTCGGATTTCGGGGTCCAGGAGCACGAGCACGGGATGAGGGCGTTCCAGTTCTTCGGGGAGTACGACCAGATCGACCTCCCCAACTTGGTGGGCGTAGAGGTCATCCTGCGAAGATGCCAGCTCATCGAGTACCATTACGAGAAGAAGGGCAAGGCGGCCGGCGGCAAGGAGCAGAGTGCTGGGCTGTCGCGCGAGGAGGCCGCTTACTTCACGGGCTCCCACAGGCTTGGAGGCGAGGTGATGATCTGTCCTGAGCTGGTGGAGCGGGTCTCCAAAGAGATCGAGAAGGGCGCCAGCGTGGCGAAGCGGATGCGTAAGGCGCGGGAGGAGGCTCGCCTCTCGCGCAAAGATGGCTAGGCCATCGAGAGGGCGGCAGGAGGGCCCCGACCTGCGCGCCCGTCAGCCGCAGGGGGAGCGCCTGCGGCTTCAGCAGTCTGGTGTGGTTTTTGGTCAGCGTGATGTGCTACCTCTTCATGCTGAGGGTTTCCTCATCCCCGCGGGGCCCGGGAAGCGCGACGTCAGCCGGAAGGTCAGGCGCCGCGTCGAGGCCCGATCTCACGCCAACCAGTGGTGTGCTGACGTGGCCCGTTCTTTGAATGAGATTGGAGGACGTCAGTGCAAAGACACTGTGAGCAGTGCCTCCTCCCGCTTCCGGCCGTGTGTGCACGACTTCGGCATGGCGAACGTGAGAGCCGGCTTCGAGCGGTGGGGCCGGCCGCCTGCCGACCTCACCTGCCAGGGGGCCTTCGATGAGCTCCGGGCCAACCACAGCTATGAGGGTGCTCCTGTGGCTGTGGCGCCGATGGACATGGGCTTGCTCAGCCTAGCCTGGGCGGGGCCGGCGCGCCTGTCGACCTGGGCCAGCTGCTGCCTGATGGCCGCTCTGAGGTCCGCGGTTTTGTGAAATATTTTCTCTTGCCAAAGGATCAGGCAGAGGGGCGGCTGGGTCTCGGGGGAGTCCGGCGCCATCCTTGCCCTGACCCTCTTTTGCGCCGGCCTCGAGAGTACGAGCGGCTCTTGGCCCTCCTCTCAAGCAAAGGAAGGATTGAGTACTCTCTCGACGTGGTCGAGACTTGTCTGGAAAAGGAGTGGGAAGCAGCGCCTCATCATTGACGCTCGCCGTTCGAAATGTTGGTTTAGAGATGCTCCGAAGACCCGACTGGCCTCTGGGGACTCGTATGCACGCCTCTTTTCTGCGGCTGACCTCACTGTGGAACTTGGTCAGACTGACATACAGAATGCGTTCTACCAGCTTGCTATGGCTGTTGAGCTTCGCCCGTACTTCGGTCTCGCGCCGGTCCGTGCAGGCAGGGTCGGCGTGTCGGTCACCGTTGAAGGGTCTCAGGTCTCACCTAGTACTCTCGTGTATCCGCGTATTTGTGTTCTGGCGATGGGATGGACCCACGCGTTGAATTGGCGTCAGAGGGTGCTCGAGGACATCAGCTCCCGGGTCCCAGGTCTTGGGATGAAGTCCAGGATCCAGGATCGCCGTCAGCCTCCCCCGGTCTCCCCCCTCGCCCACTCCGAGTACGTTGGCAACTTTGTGGCCCCCTCCCAGGTCCCCGGAAACGCCCGGGCCGCGGCCCAGAGCGTGGCCGAAGAGCGCCGTCTCGCCGGGTTGCGGGCTCACCCCGTCGAAGCGGGACCTGGAGGGGGGGCTTTCGGGTGGTTTTTCTCGAGTGAGCGGCCAGTGGTGTGTGCTAAGGAGAGGCGTGTCTGGAGGGTCCGCTTGGCCCTCCAATATGCTATCAGTCGCCCTGGGTTCTCTGGGGGGGATCTTGAGGTCCTCGAGGGGCACTGTGCGCACGCCTTCTTGGTGCGTCGGGAGTTGTTGTGCTGCTTCAACGCGGTGTACGCGTTTATCGCTAGACATCGACATGAGCGGGTACCTCTTTGGGATGTGGTTCGCAGGGAGCTCCGTTGGGCCTCGCGCCTCGTGCGTTTCTGCTGGAGAGACCTGTCGGCCTCCGTCTGCCCCGTGGCGGTGTCGAGTGACGCGTCGGAGTGGGGGTGCGGGGTCACCGTCTCAGAGGGGAGCCAGGACGACATCGTAGAGGCCATGAAGTACTCGGACAGGTGGCGTTTTCGGGGAGGGCCTGGGGGGGCCCGCCAGCAGGCCGCGGAGCTCATCGAGGAGGCCCTGGTCGGCCGCCGTGCTCCTGGGGATCGTGGCGGAGACGCTGAGCCGGGCGCCGCCGTGGGCGGCAAGGTGGACTGGGGGATCGAGGAGGATGATCGCGTGCCGTTGGTCCCCGAGAGGCTCCTCAAAGGGAAGTGGTCTGTGGTGTGTTCACGTCCTTGGAAACGCTCTGAAGGTATGCCTGTACTTGATAAACCCCTCTGGGGACTTCGGCATCAACTTCGCAACGCACGTTGGTGGGGTCGGAGGCTCCTCTTCTTGTCAGACTCGATGTCCGCCACCATGGCTCTATCGAAGGGCCGGAGCTCGGCCCCCGGGATGCTGAGGGCGGTGCGGGCACGGGCGTCGTCGCTGCTGGTGCCGGGCTGCGTCGCCACTGTGCGCTGGATCTCCGGCGAGCTCAACTCGGCGGATGCCCTCTCGAGGCGCGGGCTCGCTTGTGGGCAGTGCGGATGGCGGATGGCGGCCGCGAGTTAGTTGCCCATCCTGACCCGGGCGCCGCCGCCCTCAGCCAGCGGTGCGCGGCCGCGGCGCGCAGCGACGCCTTCGCAGGCGCGAGCGCCGACGCGGGGCGACCAGGCGAGGGGCCGGGGTGTCGCCCCTGCCTCTCCCGGGCGCTCGGAGATGCCCGCGATGGCGCCTGCGCGGCGGGGCCGCCGCAGCAGGGCCAAAGTGGCGGCAGCTCGGGGGCCGGCCCGCAGACGCTGGGCGGTGGATGCGGCACCCGCGGCCTTCGGCCGCATGAGCTCTCTGCAGCTGGAGAGTGTCAGGCCACGCGCGCGCAAGCTGTACCAGGCGAGCTGGGAAGCGTTCGAGGAGTGGGCCTCAGCGCAGAAGTTGCCGATCGAGTCGGAGGACGACCTCGAGACAGCGATGTTGGACTACTTCGACTGCAAGTACTTCGATGGGGTCCACTCGAGTTTAGGGGGCCGCCTGGTCTGTGCCGCGTGCTACCTGCGCCCGGAGGTCAGCCGCCAGCGAGGTGCGAGGCTGGCGCGTGTGCGGCAGGCCCTCCGCGGTTGGTGCCTGCGAGCGCCGAGCCAGTCGCGCCTGCCCACTCCGTGGGAGGTGGTTTGTCTGCTGGCGGATTTCTTTGTGCGCAGGGGCTAGTGGGAGATGGCGGTGGCGATAGTCATGTGCGTGGTCTTCTACTTCCGCCCCGGCGAGCCCCTGGGCCTGAGGGCCTGCCAGCTGGTGCCGCCCCTGGCGGGCGGTCGAGCGTTCCAGCGGAGGTGGGCCCTTGTGCAGCGTCCCATGGAGCTCGGGCGGCCGTCCAAGACAAACCGCTGGGGCGACTCGCGAATGCTCGACCTCGACGATCGCCAGTTCCTGGCCCCCGTGCTGGCCCGGCTGCGCGGGCCCGGCGAAGGGTCCGAGCGCAAGCTGTTCGGCTTCGACTACCCGACCTGGGCGCGAGAGCACCGCCGAGCCAGCCTGGGGCTGGGGCTGGGGCCGGTGGGCCCGCCGACCCTCCACGGCCTTCGGCGCGCAGGGGCCTGCCTGGGCTGCGCCCTCGGCCGCCGCGCGGTGCTCGAGATCAAGCATCGCGGCAACTGGGCAGCCCCCAATCCGGTGAGGAGGTACCAGAAGGCTGGGCGCCTGGTCGAGCAGCTGCACCAGCTCTCCCCCGGCGCGCGCCAGGCCGCGCTCCAATGCGCCGCGCAGATAGGCGGCATCCTGGCCGGGCGCTGGCTTTCCTGAAGGCGAATTTCATATCGGTTAGTTTCGCCTTGGAGATTTGCGCTGGCAGTGGATGCCTCTCTCGAGGGTGGCGTCGACGGATAGACGCGCCCATCATAGAGTTCGATCTCAAGCACGGAGACCAGTCTGATGCGACGGTGCCCAGCGTACAGAAGCGCATCCGTGGGTGGATCATGTGCGGCCAGGTGGTGGCCGTGTGGTTGGGCACACCGTGCTCCAACTTTTCGCGAGCTCGCGACAAGCCCAACGGCCCGCCACGCCTGCGCAGTGATGATCACCCCATGGGACTTCCAGACCTCAGGGATGTAGATCCGTATACCGTGACGGTTGGTAACGCTCTTCTAGCGTTCTCCTGCTCCGTGTTGCGGCTGTGTTCGCGACTAGAGATGCCGGCGGCGCTCGAGAACCCCGCCGCCAGCCGCCTGTGGATATGCCCTCCCATGAAGCACATGCTGGCGCTGAAGACAGCCTCGATCTACAGAACCGATTTCTGCATGGTCAATCGCCCTTGGAGAAAAAGGATTCAATTCGTTGCTGTGCATGTCGACCTCTCGGCTAGTGAGCGTAAGTGTCAGGGCCGCGGTATTTGCTCAAGGACAGGCCAGCCGAGCGTTGAGTTGATTGGCAAGATAGACGGCGTCTTCCGTACTCACATAGCTGAGCCGTGCCCGCCTGCCCTCTGCAGACTGCTGGCGCAATGCTTCAGGAACGCGTTTGCCGCTCGCTCACTAGCTGGTTTTAGCAGTGTTTGTGTTGCTAGCCCCTGCCTCCAGTGATCAATGTTGGCGATTTGGGAATTCATGCGTCTGTAAGACCGGTCTTTTTTTGAGCCAAGTTATATGAGTCGCGGGGTTCCTGCATAAGCAGGGCAGTGCAGTCACCACGACAAGTTGCTTCTGGCCTGAGTGGAAAAATGGCGCTCGGAGCTTGTAAGATGACCCGTATCGTCTTAGCTCCGTGCAAAGTGTCTTCACGGCTGGCCGTTGTGACGTCTGAGGCTGGAGTGCTTGCAAACGTCCCCCGCTGGGGTCGTTCTCCCTCCCTCTGTCCTCCTCCGTCTCCATCGGGGCTCAAAGGCTCCCACCACGCCCTCCTTGCCAATGATCCCCTGACTTTGAGGGGAATTCATGCGTCTCTAAGACCGGTCTTTTCTGAACCAAGTTTTATGAGTCGCGGGATTCCTGCATAAGCAGGGCAGTGCAGTCACCGCGACAAGTTGCTTCTGGCCTGAGTGGAAAGAGCGGCGCTCGGAACTATATCTATATATGTATGTATATACGCATATATATATATATATATATATATATATATATATATAATATATTTTGTATATATATACACACATATATATATATATATAAGACTGCATTGGCGCTTCGCGCCATGCACTTTGGTCCTGGAAGTTTGGTATGCAGGTGGAATAGCAGGAAGGTCAAGCCGACAATTTAGCGATAACTCCTTGTTGCCTTGTCCGGCATGGCCGCTATAATAGCGTTATTCGATACCCTTCCTCCATGCTTGTGTTGTCAGCATTTTCGCCATGCCCTGCGCATTCTCCCCATCCTCCTCAGCTCTTTTTGCGGAGGCTCCTCCTTGGAGAGCCTCCGGGGGCCTCGCAACAGTTATTTCAGGCTTTCTTGAGGCCTTTTGGAGGCCTCCTGGATGTGTTCTGGGGACCTCCGGGGGCTTCCTCGGGCCGCCCTGCCTCCGACCGCGGTCTCCTTGAACGACTGGGTCACGATTTGGAATTCTTCGGAAGGTGTCTTGGGGCCATCTTGGGCCGCCATGGGGCTCTGTGAGGGCCATCTTGGACCCTTGTTGTGCCGTTTCTGGGCTCTCTTGGACTGCCTGGAAGCCCTTTGGGATGGTTATGGGGCGATTTTGGAGCTTCCCAGGCGGTTTCGCACGCCCAGAAGACCGCCGTCTTGGAGCGTCGAGGAGCCGAAAAGAGGAAAACCCCACAATTCACCAAAAACCATAAAACAAATCAATGACTTGTGCCTTTTGGGCCTTCTTGGGAGTGCTCTTGGAGGCCTCTCGGGACGTTTCGGGACGATCTTTGGGGGTATGACGGCTTCTTGGGGGTCGTCTTGAAGTCGCGGCGGTCACTCTCGGAGCGCTCTTGTGCTGTCTTGGGGGTCTCTGGGACGTCTCCGATGACCCCCCCGATCGCCCTAGGTGCGCTGGGAAGGCTTGGCAAAACGCCCTGCCCGGGGGGCCGCTTCGAGGCCCGTCCGGGAGGTCCCAAAGCCCCAGATCCCGGGGGTCCGGTTTTTCGGGAGGGGTGAGGGTCTCCCCCCCGCCCGGGCATGTAAACATACAGGAAGAGGTGTGTGTGTATATATATATATATATATATCCACATATCCAGCTAGGGGCGCAGCTTTCCGACAATAACCGAACTCAGGTATAGACTTCGCGGGGCCATCTTTCTCCGCATGGGCCGCGCGAGCTCAGCCGAGCAGCTCCTCCGTGTCGGCCCGCGCCCCTGCCTCCTGCTGGATTGGCGGCGTGGAGCAATGAAGATCGTGACCGGCAGCGTCTTCACCTGTGAGCCCATGGCCGCGATCAAGCTCTACGGATAACGGTATACTTCTAGTCGTGACGCTTTACGAGATGCTCGAGGGCCCGCGTGGATCGGGAGCCGCGCGGCGTCTGCGAGTCGGGCAGCTGCCTCTAGCGCTGTGGGTCGAATTGTGCTTTGACGCAGCGGTCGCTACCACTGCCGCGACAGCGCCCCAGCCCGAGCTTCCATCAGTACACTCGCTCCTATCACATTTTAATATGACAACGAGACCACTGGCGCTATGGCCAACCATGGCCTGAGCACACGCCATGCGCTGTCGCGCTCAATTCGACAGGAAAGCCCACTGGGCCTTCGAGGCAGTGGCGCCAGCTGACTGCGTGCGACGAGGAGCAATGGTCTGACTACCGCCGTGTGCCTGTCCGTCCTGATCGAGAACCCGCCCCTCTATTTGATTCTCTGCCTGGGACGTCCCTGTTCATCGTGGCGCCCTGACCAGGGGAGGCAAGCTCGCGTGCTATCATCGCTTCGTCTTGGGGCATTGAAGCTACGTGCACGGCGCTATCAGATGATGATCAGTGGGGCAGGAATTACATGTCGTCGTGGGCGCATGTAGAAATATCAGTCAGGGCGTGCGCGCGCCTGCGAGCGCGAACGCGCAGTTCTCCTTGCAAACGTGGCTCCGCTGCCATCTTGTGAACGAGAGGGTCGCTCGCGCGCCGGCCAGCGGGTCGCGCGCGCGGACCCCCTCCCAGGGCGAAGGCTCGCGCGTTGGCCCGCCCGGCCGCGCGAAGGCCCCGTGCCGGTGCCCATGGAAGCCGGGCCGTCTCCGATTCAGGTTGATCCGCCATCGGATGGGTATTCGCTGGGTGCTTCGGCCAAAAACACCGCGGCCAAGTCGCGTCGAGCGCCCGCGCCGCCGCCGCCAGGAGGCCAGCCGCGACCTCCGTGACCCGAAGTGCACGCTCGATCTGAGCCGCGGAAGGCTCGCCGCGAGCGCCGCAGGGGTGTCCCAGCGGAGCCGCCGTCGCCCGTCGAGCGGGGTCGCAGACGTCGCAGCAGCAGCAGAGCAGAGGTATCTTCGCGCGCGGCGTGACGAGCTGCCAGTCGCGCGCGAGCGCCTCCGCAGCGCGGCCTCCTCGGTCGGGGGCAGCTGCTCCGCGCGCCCGCCAGGCGCGACCGCCCCCGCAGGCGTCGCCGCCGCGAGGTGGCCCTGCCTTCGCCCCGGCCCGCGCGCCCTCTCGCGGAGTCCGCCAGCCAAGGCAGGGCCGCGGCTGCGCGCGTCGAGCAAGGGTCCGCCTCCTGAGCCGCCGCCGCTGCCGCCGCGGCTTCCCGCGACGGATGCGGCGACGGACGGGACGGAAGCGGCCGCTCGGCAGATCGAGGGCGGCCTCGTCGACGCGCGGCAGCACCGTATGAGCGCGACCAAAATGTTCCTCAACGGATGGTATTTGATCAGTTGCATCCCGCGTCACATGGCGAAACTGGGTTGGTTCGAGCCGAGTCTGATGGCGGAGCGAATGCGCATCCCGCTTCACATGGCGAGACTCAGTCGGTTCGATCTGAGTTAGATGTCGGAGCAAATGCTAGTCGGGATGCTCGCCGCCCGACGGTCAACGGGGTGCCGTCCGCTTCGCGCGGGAGGAATTCTTTTCTTTTCAAGTGTCTCACCTCTAGCGACAGGGGTGAGTTTGCGCGCGTGGGCCGCCTGAGGCGCTGGCGTCTCGTGGCATTCTACGGTCAGGGCGGAGCTGCTCTTCGATGAAGACCGCCAGCCGAGCCAGGGTCTCCAAACGCAAACCTGGATTGAGCTCGGCCAGATTGCGGAGGCGGCACCACAGACCCTTCGCGTTCCAGTCCCTCCTGCTCTCTGCTCCCTGCTATGGCTACTGGTCGGAGGACGTCCCCTTCTCACGCTTCGCGCTGCGCCGCGATCTTGAGCTTCCAACGTGCTTGAACATCCCTCGCTTCAGGGTTTCAGACCCGTTGGCCTGTGGCTCGGGGCTTCCACGCCGACGCGGAGCTGGACAGCTCGCGCGCAGCGTTCGTGATGAGCTTAGCCCAGTGCCTTCCGTCAGAGCGCGGGCGAGTTGTCCGGGCGCAGCCGGATAGAGCCCGCCAGCCGCGCGGCCCAGTGGTCTCCAGGTGGCGGCCGAGTATTTTTGACGGTTTGAGTGTGCAAGGAGATGGGCAGTTTTGGTTTCTTTGCAATTTTTTCCCAGCATCCTGTGGTGTTGGGTCCTCGTTTTGAAGAGACGGTGGCCCGCGTCTCCTCTCCTCTCCTCCTCTCCTCCTCCTCCCCCTCCTCCCTCCTCCATTTCGGCACACCCCTCACACGTTTCGTGGCCCCATAGGGAGCTCCACCGAAGGCCCCAGTGGGTGTGCCCGCATGCGTCCCGCACACCCATTTCGGCACACCCCTCGCACGTTTCGTGGCCCCACAAGGGAGCCCCACCGAAGGTCCCAGTGGGTGTGCCCGCATGCGTCCCGCACACCCATTTCGGCACACCCCTCACACGTTTCGTGGCCCCATAGGGAGCTCCACCGAAGGCCCCAGTGGGTGTGCCCGCATGCGTCCCGCGCACCCGTTTCGGCACACCCCTCACACGCTTCGTGGCCCCATAGGGAGCTCCGCCGAAGGTCTGAGTGGGTGTGCCCGCATGGTGTGCCCGCATGCGCCCCGCACACCCATTTCGGCACACCCCTCACACGTTTCGTCGCCCCACAGGGGGCTCCACCGAGAGTCCCAGTGGGTGTGCCCGCATGCGTCCCGTACACCCATTTCGGCGCACCCCTCACACGCTTTGTGGCCCCATAGAGGGCCCCACCGAAGGTCCCAGTGGGTGTACCCGCATGCGTCCCGCACACCCATTTCGGCACACCCCTCGCACGTTTCGTGGCCCCATAGGGAGCTCCACCGAAGGCCCCAGTGGGTGTGCCCGCTTGCGTCCCGCAGACCCGTTTCGGCACACCCCTCACACGCTTCGTGGCCCCATAGGGAGCTCCACCGAAGGTCCCAGTGGGCGTGCCCGCATGCGTCCCGCATGCCCATTTCGGCACACCCCTCACACGCTTCGTGGCCCCATAGGGAGCTCCACCGAAGGTCCCAGTGGGTGTGCCCGCATTCGTCCCGCACACCCATTTCGGCACACCTCTCACACGTTTCGTGGCCCCATAGGGAGCTCCACCGAAGGTCCCAGGGGGTGTGCCCGCATGCGTCCCGCACACCCATTTCGGCACACCCCTCGCACGTTTCGTGGCCCCACAAGGGAGCCCCACCGAACGCCCCAGTGGGTGTGCCCGCATGCGTCCCGCACGCCCATTTCGGCACACCCCTCACACGTTTCGTGGCCCCGTAGGGAGCTCCACCGAAGGTCCGAGTGGGTGTGCCCGCTTGCGTCCCGCACACCCATTTCGGCACACCCCTCACACGTTTCGTGGCCCCACAGGGAGCTCCACCGAAGGTCCCAGTGGGTGTGTCCGCGTTCGTCCCGCACACCTTTTTTGGCACACCCTTCACGCGTTTCGTGGCCCCATAGGGAGCTCCACCGAAGGCCCCCGTGGCGCAGTCCGCATGCGTCTCCCCCACCCAGTACTCCTCCGTCGGAGGCCGTCGGAGTTCCGCGCCTCGCTCGCCCGTCGTCGCTCTGCCCAGCGGCAAGAGCCTTGCCCGCTATCAGCCAGCTAGCTAGTTCTCTTTGCTGCGCGCAGCGGACGATCCGCGCGCGTCGCTGGGACCCCTCCAGGGGCGACCTGCGCGCTGGGACTCCGCGCTGCGCTGCGCCCGCAGCCTTGGACTTTTGAGAGCGCGGGCAAAGAGGGAGCAAAAGAAGGGGAGGAAGCGGGCGCGATCCTCGCGGTGGCGTCGCGGCGCGCGGGTGATGCAATCGGGGAATCCCGGGGAAGCTCCTTGCGGCGGCCACGCCCGGCGCCACGAGTACTCAGAGGCAGTCGTTCTCAAATTGTTGACATTCATATACAAGTGCACCATGCTTTGTCATACTCGCATTCATGCACGTAGACCCGCTCGCACGCATATTCATTCACAGTCAGACGCGCTCGCGCTCCTATTCGCCCGCGCTCAGTCTCCCTACGTACTCAGATCAATCGTTTTCGTTCGCGTTGTGTACCGCGCCACTCATTTCGGCACACCCCTAGCACGGTTCGTTGCCTCATAGGGATCACCACCGAAAACGGGAATCACAATTGCGGTATTCACACCTGCATATGGTTGGGTCCTTCGTCAGGCTAATTTCCCTGCTCCGCCAGAGCTGTTCGAGAGCCCGCGCAATCCCGACTTCAGTCTACTCAAATCGGATGCTTGGTGGCCATCTGGCTCAGCGCTGGCGCGACAATGTGTATCTGAGCGGTTCGTTGCTTATTCCGGACAATTTGCGCGACCTCACCAACCCATTTAAGAACGATGCCCCGACGAACTGCCCTGATCAGGGATGTGGAGGAGCATGCAGTGGAATAAAGGGTTTGGTTAAGACGTCGTGCCCAACGAAGGGGAAGATGGAGAAGGAATCGGTGGAGGAGGAGGAGGAGGAGGAAAAGTATGGAGAAGGGAAAAGGGGAAGGCGGGACGACGAAAGAGGAGGAACCAACGGATGAGGAGGGCGAGGGGGAGGAAAATGATGAGGAGGAGGTGGACGAGAACGAGGACTAAGACGAGGACGATGACAAGGACCAGGACGAAGACGGGGACGAGGACCACTGTAAACCCAATATTCATCATCGATGTTGCAATAAACACTCCCTCCAAACTCCCTCTTCGCAAACCCCTCTTCATAAACCCCTCACCACTGCAAGAAGTGCCCCGTGTGTAAACAACCGTCTGAATATTTCAAGTTGTTCTAAATCACCATTCCTGGGATGTCAAAGCATTCCAAGGGACTTCAGCACCTCGAATCAACGTAACTGTTGCGCCTTGACAGTCCGACATCGGGCCAAAATGCAGTTTCTGGCACGTCAGCCACGACAATATCAGAACCTGCTATTGAATTATTTAGTTGAATGCGCTCGGCGTTAAGGCGAGAGCCGCGTTTTGAAAAGGAACCGCCCTCCATGCGTGAATCGGTGATAAACAGCTTATGACGCCTGTGCGCGGCGTTCAGGCGACAGACACATGTTGAAAACGGCCCGCCCTCAATCCGTGAAGCTCTTGTTGCAGTTTTTGCAAGACGAATGTGCGCGGCGCTGAGGCGAGAACCACCACATGTTGCAAACGACCTGTCCTCGATCCGTGGAAGTCTGGCAAGTGTGTAAAACGGATGCGCGCGGCGGAGCCACATTTTGAAATCGACCCACCCTCCATCCGTGAAATTGTTTCAATTTGAAGCTTCAGGATCATAGATGTCGCGGAAATCTCAGGCGAAATGCCCGGTCCGCATTTCGGACTGGCTTCGGGGTGCGACAGGGAGGAGTTAGTCATAAGGATACAAAACGCGTAAGGACGAAGAGAAGGACCAGGATGAGGAGAAGGAAAAGGACGAGGACGAGCATGAAAACCAGGGGGAGGAGGGG
>CAUYUJ010002604.1:0-62950 GCA_963575745.1 Prorocentrum cordatum | reverse complement strand
GAGGAGGAGGAGGAGGAGGAGGAGGAGGAGGAGGAGGAGGATCGCGAGCAGGGAGGCCAGAGGCCCCTTGGATGCCTCTCGGAGTCTCTTAGGAGTTCTTCCCAGAGCTTCTTGGAGTCCTCTTGGGGTGTCCGGGGCGTCTCTTGGTAGTCCCAGGAGCCTCTTGGGGCCTCTGGGGGGGCCTCTGGGGGGCCTCTGGTGGTCCCTTGGGGGTCTTTTGGGAGCTTTTTTGGGGCGGCTTTGGGGCCTCTTGGGGAACTCTTGGGCCCTCCTGGGCACCTCTCGGGGCCGTCTTGTGTCACCCTTGGGAGATCGATCAAAGGAGGGGGGCTCCTTAACTGGCCCCCCCCCCCCCAGGATGCCGAAATGGGGCCCAAACCCCAATCAAGTCAATGATCGTGGCGTCTCGGGGCGTTTGGGGTGCACTGGATGGCCTCTTAGCGTGGTTGGGGGGTATCTTGGGAGCATCTTGGGAACCTATTAGGACCTCCTGGCCACCTCTCGGGCCAGGCACACTTGGGAGGCTCGGGGGACATTTTGGAGGAGATCGGTCAACGTTGGGGGGCTCCTTCATTAGGGCTCGTCCCCCAAGAGGCCGAAACATGGCCAAAACCTAAATAAGATCAATGATTCAAAAGGCTTACGCCACATCCGCCGACCCCTCATCTTGGCGGTCTTGCCGGTTCGCTTGAATCGGGCTGGTGAGTCGTGTAGGGGTCCATAATGACCTCTCTTGGGGCCATGTGGAATCCTCCAACGTCGCACGCGATGCAAAAAAGGGCACCCTGATATGCAAGACCTGCAAATGATGCCCAATCGGGGGCGCGCGTGCGGGGGGGGGCAGGGGGGAGGGGGAGAGAGGGATGGGGGGTGAGGCGGAGGATGGGGGGAGAAGAATCGGGGAGGAAGAGGATGAGGCGGGGGAGGAAGAGGAGGAGTGGGCGAGGAGGAGGTGGAAGAGGAGGAGGAGAGGGGGAGGAGGACGGGGACACAGAGACGAAACTCTGGGATATGTGCTATGGGTTAGAGGCTTTTTGTATGTGTATAGGGATCTCGCGGCACGCTTCTCGGGGACCTCTGGAAAGCAGTTTTGAACCCACCTGGCGGCCGAGGTGGAGGAGGAGGAGGAGGAGGAGGAGGAGGAGGAGGAGAAGGAGGAAGGGGACACAGAAACAAGGCTCTGGGTTATGGGTTTTGGGTCAGAGGCGTCTTGCACCAGCTTGGGACCAATTTGGAGGCAGGTTTTGCCGTCTTGGGATCGTCTGAGGCCGAATTGGGAGGCGTCCAGGGCCGTGTTAGGATTCTCTGGGGCCGTCTTGAGGCCGTCTTGGGGCGCCGTGGGGCGATCTTGGAGGCTCTTGGGGCTACGTGAGCCGACGGAAGCCGGGAAACGCAACAAATGCAAACATGTTCAACAACGCAATGGAAATGTAATGAAATGCGTAATGTGCGCCTCTTTCAGATGTCTTGGGGGTCTTCTTGTAGACTTCGTGGGCGATAGTGAAAGCCTTGTAGGCCATCTTGAGGCCATCTTGGGCCGTCTTCGAACTGTCTTGGGTCGTCTTGGAGCCATCTTGGGCCGTTTTGGAGCCATCCTGGGCCGTTGTGGAGCAATGTTGGCCTCGAGAGCGCGAATCCTTTTGTGTGCGCAAACGCAACCCCGCCACCGTGCCTGGGTTGTTGATATGAGACTTGCGCGGTGATCGTTGGGATCTCTTGGGGGGCTTCTCGCGGGACTCTTGGAGGCAGTTTCGAAGCCTCCTGGGGGCCGTTGTGAGGCCGTTTTGGAGCCTCTTGGGGGCCTCTTGGGGCCTCTTGTGGGCGTCTTCGGGGCCTCTTGGGGCCTCTTGGGGCCTTCTGGGGCCGTCTTGGGGCGGAAGGCTCGGATTGTCGGTTCGGGCTCCCCCTCTTGGGCACCTCTTGGGGCCGTCTTGGGGCCCTCTTGGGCTGTCTTGGGGGCCTCTTGGGCCGTCTTGGCGCCCTCTTGGGCCGACTTGGGCGCCTCTTGGGGGCCTCTCGGGGCGGTCTTGGGGTGCTCTGGGACCGTCGTCAACGCCGTGAAGGCCGACAAGTAGTATATGATCAAAATGTACGTTTTCCCATAGGAATTTGACGATTTTCGGCGCTTCGGCCCTTCTGAGGACTGCTCTTGGAGGCCTCTTGGGCCGTCTTGGAGGCCTCTAGGCTCGTCTTGGGGGCATCTTGGGCGTCTGGGAGCGCTCGTTTGGTGCCTCGGAGCCCTCGTGAGCCGTCTTGGAGGAGTCTTGGGGCCTTCTTGGCCCGTCTTGATCACCTTTTGGGCCCAAAAGAGCCCCGTGACGCGCTCGTGGTGGGCCCGGGGGGGGGGTCAAATCTCCGGTTTGGGGTCCCAGGGGGGGGGTTAGGGGGGGGGAACTATCTCACACGCCTAGAGACCCACAAGGGGTCGGCGGATTTTGGTCTTCTCGCCGAGGTCTCTTGGGGCGTCTTGGGTGACTCTGGGGGTCGTCTTGGCACGTCTTGCGGGTCTTTGGGCAGCCTTTTGGGGGTATCTTGGGGACCTCTTCGGGCTCCTGGGCACCTCTTGGGGCCATCTTGGGGCACCCTTGGGAGTCTCTGGGGCTATCTTGGGGCCATCTCGGATGTGATCGATCAAAGGATGGGCCGTACTGAATCAGCGCCCCCCCCCTCCCCCGGAGGCCAGAATGTGGCCAAAACCTAAGTACAAGCAATGATTGTGGCCTTCTCGCTGAGGCCATCTTGGACGCTCTGATGACCTGCGGCCCAGCCTGTCCAGGTCCAGGGCAGGGGGGAGGGGGTAACCCCTCTCCGAAGGGGAAGAAGGGGGTTAGAACAGGAAACGCCCTAAACCACTCATGCCCTCAATCTCAGTCCCCTCTCAGTCCTCTCTCTTCCGCACGCCCGCAATTATCAGTCCCCTCTCTTCTGCACGACCCCCCCCCCCTCGCCTCGGGCCTCCTCCCCCCCCCCCCCGCTGGAGCCTGGCGGGCTCGCTCCCGCGGGCCCTCGCGGGCCCGCTGTCCGCCTGGTCTTCGCCGCAGGGGTCGACCCAAACGGTGTTCTGGCGATCTCGTGGGCCGTTTTCGTTTGACTTCGTTTTGCGGCAAAGGCGGACTCAAGAAAAAACGCGGGGAAAAAACGCGGGAAAACGACCACAAAACGACAACGAAGCACATGTTTAGGGCGATCCATGCTTCGCCGCCCGCCCCTCGCGAGCTGCACCGGCGCGCGCGCGCGCGCGCCCTCCGTGCGCGGAGGCGGCCAAGCAGGAGGCGCTCCGGGGGCCAGCCTAGCGCGGCACAGGCGGGCTGGGCCGCCCCACTCATCCGGCGGGGGCCCCCCGCCAACGTCTGCCCCCTCCCTCTTCTCGCCCCGCCTTCCTTCCCCGCCCGCCCGTTCCCCCTTCCCCTCCCTCCCTTCCCGACATCCGACTGTACGATATAGACAGGAGCGCTGCGCCATGCTGAGGGAGGGAGGGGCAGGACGTCAGATGTGACGCTAGCCCTGGAGGGTTTCTCCGAAGGCTTAGGCGACCCGTCCTCCTCCTCCTCCTCCTCCTCACTCCTCCCTCCTCCTCCCCCTCCTCCTACATCCCCTCCTCCTACTTCCTCCTCCTCCTCCTCCTCGTACATCTCCTCCTCCCCCTCCCCTCCTCCTCCTCCTCCTCCTCCTCCTCCTCTCCTCTTCCTCCTCCTCCTCCTCCTTCGGGTCGCCTACGGCCCCGGGGGAAACCGTGCAGCTAGCCCGCCTAGCTTGCCTTCCCCCCCTCGCCTTGCCCCCCCCCTTCCCCCTTGCCGCACCCCCATCGCTCGGCGGCCCCTGCCCCCTGGCTCCTGCTGCGGATTTTCCCTGGCTCAGCGTCGTGTGCATTCGCGCCAATGGTTTGCAGCGTTTGTTCAAGGATCGAGGCCGATTTTTTTTTCGAAATTGGGCTCTCGCCCCAGCGCCGCGCACACTCGTCTGTCTTGAACACTCGAACAGCGGTTCTCAAAGTGGGCCTCTCGCCGCAGCGCCGCGCACGTTCGTCTTCAGAGCTTGCAGCAACTTCCAACGGATGTACAGTCAACCAGTATAGTAAGGATGGGCAACCTTCCCAAGGGTACCCTTGCATCCTTGCCTCCTCGGTGCATCCTTGGCCACTTTCGCTGGCCGCGCCCCGCTCGAAAAGCAGCGAAATGGGCGTCCAAGACCCTTGCATGCTTATCGCGCATCCTCACTATACGGATTGTCTGTAGGGCGTTGGGTTTTCAACATGTGGCCCTCGCTCGAGAACTCGTTCGTCCAGCGACCAGAAGCTTCATACCATGCAACAGCTGCGCGGACGCAGGGCGATTCTTGTTTTCAACATGGAGCTGTTGCGCTACATTCCCCATACATAATATACATATATAAAGAGACGCATCAAGGTGCATAACATATTGTAGCAGTTACACGGGTGGGGGAGGCTCCTTTTCAAAACTGAGCTCTCGTTGGATATTTCGCTTACCGTTTCGACCTTACTGTTTCGTGTGACTTATTTATCGCTGGAGGAGAGGGACCTCAGGAGGAGGAGGATGAGGAAGGAAAACCATCACGAGGAGGATGAAGGAAGAGGAGGGAGGACCTGAAAGGAGCATCCCCCCTACCACCTCACTTCCCCTCTCTTCCCCTCCACTCCCTTCCCACCCTCTTCCGCTCTCTCTCTCTCTCTCTCTCTCTCTCCCCCCATCGCACCCCCGAAAAGATGGGGGGAAGGACGTGGGAGCTTGTTGGGCCCATCGTGGACAGATCACGCACCTCCCTCTGGAACTGCAAGGATCCCCCTCCGCCCCCCCGTGAGGACCTGGCCCGCCGCCGCCCATCAGGCCGCTGTCCAGAGGGCGGGGGGGGGGGCCTGGGGTCTTCCGAGCTCACAGGCCCCACTGGCTGCGCCTCCGGCGCCACCCCCAGCGCGCTCACTGGGGTCCAGCGCCGATCCAAGAATTCTGCGCGGACCTCCGAGAAGTCCTGCTTGTGCCTCTTTCTTTCCTTCAGAGGCATGAGGGGACTGTGCTGGAAGGGGGAGGAGAAGGCGACACTACATCGGCCCGGCAGGTCCGCCTACGATCCGATTCGGTGGCCGGCTGGGGTCGCGACTCCGACTCGGTTCGCTTTGGTTCGGCATCGGCCGGGGCCAGCCAGAGCCAGGCGCTCCGATCCGACTTCGGTTCGATTCCGAACGACCCATTGGCTGTCCGATCCGTTTCCAATCCGATTTCGAGGAGGAGGATGAGCAGGAGGAGGAGGAGGAGGAGGAGGAGGAGGAGAAGGAGGACAAGCTAGGTGCGCTCGCGTCATATCTGACGTCCTACCCTTCCCTCCCATCCCTTACCATGGCGCTGATTTTCTCTATCCGCGGACGCGTGTCGTAGCGGACCTGTGGCTCCGCGCGCGCGTGCGTAGTGGGTGGTGGTGCGCGTGCGTGCGTGCGTGCGTGTGTGCGTGGTTGTGGTGGTGGTGGTGGTTGGTGGTGGGTGGGCTGGTGTGTGGTGCTGGTGGTGCTGGTGGTGGTTGTGGTGGTGGTTGGTGGTGGTGGTGGTGGTGGTGGGTGGGCGGCGCGGTGGTGGCGGGCGGATGGGCGCGCGAGAAAGAGGCCCGCGCTGGGGCGAGAACGCCATCCTGAACGACGGAGGCCAAACACCGATCCGAAAATGAGGCCCACGCTGCAGCGGGAGCACGATTCGGAACGATTCGGGAGCAGAAATGAGGCCGGCGCCTCAGCGAGAGCAGCATTTTGAAAAAACGCAGGCGAAAACCCAACTCCCGGGAATCCTGTGTGTAAAAAACAGTACGCGGGGGGGGTCTACTACTCCCAGGACGCCATCAGGGGAAGAGGGAGAGTAGTATTCATATTGAGTAATTGTGAGGAGGAGGAGGAGGAGGAGGAGGAGGAGGAGGAGGAGGAGGAGGAGGAGGAGGAGGAGGAGGAGGAGGAGGAGAAGGAGCGCCCTCAGCGGGCCGCGGCACGGCTTATGTGCGCCCTCTGGACATGCTGGCGCCAACGGACCCCTGGCTCATTCGCACCCGCTCCGCTCGCAGCCTCGCACCCTGCCCAGGGCTCCTCCCCCTCGTGTGCGCATGTCGCCGCATCCATGTCTCCAGCGGCTTTTCTCGCCCTTGCCATGTCTGCCACTCGCGGCGCCCCAGCGCTCAGCGCCTCTCTGCAGCTCTGCGATCCCCAGGGGCACCTCCACCGCAGCGGAGGCAGGAGGGGGGAGGAGGAGGAGGAGGAGGAGGAGGAGGAGGAGGTGGAGGAGGGGGAGGGGGAGGAGGATATGTAGGAGGAGGAGGAGGAGGAGGAGGAGGAGGAGGAGGAGGAGGAGGAGGAGGAGGATGATGATGAGGAGGAGGAGGTGTCTTACCCTCGTCTCGGCGCGCCCCCCCGTGCCTCAGGCGGAAGGCCCTCTGCCGCAGACAGACGGCGGCTGGGCCTGCGCTCGGTGGATCACCGCAGCTACCCCCCCCCCCCGCGCGTTCCGCGCGCACGCGACACCGCCGCGGGAATCCTTCTTGCTCCTCTTCCTCCTCGCTCTCATCGTCTTCCCTGCTCCACCGTCCTCATTCTTTTCCTCCTCCTCCTCCTCTCATTCTTATCCTTTCGTCCTTCCTCCTCGCCCTGTCCGTAATTGTTTCGGCTCAAGTCTTGCCACGTTCTCCGATCCTGGTACATGGCTCAAGAGGTGCTGCGGGACGCGGAAGATCGCGTGCGCTGCCTCAATGCGACAGGTGCAGAAGCGCTGTGACGATCTCTTCGCGTCCCTTTGCTGCTGTGATCACGCTTCTGCGGGAGCTGCTGGCCAGGAGTGCGCCGCGAGCGTTCCTTGACGCGGATGGCACGCGCCTCGAGGGTCTTGCCCGCCTTGCCCTCGCAAACAGGTGCCTGACAAAACGCAGCAGTGATTCTGTCCCACACCCTCCAGTGTCCTTTTTTCGTACGTGCAAGGCAGCAGCGCTGCCCCACAGTTCGAGCGGTCGCAGTTCTGGTGCGAGCGCAGGGTCTTGTTCCATAGCTGGGCGGATCGCCGCAACGCGGGCGGCAGTGGGACCTGCTCCACGGCGCGACACCGTCGCCTGGAGGATATCAGGGGAATCGTATTCCGAGTTGCGGTCATGTGCAATTCGTGTGTGCGTGTGTGTGTGTGTGTGTGTGTGTGTGTGCGTGTGTGGATGGTGATTTTGACGCGCCGTCGACGGCAACACCACACCGCTCACCCACTGGGACTTCACCTCCGGCTCCTGTCCAAGGTGTACCTTTTCCTGTGCAAGCTCTTCAGCACCGCCTGCACCCCGCGCCCTCCGGCCGCCCCGCCCGCCCGCGCCCTGTCTCCCCAACTAGTGCTTTGCGCGGCCCGCCTAGCTCTTAACCAGAAGAGGCTCGGTCTCGACCCACAGACCAAAAAGTGTGTGTGTGTGTGTGTGTGTGTGTGTGTGTGTGTGTGTGCGTGTGCGTGTGCGTGTGCGTGTGCGTGTGTGTGTGTGTGTGTGTGTGTGTGTGTGTGTGTGTGTGCGAGTGCGTGCGTGCGTGCGTGTGTGTGTGTGTGTGTGCGTGTCCGTGTGTGTGTGTGTGTGTGTGTATATGTGTGCATGTGTGTGTTGTGTGTTTCGTGTACGCGCTCGCGCGTGTATGTATTCTTATTCATATATTTCTACAGGGCCAGGGACCCCAGAAAAAGCGCCCCCCCCGAACGAATTTGACCCACCCCGGGCCTCTCGGGAGCACCCCACGAGACCCCGAAGACGGCCCCAGAGGAGGGCTCCAGGCGCTCCGGCGCGCCCCCGAAACGACCCCAGACAACCCAACGAAGCCGTCATATTCCCAAAGATCGCTCCAAAATGTCACCCGAGGCCTCCCGTTGATTTTTTTCATTGCTTTTGGTACATTTCGGGGTTCTCCCCTTTTCGGCTTCCCGAGGCTCCAAGACGGCCCACGAGGCCACCCCGATCGCCCTAAGACGGCCAGCGGACTTCCACGAGGGCCCCGAGCTGACGCAGGAGGGCCTCCAGACAATTCTGAGAGGGCCGGGAACCGCGGAAAAACGCCCCCACCCACACCTAACGAGTTTGACCCACCCCGGGCCTCTCGGGAGCACCCCACGTGAGCCCGAACACGGCCCCAGAGGGCTCCAGGCGCTCCAGCGCGCCCCAGAAACGACCTCAGACAACCCAAAGAAGCCGTCATACCCCCAAAGATCGCTCCAAAACGTCACACGAGGCCTCCAAGAACACTCCCAAGAAAGCTTCAAGAGGCAAACTTTGTTGATTTTCTGTGCAATTTTGGTGCTTTTCGGGGTTCTCTCCCCTCTTCGGCTTCCCGAGGCTCCAAGACGGCCCACGAGGCCCCCCAGATCGCCCCAAGACGGCCCGACAGACTTCCACGAGGGCCCCGAGCTGGCCCACGGGAGTCCTCCAGACACTTCCGCGAGAGGGCCCGAGGAGGCCGCAGGAGGCTCCCAGCCCCGAAGAGGCCGCCCCCGCGCGCGCAGGCCCGTGCACATGAGTTTACGCGTAAATGCCTAACGCGTATGTGCGTACGTAGACGTATGCAAGTAGGCGTGGTACACACATGTGCTCGCCCATACTCTGATGTTCTTATACATATGCATCAGTATACATATTTGAAAGAGCGTGTTCTACCGCTGCTGGCGGAAAACCCGGGGGGGTCACTACCGGTTCGAACCCCTCCCCCCCCCCCCCCTCCGGATCCGGAAAACCGGGGGGGGTCACTACCAGTTCGAACCCCTCCCCCCCCCCCCCCCTGCTCATCATGAAAAGGGGGGGGGGTCACTACCGGTTCGAACCCCCCCCCCCCTCCGGATCCGGAAAACCGGGGGGGGTCACTACCGGTTCGAACCCCCCCCCCCTCGAAAACCGAGTGGGGGTGCGGACAGTGGTGGGGACGGTGTTGGTGGGGACAGTGGTGAGGGGATAGCGGGACAGTGGTGGGGACAGTGGGACAGTGGGACAGTGGTGGGGACGGTAGTGGTGGGGACAGTGGTGGGGACAATGGTGGGAACAGGGGGGGACAGTGGACAGTGGTGGTGACGGTGGTGGTGGGGACAGTGGTGTGGGGACAATGGGAATGAGGTGGAAACAGTGGGACAGTGGAGGGTACAATGGTGGTGGGGACAGTGGTGAAGGCGGTGGCGAGGACGGCGGTGGGACAATGGGACAGAGGTACAGTGGGGACAGTGGTGGGGACAGTGGGGACAGTGGTGGGAACAGTGGGACAGCTCAGTGGGACAGCGGAGGAGTCAGTGGGACAGTGGGGACAGTGGGGATAGTCGGGCAGTGGTTGGGGCCGTGGAGACAGTGGGGAGAGTGGAACCGTGGTGGGAACAGTTCTGGGGACAGCGGGGACAGTGCGACAGTGGTGGGGCCACTGGTGGGGACAGTAGGGGCGGTGGTGGAACCAGTGGGGACAGCGGTGGTGAGGACAGTGGTGCTGGGAACACCAGTGGGGGATGTGATGCGGACGGTGGTGGGGACCGGGAGTCGTTTGCTGGCGGTGAGTAGGGGGGGGGGGGGGGGGGGGGGGTTCGAACCGGTAGTGACCCCCCCCGGTTTTCCGGATCCGGAGGGGGGGGGGGGGGAGGGGTTCGAACCGGTAGTGACCCCCCCCGGTTTTTGAGCGGAGGGGGGGGGGGGGGGAGGGGTTAGGGGAGGGGGGGTTTGCCGGGGGAAGGGGGGGGGGGGGAGGGGTTGCAGCAGGGGGGGGGGGATTTTCGGAAGGGGGGGGGGGGGGGCGACCCCCTGGCTCCGGAGGAAAAGGTTGGCAATTTTCCACAGTAAAGCGGCGGTGGATCACGCTCTCTCACATATTTACATGAATACATTTACACCTGTGTGTGCATGCGCATGTGTACCAACGTACACATGCACATGTATACATCTATGTGTATACACATATGCATACACATACGCATATACAATTGCAAACATACATGCACATTTACATATTCAAATGCACATGCACATACATACATTGCCGTGGCAAAATTATTATGCGGTCTTCATTCAACATGACTCAAGACTGGCGGAGTAAACGGAGTGGGCGGAGTAGAAATTACTCCGCGTGGACATGCATCCCGTCCCGTTTTTCATACAGGAATGGGCGTAGTAATTTCCGATCCTGTTTTGGCAACAATGTTATTAATTAGAGGTAGACGAATTACTCCGCGGGATCGCGGAGGACGCATGTCAATGTTAGGAATCTTCAGAGGGATAGGATATTTCAACACATCTTGAAACCGCATAATCTTTTGTCACGGCGGTGTATACATGTACAAATACATGTATACTTCCCATCTGCAGATTCAGTTGCACATACGTCTACACATACATCTACACATCTTGCACACATGCATACACCTATGCATATACACATACGTATACATTTGCAGTTGCATATGCATATTCATATGCATGCACATATGCATGCACACACATACATACACCATCTGTCTACACATGCATATTCATACACACAGCACATACATGTACACATACATGTATATGTACATATACATACACACTCCCATATGCACATATCTAAATACACATACATACATACATACATGCATATGTACATACATACATACATACATACATACAAACATACATACATACATACATACATACATGCATATGTACATACATACATACATACACACATACACACATACATACATACATACATACATACATACATACATACATACATACATACATACATACATACATACATACATACATACATACACACACATACATACATGCATGCATGCATGCATACATACATGCATATAACGTCCACGCGCGTGCGCGTGCACACCTGCGCGCATCAAGGACGAAGGCGCGCGCCGCCTGCGGCTGAAACTCACAGGACCAAGGTGCATAGCGCGCAGCGCCAATGCAGTCTTGTATATATTGACATATCGATATGTATATATATAGACATATGCATCGATATGTGTATGTATATATACACGTGCGCGCGTGTGTGTGTGTGTGTGTGTTGCGTCCTACGCGCCTGGCAGCCTCCGTCAGTTTCCCTGTTGCCAACCGCCTGCGTACCACGCCACCCATACCCTCAAGCTGCCGCCCACTTCCGGCGGGTTCCTGGGCACCACGGTGGTGGAGGAGGATTAAACAATTCATAAGGTCATGATTAATGTTTTTCGTCATGTTTGTATCATGTTCGTTTTAGGTTGTGAGACGTCAGCAGAAAACGCTGGCAGGGTGGTTGGTTGATTGGCAGGTTGGTTGGTTGGTTGTTTGCCCGATTGGCTGGTTGACTGGTTGGTTGGTTGTCTGGTTGGCGGTTGGCCAGTTGGTTGCTTGGTTGGTTGGTTGTTTGGTTGATCGGTTGGTTCGTTGTTTGGCTGGCCGATTGGTTGGTCGGTTGGTTCGCTAGTTGGTTGGTTGTTTGGTTGGTTGGTTGGCTGATTCGTTGGTTTGTTGGCCTGTTGGTCGGTCGGTTGGTTGGTGGATCGGTTGGTTGGTTGGTCGGTCGGTTGGTCGGGCATTAAGCTTGACCCTACCGCCTAAAGCCTAATCCTAGCACTGCAACTTCACCCCCATTCCCAACAATCTAGCCCTAACCCTGCCTCTGAGCACACACCCTAAGCTGAAACACCACCACCCGAAACCCTTACGCGCTGACCCTAAAACCCTAATCATAACCATAAGCAGTCAACCTAAAGTCAAACATGTGATGGTCAGCCCTGACAACCTATTTGGTGACCCTGCCCCTGAGCACACACTGTAACTCTGGGCTTGACATCCTGCTACTCTACAATATTCGCCACGTGGCAGCGCAAGGGAGCGAACCACGCACAAGTACAGGTTGAATTTCGCATGGTAGCGCAGGAGCGGGACACCTTGCAATTCATCGTATCCGTCGCGCGGCCCAGCTGGCGGGGAAAGACGCACTCTCTTCCACCGTGCCCGCCGCGGGGCAACGCAGGGGGACCAACCAGAAGCCATTCTGCGTTTTTCGTCACGCGGCGACGCGGGGGGGCGAACACACAAACAATTTCCATTCTAGTCGCCACGTGGCAGCGTAGAGGGGCGAAACATAGGCCCATCTACGCCATGAGTCACGTTGCAACGCAAAGGGCTGAGAAATCACTGTTCTACTTGGTTCGTCACGTGGCAGTTCAGGGGGGACGGACAAAGTACGATTCCACTTCGCTCGCCACGTGGCAACGCAGGGGGGGGGACTGAAGCAACACTATCTCTACTTTATTCGTAACGTGGCAGCGTAGGGGGATGAGCAAACCATTCCGTTATGGTCGCCACGGGGCTGCGTAGTGGGACGAAGCAGGTACAACTTTGCGCTACACGTCACGTGGCAACAGAGTGCGGCTTATAGACAGTTCGGTCCTACTCCTATTCGTCGCATGGCAATTCAGGGGAGCGGAAATAATGCGATTCCACTATCAATATCCGTCACGTGGCAACGCTGGAGATGGGGGGGGGTAACCAAATTATTATCCAACTATATTCGGCACGTGGCAACCAAGGAGGGTGAACACCAAGCATTCCCTTGCTTCGTCGCGTGGCAATGCAAAGGGGCAGAGCACATACTATCATACTTCCTTCGTCACGTGGCAGTGCAGGGAGCAGCACAACAAACAACGTTCCACTCTGCTCGTCATGTGGCAACCCAGAGGGGCGAAGCATATTCACATCCGTTGTATACGTCGCATGGCAACGCAGGTGGGGGGAGCTGCTGCGATTCCACCCTGCACACCGCGTGGAATTGCAGATGAGCGAACCACATACATGCCCGCTCTATCCCGCACGTGGCAACGAAGGGGGGACACGCAGTTCTAGACGCTTCGCGTAACCCCACCAGCTATCTACGTACCGCGCCCCGGACGTTGTGCTCGCTCCTTGTCTCTCGCCTTGGAGCCGCGAACCAAAAAGTAACCCCACCAGCCCATCCAGAAACGATGCCGAGAGGAGTTGCATCGATTAGGGAAGTGGGCAGCCCGCAGAGGAAGGGTCCCCCAGTGGAGGCCTCTTGGAGAGTCTTGGGGGCCTCTTGGCGGTCCCGGAGGCCTCTTGAAGCGTCTTGGGTGCCCCAGGGAGCTTCTTGGGGCCTCTTGCCCCCCCCAGAGGCCAAAATGGGGCCAAAATCTTGGTAAAGCCGATGATTTTGGCTTCCTCGCCGAGGCTGTTTTGGATGCCCTGACACCTCGCGACCGGCCCCGTCCAGGTCCAGCGGGGGGGGTAGGGGGAGGGGTCAAGATTCCCTCCCCGCCCGCAAGCCGTCTCGCTCACTCCCACCCGCCCTCCCAACACATACGTAGCACCCGAGTCTGGCCCGAGCCTCAGCATATTCAGCAGTCGTCTTTGGATGGGCAGCTACTGGGGGCCAACCTGCCGCCGCCGCCGCCTCCGCCGCCGCCGCCGCCGCCGCCGCCGTCGCCGCCGCCGCCGCCGCCGCCGCCGTCTCCTCCGCCGCCGCCGCCGCCGCCGCCGCCGCCGCCGCCCCCGCCCCGCTGCCAAATCGCCGCCGCGCCGCCGCCGCCGCCGCCGCCGCTGCCAAATCGCCGCCGCCGCAGCCGCCGCCGCCGCCGCCGCTGCAGCCGCCGCCGCCGCAGCCGCTGCAGCCGCCGCAGCCGCCGCCGCCGCCGCAGCCGCCGCCGCCGCCGCCGCCAAGTGTACTCTGTGGTTTTTTTGACAGGGATGGTGGGGGGAGGCCGCATCGGGTTGGCTGCGCATGCTCCGAATTTGGAGGCCGAGTGTGTCTCGTATGTTTTTTAAAAGGGATGGTGGGGGGGCCCTGATGGTTCTGGCTTGGTTACCAGTCGCCTGGGGGAGGGGGTGTTTACTAATGGGGAACAGTGATCAAGACACCCTCTCCGCACGCAAGCCGTCCAGCTCACCCCCACCCGCCCTCCAACCACATGAGTGGCATCAGAGTCTCGGCATAGCCAGGGGTCGCCAGTGATGGACAGCCACTGGGAACCAAAACGGATGCCAGGTGCGCGACGCCCGCCGCGGGCTCCACATGCGGTTGGCGTGCCATCCTTGTAAAAAGCGTGATGCCCCCTCCCGTCCGCATGGTGCAGATGCTGATGTGGGGGGCGTCAGCATTGTTCTTGGCCTGCGCACAGCAAACATCATCACGCGGGCACCACCGCCGTCCCTGTCAAAAACAATACATGTCATCGCGGGTGGACAGCACACCCACGACGTTGTCGCAACGTGCAGTTTGCATTGTTTTTGACACGGATGGTGGTCCTGCACCAAGCGGATTTACTAAGAGTGTCCCGCCATCCCAGTCAAAAAACAATACAATTTGCTCACATGGCGCCAACGCACTGTCCAGATGTTTTGATGCAGCGTGCACTTCGTACTGTTTTTTGCCATGGATTGTGGAGGGTGTTGGCAGGGTGCGCCCCGCAATGTGCATTTCGTATTGTTTTTTGACAGGGATGGTGGGGGGGGTGCACGCATGGTTCCGGGTTTGCTGCCGCCCAGGTGGGGGAGGGGGTGTTTATCAATAGGGAGCAGTGATAAACCCCTCCCGAAGGGGAAGAGGGGGTAGATGAAGGCAAAACACTTGGATTACTATTATAGTCTGTTCGGCACGTGCTAACGCAGGAGAGGGACAACCTATGACCCCACTCTCCTGGTCACGTGGCAACGCAAAGTATACGAGGCAACGTTGTTATATTCTAGTTTAACACGCGACAATGCAAGATATTGGGCAGTTCCAGTTCGAAAGTGGTTCTGAACATTCATTGCAGGATTAAGTTTTAGTTTCAGGGTTGAAACCGTAAAACGCTTGAAACAGATCTTTCACGCTTCGCAGATCCAATTTTCCATCTCCAGTTGTCGACCTCCACAGATCGACCGTCAGCCACACCAAACCGACTTCCAGCTCCCGGATGTTGACTCCCAGCGTCCACTACTAGCTATCGACATCCAACCTTCACCTGCAGCTTCCGACCTCCACCTATCGACCTTCAACCCCGCCTGACCAACCTCCAGCTTCGACCCTCTGACCCCGAGCGCCACCACGAGCCATCGACTTCCACTCTTTGACCTCCAACTTCCAACCTCCACCTATCGACCTTCAACCTTACCTAATCGACCTCCAGCTCCCAGGTTTTGACTCCCAGCGCCCACTACCATCTATCGACTTCCAACCTTCACCTCCAGCTTTTGACCTCCATCCACCGGTCTCCAAACCCACCTGACCGACCTACAGCTCCTACTTTTGGACTCCCAGCGCGTGGGGGTGAGGGAAGGATGAGGAGGAGGAAGACGAGGAGGAGGAGGAAGAGGAGGATGAGGAGGAGGAGGAGAAAGAGGAGGAGGAGGAGGACGACGACCACGACTACGAGGAAGAGGAGGAAAAGGAACACGAAGACGATGAGGGCAAGGACGAGGACGAGGAGGAGGAGGAGGACAACGAGACGAAGACAGAGACCTCAACATCGCCTCTTGGAGTCTTCGTGGGGTTCTTTTGGCGGATATTGGGGTCCTCTTGGAGCTTTTCTAGGGGGTCTTTGGGCCCTCTTGCGGCCCTCTTAGGGCTCTTTTGGGGGCATGTTGGGAGCCCTGGAGGGCCTCTTGGGGCTATTGTGGAGGGCGTCGGTGAAACGAGGTGTGGGGGGGTCGTAAAGTTCGGTGCCCCCTCGGGACCATCATCATTGTCCTCTTGGAAGAGGCCTCTAGAGTTGGATCAGCCGGCCAGGAAGCAAAACACACAACAAGTGTGTGTGTGTGTGTGTTGTGCCCTGGACACAGCTCCGCCATACGCGTTTTGCAGTGACCGCTGTGCTGTCCGCAGGTGCGGAGCGCCATCTGGTTGCAGTCAGGAAGTGCCTCTTCTCGTTTTGGTCAGCCCGTCAGCGAACCGTTTCCGACAACAAATAAGGAAAACGTGTCCCCCCTTTGTGTGCGCAATTTGCGCTTCCGTAGCCAGGCTTTTGGGGCGACCGCGCTGATCGACCCACAGCGTTGTGACCAAACAGTTTTATGCAGCCGCTTCTTATGCGGGTCGGAGCTGGCGTCCTCCTCCCCGCTGCCTCCGCGTTCCGTCCGCGGTTTCTTCGACCCCTCCTCCCGTCTTCCTTCCGCCCTCCGTGCCCCAGTTCCGTCATCGGTCGTCGGCCGTCCGTCTTCTTTCGCCCCCCTTTTTCATCTCCTCCCCCCGCCTCTGCTCATAGCCTTTGCACAGTGTCCAGACTCGCTAGATTCCAGAGGCGACGGTGGTCTTAGCTAAGCTTGGTCGTTGTCAGCAGTGGTGGTTGTTCGTTCGTTCCCCTCCCTCCTGCATCCTCTCTCCCACCGTCTGCGCGTCTCCGTCTTCTTCGTGTTCTTATCTCTTCTTATCCCTGCTTTTCTTCCCTACCACCTTATCCCCCTTATCTTCCTAATATCCTTCCCTCTCGTCCTCCTTGTCCTTCCCCGCCTCTTCCCCGTACTTCTCAACCGCCACGTCCACTCCACGTATGCGTATACCTCCTCTTCCCGCGTATTTTCCGTTTCCCCCGTTTCCTCCCTTTTCATCGTTTTTTGTGTGACGAAAGGGAGGGGATTTCTTTGGCCGACAGGATTCGCGCGATCACTTGCCAACCTCATCGCTCGCTTAGGTGGACAGTTTTTCCGGCATCGTCGGAAGCCTTGTCCCCATGTCTCGACGCGGCTCGGAAACATGCTGCCAATGGTGCACGGGTGGGGCGCGACTCGGGAGTTTAGTCAAGATTGTGCCCATGAGGGATCCAGAGGCGCATATGAGCCAAGCCTGGCCAGCAGAAATCATACCGAGTCCAGGCTCGATTGAGTCAGGCGAGCAGACGGATAAGATGTTCGATCTTGGAATTCTCTTGGGGCCCACCTAACGGATTTGGCCGACTCTAGTTCGACTCTAGGTCGGCTCAGGTCAACGGACGCTCGACGCAGCATCGACGCATGAGTGGATCGAGTGGCTTCAGAGAAAAGATCTGAAAAGTTTCCTATACAGAGCATCTCACACTGGGAACACGCGGGACCGTGTTCAGCCATATTGGCTTGAGGGGGTCCGCGCGGCCCCAGGGGGCGGAGGGCGCCCTGGTGTCGAAGCGGCAGCCGCCGAGGGCCTCGGGCATGAACCTGCGCTTTCCAGGCGCCCGCCGCGCTGATGGCAGCGGAGCCGGCAGCCACGCCTGCCGCGGAGCTGCCCTGCTCCGCCATGCCGTGCTGGCCGCTGATGCAGCTGGGAGGCTCGCGGCCATCTTCGCCGCCCGGCGCGCGCGCCGGGCGCGGAGCAGTGGCGGAGGTGGTGCTGGCCGAGCGGGCGGAGGCTCGAGGAAGGAAACACAGCATGACCATACGCTTGCGGAGCTCCGAGAGCGTATGCTTACGCGGTTTTTCCTTTTCCACAGGCGGGGTCGGCGGTGCTGAAGGTCCAGGCGCTCAGCGGCAGCGCAGTCTCAGGCAGCCTGCTGCCCGGCGACGTGCTGGTGCTGGGCCGCGGCGCCGTGGCCGAGAGGGCCAGCGTGCTGAGCGTCCGCGCCCGGGGCACCGTGCACCTGGACGGAGGCCTCGCGAGTAGCCACCCTGCCGGGGAGCCCGTGGCGAGCCTGGGGCTGCTGGAGCTGCAGGACGGCCTCCTGCTGCTGCCGGGGAGGGGTGGCGGCTCAAATCACGCCCACGGGCCCTGGGACGCGCCGGCGCTCCTGCAGGGGCAGCTGCGGGAGGCGGAGGGCCTGCTGGCCATCCGCGACATGGAGCTCCTCAGCCTGCAGCGGCGGCTCGCGGCGGCGCCGGCCGAGCTGCCTGCCAGCTTGGCAGTCTCGCCAGCACCGCTGCCCGTGGCGACGCACGCGCCCGACTGGGCCGCGCGAGCAGCACAGCTGGAGGAGGAGGCGGAGCAGAAGCGGAGCCAGCTCGCCGAGCTCAGGCGTGAGGAGCTGCGGCTCGAGGGGGAGCTCCGCGACCGCCTGTGGGAGGGAGCGGGCGCGCTGCAGGACATGCTCGAGGCGGCGCGGATCGTCGGTGGGACGCTGCGGAGCGCCGTGTCGAGCGCTTCTGCGGCGACGGCTGCGGTTGGAGGCTCAGGGCTCTCGCGTCCGTCTCCCGGTGGCGAGGGCGTGCTCGAGGCGGCGCGGCTCGGTGGCGAGGTGCAGCAGGGCGCCGTGATGAGCGCCGCTGCGGCGGGTGGCCCTGGGCCCTGGCCTCCAGAGGGCGGCGGCGGCCTGCTCGAGGCAGCGCAGGTTGCCTTTGGGGCACTGCGGGGCGGGGTGCCGAGCGCCCATGCGGCGGCCGCTGCCTCCTGCGGCGACCCCAGCCCGGCCGCCAGCACGGGCGAAGGGCCGTCCACGGCCGGGTCTTTTGGCGGTCCATGGCCGTGGCCAGCAGCAGAGCAGCAGCCGGCAGCTCCCGGGCTGCAGGAGCCGCCGCCTGGCCCGGCCGGCGGCGTTCCAGAGCCCGAGTCGTGGCCGCGGTTTGGCGGGGAGCTTGAGCAGCCCAGGCCATCGCCAGGGGTATCGGCATTGTCAGCGGCGCTCGCTGCACCACCGAGTGCCCGACCGCTGTTGCAGGACTCACGCCAGGCGCCTGCGACGTTTCCACAGCCGCGGCCTGCCGCGATTGCGGGAGAGAAGGCAAGTGGCGGCGATGTGTCCGCAGCACCAGCGTGGCCAAGCAACGGTACTAGTGGCGGTCCAAGCATTGGCCAGCTCCCTCCTGTGTCCCTAGTTCCTGCTGGCGGAGTGTCTGCAGAGATGGTCGTGCCAAACGCCAGGATGGTCAGCTCGAGTGTGCAGGGCACTGACGCGTCCGAGGCACCCGCGTCGCCTCCGCTGCCGATACCCGTCGCGGTTGCAGCAAAGATGGCCTCTGGTAGAGATGTTGTTGCGGCACCAGCGTGGCCGAGCAGCGTCTCCAAGGGCGGGCCAAGCAATGGCCACGTCCCCATTCTGCCTCCAATTGCTGCCGGTGGGATCTCACAGCACACGGTTGAGCCAATCCCGGAGATGACCAACACGGAGGTGCAGGGCACGGACGCGTCCGCGGCACCCGCTACGCTTCCTTTGCCTCAGCCTGTCGCGGTTGCAGCGGAGACTGCTTTTGGCAGCGGTGTGGTTGCAGCACCAGCGTGGCCAAGCCATGGCCATGATCAATCCACGGGCGTGCGGGCGCACAGGATCTACCGGGTCGGCTTGAGGAAGGTGGACTGGAGCCTTGCCGACACCAGCCGCTGGCACTTCAGGCGTATGGAGCTGGGAGCCCCGCCAGCCTCTGCGAACGGCGACCTCGCGCGCAGAGTAGTCGGCCCCATCTCGGAGGGGCTCGAAAAGTTCCGGTCGATGCCCTGGAGATTCCAGTGCATCGTCTTCGAGTCCGACGCGAGCCTCCTGCCAGCGCACCAGCAGTCCTACACCCTCCTCGAGCGCCGCGGCGCCGCCGGCCCGCCCTCCGTGGTCGACGTGCCGGGAGGGCGCCTCTCGCTGATCTGCGCCCTGTACGCGGCGCTGAGCCCAGAGCCCGCGCTGCTGCCCGACGGCCACACCGACCGCCTGTGCCGCCAGGGCTTCCGGGGGGAGGTGCTGGGCGCGATGCGGCCGGGGAGGGGCGAGGGCTGCGCGGACGTGCCGAGCATCGGCGTCGCGAGGGCCGTGAATCCCAGCGCGGTGGCCTGTGGGGCCGTGGGCGACCTGTGGCTGCTGTCCGGGCTCGCGGCCCTGGCCTCGTTCTCGGGCGCCGTGAGGCGGCTCTTCCGCGGCACCCCTGACCTGGACGACCTGCCCCGGCAGGGTTCGAATCACTACACGGTCTCGCTCTACGACCTGTCGACGTGGCAGCCCGTGGAAATCGTGGTCGACGAGCGCGTGTGCTGCAGAGGGGACGGCAGCTTGCTTGGGTGCCCGCCAGGGTCGACCGGTGACCTTTGGGCGTGCTACGTGGAGAAGGCCGTGGCCTGCCATTGCGGTGGCTGGGACCAGATTGACCGTGCGGGTCACTGCACCCACGCCTGGTGCCTCCTCACAGGCTGCCGCGATCAGCGCGTCTTTGTGAGCGACCAGGGGGGGCACTTCACGAGCTGGAGCGCACTGCACCCCGAGTCCATCTCGCTCGCGACAAACGCCCCACAAGGGTTTGGAACGGACTGGCTGTGGCGGGCTCCATGGCCAGTGGTGGGCGGCGGGGGCGACTCGAGCCTGGAGCTGGGCCCAGACGAGATGTTCGAGAGGATGCGCGCGTGGGAGGACGCGAATTACATCGTCGCCTGCAGCGCCGAGGCGACGCGGGCGCTTCCGGAGGACCGTCCCACCGCTGAGTCCGTGCTCCTGCTGGCTGCGTCCGACGCAGCGCTGGCACGGCCCGGGCCAGCGTGCTCAGTGCTGGCATGCGTCAGTAACAGTGGAGGTACTGGCGTCGACTTGGTGCAGGTCCGCGACCCCTGGGGCGTGGTCGTTGCTGCGCGTCGGCGTCGCTCCAACGAGGCCAGCGCCGACGGCGCCTGCCAAAGCGGCGCAGAGGCAGACGACGGAGTGTTTTGGTTGGAGAAGGAGGATTTCTTCGAGATCTTCACGACCATCTACTTGTGCGTCGAGAACATGGCAGAGTTCGTCGGTGAGGGACTTTCTGCCGAGCCGACCCCTCAGCCAAAAGCTCCGCAGTGTGGACCTTCGCCAGGGCTGGTGTCGTCGCCTTGGACAGAGCAGGCGCAGGAGGCCCCCGTCGGTCCCGCCGCTCCGGCTCGGGCGCACTCCACGGCGGCCGCGGAGCCGGCCGCGGCCGACCCGTTGTCGTGGAGCCTGGCGTCGCAGGAGGCCCCCGTCGGTCCCGCCGCTCCGGCTCGGGCGCACTCCACGGCGGCCGCGGAGCCGGCCGCGGCCGACCCGTTGTCGTGGAGCCTGGCGTCGCAGGAGGCCCCCGTCGGTCCCGCCGCTCCGGCTCGGGCGCACTCCACGGCGGCCGCGGGGCCGGCCGCGGCCGACCCGTTGTCGTGGAGCCTGGCGTCGCAGGAGGCCCCCGTCGGTCCTGCCGCTCCGGCTCCGGCGCACTCCACGGCGGCCGCGGGGCCGGCCGCGGCCGACCCGTTGTCGTGGAACTCGGCGCTGCAGGACGCTCAGGGAAGGGACACATTCGGAAAGGCCGGGCAGGAGGAGGCAGCTTGAGGAAAGAGCGTGAAGCGAGCGCTAGGCAGATGCGGAGGCGGGAGTAGTGCGAGGACGAGGGGAAGAAGGATCAGGAGCAAGAGGATGGTGGATGAGGAGGATCGGGGATGAGGATGATATGCGGCTGATGGTGGTGGTTATGGTGGTGATGATGATGATGGTGGTGGTGGTGATGATGATGCTGACGACGACGACGATGATGACGATGATGATGATGATGATGATGATGATGATGATGATGATGATGATGATGATGATGATGATGATGATGATGATGATGATGATGATGATGATGATGATGATGATGATGATGATGATGATGATGATGATGATGATGATGATGATGATGATGATGATGATGATGATGATGATGATGATGATGATGATGGTGGAGGTGGTGGTGATGATGATGATGATGGTGGTGGTGGTGATGATGATGCTGACGACGATGATTACGACGATGATGATGATGATGATGATGATGATGATGATGATGATGATGATGATGATGATGATGATGATGATGATGATGATGATCATGATGATGCTGATGATGATGATGGTGGTGGTGGTGATGATGATGCTGCTGGTGATGGTGATGATAATGATGCTGACGAGGACGATGGCTACGACGACGATAATGATGCTGATGCTGATGATGATCATGATGATGACGATCATGCTGCTGCTGATGATGGTGATGGTGATGGTGGTGATGATGATGATGATGATGATGATGATGATGATGATGATGATGATGATGACGGCGACGACGACGGCGATGATGATGATGATGGTGGTGACGATGATGATGATGATGATGATGATGATGATGATGATGATGATGATGATTATGATGATGATGATGGTGATGGTCATGGTGATGGTGATGGTGATGATGATAATGGTGATGTCAATGATATGTAATGACGACAGTAATGGTGGTGATGCTGATGATGATGATGATGATGATGATGATGATGATGATGATGATGATGATCCCGACAATGATGATGACGATGATGATGGTGATGGTGATGACGATGATGATGATGATGATGATTATGATGATGATGATGATGATGATGATGATGATGATGATGATGATGATGATGATGATCCCGACAATGATGATGACGATGATCTTGACGATGATTATTACGATGGTCATGATGACGACGATGATGATGACGATGAAGATGCAGTTAGCGACGATTCGGCTGATGATCTTGATGGTGTTGGCGAGGAGTATAATGTTGTGGTGACGACGGCTATGATGAGGGTGGTGGTGATGATGATGATGATGATGAGGATGAGGATGAGGATGATGATTAGTATGATGAGGATGAACGTGACGGAACTGATAGTGACAGTGATGGCGCTTATGATGGTGTGGTGGTGATGGTGATGTTGGTGATGGTGTCAATCGAAGACGCCTGCGGCGAATCACCACCGCCCCCGGCCTTCTGGAGACGCCCATGCGGCCAAACGTTTGGCCCAAGCCTGGCGACCCTACTGGAGAATGTGCTCCCCCCAGCCGTTGTGGAACCCTTTGGGGGGACACTGTTGGAGAGGAAGACAGGCGAAGGAGAGGGATGATCAGGCGATCGCAAACATGGATCAAGGGGGCGTGGATTAGTGACGGGTCCCGTTTGCACGGGAAATCGTAGACATCCGGCGCCAAACGAGCCGGCACTGGCCGCATTTTGGGGAGGGCACTTCCCCCGATCCATGGATTTGGCGACCGCGCGCCAAATCCATGGATCGCTAATCCATGTTTGCGCTCCCCCGAGAGGAGAAGGTTGAGGAGGACCAGCGTGAATCCAAGCTACACCTGCGATGGGGCAATACATCCTTTCCATCGGTCCCTGCAGGAATTCATGTTCATTGCGGAAAGTGCCCCCTTCGAAGACAACTTTTTGAGAATCTTCAATCGTGGCAAAAGCAATTCCTCGGACTTCAACGCCACGGGTCCACGTGACCTTTCCGTCTTCATATTCAT
Organism: Prorocentrum cordatum; assembly: GCA_963575745.1. Lineage (NCBI taxonomy): Eukaryota > Dinophyceae > Prorocentrales > Prorocentraceae > Prorocentrum > Prorocentrum cordatum. Next base: position 39,802 of record CAUYUJ010002604.1, on the reverse strand, counting down.
AAACTGTGCCAGAACAGCATTCCAGCCACACGAATGGATCCTTGGAGCCGCTGCAGATTTTTAAGACGAGTGTGCGCGGCGCTAAGGCGAGAGCCACAGTTTGAAAAGGGATCTCCCTCCCTCAGTGAAACTGCTGCAACCCTTTACGGCGAATGGTAGAGGCGCTAAGGCGCGAGCCACACTTTGACAAGGGACCGCCCTTCATCTTTGAGATTGCTGTTCATCTTTGAGACGAGCGTGCGCGGTGCCAAGGCAAGGGCCACAGACTGAGCGCCAACCACCCTCGATTTCTGAAACGTCTGTAAGATGTTGAGATGATGTGCTCGGCGCTAAGGCGAGAGCCACATGGTGAAAACCAGCCGCCCTCCATCCTTGAAGCTGTTGCGAATTTTAAGCTTCAGGGTGATACATGGTGAGGACGTCTCAGGCTGAACAACTGGCCCGCCTGGCCGACACGCTTGAGGCTGCGACAGGGAGCAGCTGTTTGTAAAGAACGGGGTGGAGGAGGAGGTGAAGGTGGGCGAAGACGAGGCTTCTTGAGGCCCTCTTGGGCCTCCCAGCGTGCCGGAAGCTTCTTGGGGGATGTCGGGGAGGGGGGAGGTGGGGGGGCGTCGACACCGAAGAGGGGCGTCGACACCTGGAAATCGCTCTACCCAGGGTCTGGCCACCGCCCGCCGCTCTCTTCTGGGCCCCCTCGTCGCGCGTGGCCGCACCCGTGAGGGCTCGGGTTGAACGTGTTGTTCGCCTCGTTGTGGGTCTTGGGCCTCGGAAGGTCAATCGGGGCAACACCATGGACCCGATAGCGCTTCGATTATTTTGGAGGCGTTCCGTTTGGTCCCGACGACAAGATGAAACGTTTGGTCGAACCCATGCGTATTGATTTTGAGATCAGCTCGAGATCTGATCGCTACAAACCTTGTTTTTGATTCTCCCGCTGCTCCTGCTGCTCTCCTCTCGCTTCCCTCTTGCTTCAGGTCCGTGGCCCTCGACCCGATTGCCTCTCGACTCCTGTCTAAGCGCGTGGGTCGCTGTCGCTCACGCAGGACACAGACGCGCGAGCCTACGTCAGCAAGCTGGAGGCCAGCCTGCAGTCGCGCATCCACCGCTCCGAGAGCCTGGTGGGACCCGCTGCCGCGCCCCCGAAGCTGGCACAGGCAGAGGCTTGCTGGGGGAGGGCGCCCAGGAACGCCAGGGGAGGTGCAAAAGGAAGCAGGGAGGAGGGGCGCTGGAATGCCAGACGAGGGGGCAGAACACCTAGCGAGCAGAAGAGCGCGGAGGAGGAGGAGGAGGAGGAGGAGGAGAAGGAAGAGGACACGGATGACACGGACGGAGAGCAGGAGGAAGGTAATTTAATGAACATTTCGGGCAGCAGAAACACGAGAAGCCAGCATCAAAATGCAAGGATCAGGCCCGAACCCAACAAGCAGGAAGGGTGGGGTGGTATCTCAGTGCGCTCCCACGCCAATCTGTCCCACACGCGGCGCAAGTCCAAAGCCAAGGCGGGCTCCAGGACATTGATAGACCTGTGCTTGACGCAGGAAGTGTCCGGTTCGGGCCGGTTCGGCGGCGGACCGGTTCGGTTGCAGCGGTTCGATTTCGGCGCCGGTCCGGTTTTGGTCGGTCTGGTTTTGCCAGTCCGGGTCGGTTATGCCGGTTCGGTTCGGCGGTCGCGGGACGGTCCGGTTTTGGCGGGGCCTCGCCTCCCCCCCCCGCGCCCTGCTGCACCCCCGAGGGGGGTGCCGGCACCGGGGGGGGGTTTGGCACCGGGGGGGGGGGTGCCGGCACCGGCCGGCACGGGGGTTGCCGTGGGGGGGGGGTGCCGGCACCGGGGGGGGGGGTGCCGGCACCCCGGCAGGGGGGGGGGGTGGGCACGGCGGGGTGCCGCACCGGGGGGGGTGGTGCCGGCACCGGGGGGGGGGTGCCGGCACCGGGGGGGGGGGTGCCGGCACCGGGGGGGGGGGGTGCCGGCACCGGGGGGGGGGGGCCGGCACCGGGGCTCTTCTGGGGGCTTTCTTGGGCCGGTGGGGAGTCCCGGGGCCCGGTTCGGTTCCACCCGGTTCGGGCTTGCCGTTCGGGCCGGTTTCGACCGGCCGGTTCGGTTCGAACCGCCCGGTCCGGTTTCAGCCGGTCCGGTTCGGGCTCCGGTTCGGGCGGCTCGGTTGCAGGAGCCGCCGGTTCACGGTTACCAGTTCGGTTCGGATTCTTCTTGTATTGACGAGGAGGAGGAGGAGGAGGAGGAGGAGGAGGAGGAGGAGGAGGAGGAGGAGGAGGAGGAGGAGGACCAGTATACAGCCAAGACGCATCAACGATGTTGCAATCTACCCTCCCTCCAAATAACCTCGTCATAGGTCCCTAAAAGATTTTCTCGTTGCGGGAATTGGCCCACGGTAAGACGACTGCCTAAGAATTCTCAGTCGTACCAATACACCAGTCTTGGGACTTCAACAGCTAGGATCAACGTACATGTTGCGTCTTGACCATCCTAAAGCGTGCGAGAACATCATTGCTGGGACTTCAACCATGCGAAACAGTTGCAAGCTTTGAAGACGAGAGTGCGCGGTGCTAACGCGAGAGCAGCATTTTGAAAAAGGAGCCGTCCTCATCTTTGAAACTGGTGCAAACGTTTGAAGGGAATGTGCGCGGTGCTACGGCGAGAGCCACACATTGAAAACCACCCGCCTTCCATCCGTGAAACTGTTGCAAACTGTTGGGGCGAATGTGCGCGGCGCCATACCCTAGGCCTACCCTAGGGCCTACCCTGAGGCTTACTCTAGGCCTACCCCTAGGTCTACCTTAGGCCTACCCCTAGGGCCTACCCCCAGGCTTACCCTCGGTCTGCCCTAGGGCTTACCCCTCCGTTTATCCTAGGCCTACCCCTAGGGCTTACCCCATGCCTACCCCTAGGCCTACCCTACGTCTACTCTATGGCTTGCCCCTAGGCCTACCCTGGGGCCTATCCTAGGGCTGCCGAAGGCCTTGCCCCTAGGGCTACCTCTAGGCCCTACCGTTGCTCTACCCTAGGCCCTTGGGTAGGCCTTACCGTTGCCCTACCCTAGGCCTTTGGGCAGGCCTTACCTTCGACCTACCCTAGGCCCTTGGATAGGCCCCACCCTCGCCCTGCCCTAGTCCCTTGGGTAGGGCCTACCCCAGACTACCCTAGGCCCTTGGGTATGGCCTAGGGTAGCCTTCCGCCCAGGTGATCTATTTCGGAGGAGGAGGAGTGATGGTGATGCTGATGATGCTGCTGATGATGCTGCTGATGATGCTGATGATGGTGATGGTGATGATGATGATGGTGGTAATGATGATGATGATGATGATGATGATGATGATGATGATGATGATGATGATGCTGATGATGATGATGATGATGATGATGATGATGCTGCTGATGATGATGATGATGAGGATGATGATGATGGTTGGTGGTGGTGGTGGTCGTGGAAGTGATGGTGGTGGTGGTGATGATGATGATGAGGATAGTGATAATGTTGATGATGCTGATGATGATACTGATGTGATTGATGATGATGATGATGATGCTGATGCTGATGCTGATGCTGATGCTTGCTGATTGCTGCTGATGATGATGATGGACTGTGATGATGATGATGGGGTGATGTGATGATGCTGGTGATGATGATGATGATGCTGCTGCTGATGCTGATGCTGATGCTTGCTGTTGCTTGCTGCTGCTTATGATGATGATGATGATGCTGCTGATGATTGATGATGATTGATGATGATGATGATGTTGATGATGATGATGATGCTGATGATGCTGATGATGCTGATGATGCTGCTGCTGCTGATGATGATGATGATGATGATGATGATGATGATGGTGGTGGTGGTGGTGGTGGTGGTGGTGGTGATGATGATGATGATTGATGATGATGATTTGATGATTATGATGATGGATGATGATGATGATGATGATGATGATGATGATGATGATGATGATGATGATGATGATGATGATGATGATGATGATGATGTGATGATGATGATGAATGATGATGATGGATGAGGGAGGAGGAGGAGGAGGATGAGGGAGGAGGGAGGTGAGGAGGAGGAGGAGGGGAGGAGGATAAGGAGGAGGAGGAGGAGGATAAGGAGGATTGGGAGAGTTGGAGGAGGAGGAGGAGGAGGAGGAGGAGGAGGACAAGGCGCCCGCGCCCCTGGCGGCATGGGGCGCCCCGGCGGTGGCGGTCGCGAGGCCCGTGGCACCCGCTGCCTCGCCACCGCTGCGCGCGGGTGCCGTGGCCGTCGGCACGGCGGTGGCGGCCGCCGGCCCCTGGCGCCCGGCGCCGGCCCTCGTGCGGAGAAGCCACCCGCCCCTGATCCTCCTCCTCCCTCCTTCCTCTCCTCCTCCTCTCCTCTCCTCCTCCTCTCCCTCCTCTCTTGCTCCTACTCCTGCTCCTCCTCCCCCTCCTCTTCCTCCTCTTCCTCCTCTTCCTCCTCCTCCTCCTCCTCCTCGTTGTTTCGGCTGTTTTCAGCCTCCGGAGGTCGGACGGGATTGGGACGAGGATAAATCCCTTCCAGAGCGTTCCGGAACGCTCTCAGGGCGCTCCAGAACGTTCTAAGAAGACCGTGCCGCCAGAGACATCCTTTGGAGCCGCTGGATCTCAGAGATTCTCGATTTATCTTCACCCGATGTTATCGTCGTCCTGGCTTCGTTTTAGGGGGCCCTCGCCAGGCCGCGGGACCGTCAACAATCGGCCTGGGATGAAACACCAGTGCCAGGGAAAGGGTCCAGACCTCTGGGGGTTAATGCCGTGGAGAAATCACGACGTCGGAGATCTGGGAAGCAACGGAGACAGGCACGAGCATGTGGTCTTTTTTTATTCGTTGTTTTGCCGATCGGCGCCGTCCCTGGCCCCCCCCCTCCCCCCCCCAGGAGTAGATCCTGGCTGTTCTTGGCGCCTGTTTCGAGCAGGTGGAGCCTGCCCCATAATGGACGCACTGCTGCAAGCAGTCGCACCAAGCAGAGGTCCGGATCCAGACCCCCCCCTTCCCCCCTCCCCTTCCTTCCAATGGCGATGCGCCGCATAGAAAAGGCTCACCATGCCACGTGTGCGAGGGTGTAGAGTACCTGGTAGGGTGCGGGTGGGCCTCTGTGCTCTTCGGGCTCGGGCCTTCCCTCCCGGCTTCCTATTCGTCTGTGGCATCCCCACGGGGCCCGTGCTCGTGCTCTTGACTGAAATCGGGCCTGTCTCTCTACAGGAGAAAAAATTATTCAGAAGTAGTCAAAAAATAGTCTGGGGACGCGTCTGCGACACTTATTCCACTATTCCTGAGCATCTTTGGATGATTCTGCATGGTTCGACCACTGCAGGGGGACATGCCCGACCTAACTCTTGACCCCACGTTCTTGTGGCGCCATGTTCCAGCTGCAAACGTCCAGAGGTCCGTGCGGATCTCTTGGCTCGTCGCTGGGCCCCACCCTTGCGGCGCCTACCGGCACCGCCTCTGGCGCGCTTCGCGCGCCAGAGGAGAGGGATCCACCGTCGGCCCAATGAATGCGTGCTGACCTCCGAAATAGGGCGACGAGAGTTATTTATCTGTGAGGGCTTCGCCCTGCTGGCCGCCTCTCTATCAGAACGGGGTATATCAGAGTCGCGTCGGTGCGTCTCGGCGCTGCCTTGGCGCATCAGGGAACATCTTGCGGGGGCGGATAGGAATCATCAGCGCAGATTGAGACGTTGGCGTTATCGAAGACGCCTGCGGCGAATCACCGCCCCGTGCCTTTTTGGAAGCGCCTATGTGGCCGAACGTTGAGGCTAGACCTGCCAAGCTATCGGACCATGTGTTCCCCGAATCGGTTTGGAAAGCCTTCGGGGAACACGTTGGCATCTTGAAGGTCATCTTGGCCGTCTGGAGGCCATTTTGACCCTTTCGGGCCTTCTTGGAGGACGTCTTGTTGTTGGGCCGTCTTGGAGCCCTCTTGGAGGTCATCTTGAGCGTCTTGGAGGCTTCTTGGGCCGTCTTGGGGGCCTCTTGGGGCCGTCTTGGGCCTCTTGTCTTGGGCGATCTTTGGGGGCACTTGGGCCTTCTCGGGTCGTCGGAAGGCCGAACAAAAAGCAAATGCCACAATCCTTCAAAAACTCATGGGAAATCAATGACTTGGGCCTTTCGGTCCTTCCTGGAGGCTCTCTTGGAAGCCTCTTGGGCCGTCTTGGGCCAGTTTCGAGCCAACTTCGGCCATCTTGGTGGGCTCCCGGCCCATCTGACGCCGTCGGAAGCCGTTTGGGGGGCCTCTCTGGGCCGACTTGGGGCCCTCTTGGGGTGCTCCAGGGCCGTCTTGGAGGCCATCTTGGCATCTTGGGCGTCTTGGAGGCCTCTTGTGTCGTCTTTGTGCCCTCTTGGGGCCCTCTTGGGGGCCTTTTGAGCCGTTCTGGGGCCATCTTGGAGGCCTCTTGGGCGATCTTTGGGCGATCTTGGGGGGCTCTTGGGCCGTATCGGGCCTTCGGATGGCCGAAAAGAAGCAAATGTCCAAATCCTTAAAAACCAAAGGAACATCAATGTTTTTGGCCTTTTCTAGCCTTCCTGGAGGCCCTCTTGGAGTGGAGGCCTCTTGGGCCGTCTTGGGCCAGTTTCGAGCCAACTTCGGCCATCTTGGTGGGCTCCTGGCCCGTCTGACGCAGTCTGACGCCGTTTGGGGGGCCTCTCTGGGCCGACTTGGGGCCCTCTTGGGGTGCTCCAGGGCCGTCTTAGAGGCCATCTTGGGCGTCTTGGAGGCCTCTTGTGTCGTCTTTGTGCCCTCTTGGGGCCGTCTTGGGGGCCTCTTGGGCAGTCCTGAGGCCATCTTGGAGGCCTCTTGGGCGCTGTGGGGGCGATCTTGGGGGCCTCTTGGGCCGTCTTGGGTCGTCGGAAAGCCGAAAAGGAGCAAATACGAAAAACCTTCAAGAACCTACGGAAAATCAATGAAGATCAATGATTTTGGCCTCTTCGGGCCCTCCTGGAGGACCTCTTGGAGGCCTCTTGCGCACCTCTTGGGCCGTCTTGGGCTGTCTTGGAGGTTTCTTGGGCGGACTTGGAGGCGCATCCTCCTCTCTTGGGCGAACTTGGAGGCCATCTTGGACCATCTTGGAGGCCATCTTGGGCCAACGTGGCCATCTTGGAGGCCACCTTCAGCCGTCTTGGAGGAAAAGTTTGGGAAATCCTGCTCCGTGGCAATTCTCCCGGGACTCCGGCGGGACGCGCCAGAGCCCCAGGGGGAGGGAGTTCTTTTGGAAAAAGAATCAAAACCCAAACCGAGAGGGTCTAGCACGCCAGGCACCCCTGCGATGAATCGACTGGGGGCGGCGGATCGAAGACGCCTACGGCGATCACCGCCGCACCCTGCCTTTTTGGGAGCGCCTATGTGGCCGAAAGTTGAGGCCAGACCTGCCAAGCTATCGGACTATGTGTTCCCCGAATCGGTTTGGAAAGCCTTCGGGGAAAACTTGGGCATCTTGAAGGTCATCTTGGCCGTCTGGAGGCCATTTTGACCCTTTCGGGCCTTCTTAGAGGACGTCTTGTTGTTGGGCCGTCTTGGAGCCCTTTTGGGCCCTCTTGGACGCTGTGAACCTCCGAGCGTCGTCTATGCCAGAAACGTACGTTTTCCCATGGAACTGAGACGACTTTTGCTTGTTGGGGCCCTCTTGTTGTGGCCTGGGTCGCCGTGAGCCCCAGCAGTGGGTCTCGAGTTTTCTGTGAGGGTCTCTCGAGCGCCCCAGGCTGGCCGCCCCGAGTGTGTTGCCCAAAGGTCCGTGCGGGCGCACTGGACCACCCAGGGGGGAGGCAGCCCACTGGAATCTTCATCGTCCCTGAACGTGGTTCCTGGGGGTAGGAAGATTCCAGGCAGGCTACATCCCTTGTCGCCATGGCTGGATTCGCAGACTCGTCGCTCCAGGTCGGTCCTCCTTCCGCCCGTGTCCGAGGCGGGGTATCAAGTGTCGACATTCGCTGCCGAGGCAGTCTCGCTCTGAGGTTCCCCTCTCCTGTTGCTCGCAGGCGGCGTCTCTGTGGCGCCAGGGGTCCCAGGGCTCCCGTGGTGGTTCGCAGGGGTTCTCTGAGGGCCTCGTCGCTGTTGAGGTGGCGCCTCGGTGCCGCCCGTGGTGCCCCAGGAGGGTGCTTGGCAGGACATTGCGTCGTCTGCAGGCCGTGGGCTCGTTGCTGGCGTCGCCAGCGTCCCCGCCCTCCCTCCCTGGTGGGTCTGGTGCGCCGGCCAGCAGGGTCTCGAGTTTTCTGTGAGGGTCTCTCGAGCGCCCCAGGCTGGCCGCCCCGAGTGTGCTGCCCAAAGGTCCGTGGGGGCGCACTGGACCACCCAGGGGGGAGGCAGCCCACTGGAATCTTCTGGAGCTTCTCGGCGGCGTCTGGGGCCGTCTGGAGACCATCATGGGCGTCTTGGAGCAATCTTTCGGCGACTCGGGGCCCCTTGGACCGCCTTCTTGGGCATCGTCGGCCGATCTTACTCCAAGAGCCCTTGGACCGTCTGGGCGCTCTCTTGAGGCCGTCTCGGGCGCCTCTTGAGCCGTCCGGGGGGCATCCGGCATCTCTGGCGGGCACCTGCCAGGGACTTGCCGGGACCTTGGCGGGGTTTTTGTCGCGTCGGGGCCCCCAGGGGCCGCCTTGCGCGCGCGAACTTGTCATATTGTTAACTTGTTACCGGAGGTCTTAGCACGCCTCTGGCCCGTTGGGCCGGCGAAATGATCGTTCCTTCTGCGTCACTCCAAGGAAAGAAGAAGTTTCGTTCCTTATTTATCGTTCCTTAGGTCAGGCCGATTGCTGTAGCTTCGTGGGCGAAAAACATACACGCATCCGCGGCCTCGCGGGCCAGCCCCCTGGACCGCGACCCCGCAGACACGGGGCGCTTCTTCGCGCACGCCCCGCGTGGAGCGCATTCGATCGGGCGACCGCGCACCCGCGGGACCGCGCCCGGATGCGGATGCGGATCTGCTCGCCGCTCGTGCCAGCTCTCCACTCGCCCAGGCCCCGGCGCCGGTGGCGCTGCCCGGGGGCGCCGTGCCCGGCGGCGGCACCGCCCCGGCGCCCGCGCCCGCGGCGGCGTGGCCGCCGCCGGCGCAGCTGCGGGTCCCGGCCAGCCGCGTGGTGAGGCTCGGGGCGCCCAGCCCGCGGCGGCGGGCCCCGAGCCCGAGGACGCGAGCAGGGGATCGACTGCAGCAGTGGCGTGCCCCGAGTCTGGCTTTCTCTCGCCGGGCCCAGGAAGGAGGTCGCAGAGCAGCCGGGAGACCTGCGGAGAATTCCGCGGATGCTTCGTAGATTCGACGGGATTGGCGTAGCCCGAGTTTCGCTTTTCTCGTCAATCCCAGGAAACAGATCGCAGAATAGCCAGTAGACCTACGGAGAATTCTGCGGATATTTCGTAGATTCGACGGGAACTCGATTTGGGGGGTCAATCGATTTTGTAGTCGATCCCCTACTCTCTCAGGTCGGGCCTAGTCGATCTCCTACTCTTAGGTCGGGCATGTCCCTCTACAGGTGGAATGTTCCGAAATAGTGCAACATAGTTTTTTTTGTTCTTCTAGCATTTTTGGAGTGTCTTTTGAGTATTTCCATTTTTCGCCCAAAATCCCCCTGTAGGGGGACAGGCCCGACCTAACCCTACTCGAAGGACAGCGCTGACGGACGCCGCGGCAGCGCCGTCGGGTGCACTGGGCTGGCCCGCCGCCGCGGCGCGGCACTTCTGACGGGCTGAGGTGCTGCGCGGCGTCCACCACAATGCCGACTGGGCTGCTGGGGATGCGTTGAGGGCCGAACGCAAAAACCGAGCAGGCCTGGCCAGCCCCGGCACGAGGCGGACGCGGAACCGCAAAGGATGTGGAGTTTCAGGCGGGCTTTGGAGTCGGCCACTTGGGCCCTCTTGGGCTCTCTTGGGGCCCTCTTGGGGCCCTCCTCTTGGGCTCTCTTGGGGCCCTCTTGGGGCACTGCGGGGCCTCTTGGGCCATCTGATCGGCCATCAATCAGAGAGAGGGTGGTCTCAATTACGCTTCGCCCCCTCTCCCTGGAGACCGATCAATTGCTTGGGGCGCTCTGTGGGCGCTCTTGGGCACTCTTGAGGTTGTCTTGAGCCCCTCTTGGGCCTCTCTTGGGGATCTCTTGGGGCATTTTGGAGCCGTATTGAGGCTTCAGGAGCCTCTCGGAAGCCAAAAGGCGAGACTACCAACACCTTGACCTCCCTGAGGTTCTGAAAGGATTTCGGCCTCTTGGGGTGACTTTGGGAGGCCCCATGGCCACTTGAAGCAGTCTTGGGACGGTCATGGCGCCTCTTGGAGGTCTTGAGCTATCTTGCGCTGTCTTGTGCGATAATTGGGGTCATCTTGGGCTGCAGGGTGCCCTCTTTGATTTTCCAATCCCTGGCGAAAGGTCCCCTCCAGACCCAGGGAGAGGGGGTAGGGAGAGGTAAACCTCTCCCCCAAGGGAAAGATGAGGTTGGAAGAACTAGCTCCTTAAGCCACCTACGCTTAAAGTGCCGGTTGGGCGAGCTTTGTCAAGACATCGTGAGGCCCTTGGCATGTGTGACCTTCGGATCTTGCGAAGCCGTACCGCCAGGTCGGCTCACCGTTTTCATGAAAATCTTATCATGCAAAGGTAAAGGCTTCCCATGCCAAACATGCTTGAAGATTCGAAGATAACGACTTTGGCGAGGTCGGGGAGGGGGGAGGGCAAAACCCATCCCTCCTCTCCGTCAGTCTTTCTCCCTCCTCCTCCTCCTCCTCCTCCTTCCTCACCCCTTGTCAGCGTCCTCCTTCCCTTCTTTCCCTGCCTCCTCCCCACACTTTCCTTAGTCAACGTGTGCGCGCGCATGTGTTTGCCTTTGGCCACTTTGGTACAAGCAGCAGGCCTGCGACCTTCGGTCGGGCAACTATCGCCGCCCGATGTGCGCGGCGGGGCCGCTGCCGCTGCCACCGCTGACGTCTGCTGTGCGGGGCACGCTGTTGCTGAGAGCCCCGCTAAGCTGTCGACGCGCCTTTTGTGGACCCCAATGTGTCTTCCTGCTGTTGCTGTCTCCCTTCGTCGGCCTCTGTTTCGGCAGGTGGAACGCGTTGGGCCCGCCGGCAGTGAGCCTGTCCGAGGAACCCACCGTGCCTCCCAAGGACGTCTTCCTCGGCCGTGTGCTGGACAGGCCGCTGCCGTGCCTCGCGGTGCCGGTGCCAGCTTCCGCTGGATTGGCTGCGAAGGCGGAGTTGGCAGTGCAGGCGCAGGGCCCATCGACGATGCTGACGGCCCACGTGAGACCGAAGCCATCGGAGGCCGCAGAGCCCGATGGAGGTACTCACGAGGTGTGCTTCTGCCCCGTGGAACGCGGCGAGCACCTCGTCCAAGTGCGCCTGGAGTACGCCACTCACGACGAGGCGTTGCTGGACCCGCCAGCCCGCAATTCCAGCGCTGCGTGGCCTGGTGGCGTTGCCGTTCCAGCTTACGTCGGGGCGGACGCGCCTGGCTCTCCTTTCCGTGTGAGAGTCTGCGGCTCGGCAGAGGAAGGCGGCGCCTGCGGCGTCGGAGCCGTGCCAGTCGAGCCCTCCAGCGTGCCACTCGCGTGCGGCGACGCGGCGCGCGACGGGGTGTGGTGGCGGCCAGGTAGTCTAGATGAGGCCCCGCCGCCTGGCCTGGCAGACGATTCGGGCGGGCTCGGCGGCGCCGCCCTCAAGAAATGCTTGACGCACGACGTGGCCCTGGAGATGCTCGGGGACTCTGTTAGCGAGCGCCTGTGCAAGCACGTCGTGAACGTCTACTCGCCAGGCTGCTGCGCAGACTGCGACACGCAGCCGCCCTCGTGCGCGTCAGGCAGGCCCGCCTGCGTCCGCCGGCGGGCCAACGGGCTCTTCAACGACGCGGCCACCTACGAGGCGGAGCTTCGCGGCCGGAAAGCGCCGCCCAGCGGCGCCAGGCTGGTGCTGGTGGTGAACGTCGGACTCTGGGACGCGGCCTACGGGAAGCTGAGCGCGTACTCGGCGCCGCCGCGGCCAGGCGAGGCCGTTCCCCTGCACAGGGTGGTGGATGCCGCCGCCTCGGCCGTCGAGGGCGGCGCCCAGGTCGTGTGGCGCACCACGTCGGCAGTGCACCCGCTGGAGGCGCGGCGAAGAGGGAAGCTGCTCGCCAAGCACGCGTTCTTCACCCAGCCCAGGGTGGACGAGCTGAACCGCCTCGCCACGTCGCGGGCGAGGTCCGCGGGCCTGGCAGTGGTGGACGTGGCGGCGGCCACGCGCCTGCGCCCAGACTGGCTGCTGCCCGGGGACATGCGGCACTACGACGAGCGCATGAACGCGCACATGCTGCAGCAGCTGGCCCGGGCGATCTGCACCCCCCCAGCACGTTCCCTCGCCTCCTCCACCTCGCCCCCTCTGCTGCTCCCCGTCGCGTCCTCGGCCCCTCGCCCCTCGGCGCCGTTTGCCCTCCCGTCTGCTCCTCCCCGCCGCCGTGCCTTGCTGATTGCCTGTCCTCCGCCGTCCCGTCCTTCGCCCACCGGCAGCCCACTGACTCACTCGGGGCCTGTCCTGGGAGCTGCCTGGGGCCTTCGGGGACTTCAAAGGCGTCGGCAGCATGAGCTTCAACGTCGCCTCGATTCTCAGCCGCCTGGGAGCGAAGCCTTCAGGATGAGGAGCAGCAGCCAGCCAGTAAAAGACAGAGGGATGATGACCATGATGGTGATGATGCTGATGATGGCGATGATGATGCCGATGATGATGCCGATGATGATGATGATGATGATGATGATGATGATGATGATGATGATGATGATGATGATGATGATGATGATGATGTTGATGATGATGATGATGATGATGGTAATGATGACGATGACGATGACGATGACGACGATGACGACGATGATGATGATGATGATGATGATGATGATGGTGATGATGGTGATGATGACGATAATGATGATGCTGATGATGGTGATGATTATGATGATGACGACGATGATGATAATGGTGGTGGTGATGATGCTGGAAATTATGATGATGATGATGATGATGATGATGACGATGCTGATGATGATGATGATGATGGTGGTGATGATGATGGTGATGATGACGATGCTGATGATGATGCTGCGGATACTGATGCTGATACTGATGCTGGTACTGGCACGGATGGCGATGACGACGATGACGATGACGATGACGATGATGATGATGATGCTGATGATGATGCTGATGATTATGATGATGATGATGATGATGATGATGATGATGATGATGATGGTGATGATGATGATGATGATGATGATGATGATGATGATGATGATGATGATGATGATGATGATGATGATTATGATGATGACGATGATAATGCTGATGATGATGACGATGATGGATTTCTGGTCGCATGGCTGTCGACATAATCACCGTCTATGTGGGCACAGGTGGGGAGCCGACTACGCAGCACTTGCACGAAAGACAGGAGCGACCTGCCCCAGGTACTGCGGGCCCCAGGAGGGGCGAGACCGCCATGTCGGGTACGGTTGTCCTGATAATGCTGATGATGATAATGATGCTGGTGATGATGATTCTGGTGGTCCTGATTCGGACGTGCTCGTGATGGTGATGGTGATGATGACGCGGAGCCGCGAGAGCGAATACGGCGGATGTTTCATACCGGTGTAAGTATGTGGCGGCATCCGGGTTTCACGCAGGAGCCGCTCCCGAATGCGTGGCTGTCTCGGCGTGTTGACGCCGCTCAGCTCGATATAATTGGATTGGTGCAAGGTGCTTCTCCTTTGCAAGGTGCACGATCAAGTATTTCAATGGCTGCCTCCTTATGAGATGTGCATAGTACCCTGGGCCCTGAGGGTATGCACCAAGCCTCCATGGCTGTAACAGGGCGATCCTGCCCCTTGATTTGCACGCTAGTCGCTCCCGCGTGATGGTGACAGTGTTTGTAATGCTGATGGTGGTGATGATGGTGCTGATGGTTAAGATTGTGGTGAGTGTTGATGGTGATTTAATGCTGCTGATGCGACTGATGCTGCTGATGATGATGGTGGCGGTGGTGATGATAATGTAATGGTGATGACGATGGTTGTGGTGATGATAACGATGGTGTTGTTGATGACGGTAGCAGTGATGAGAACGATGATTGCGATGGCGATGGCGATGACGACAATGACGACAATGATGATGATGACGACGATGGTGGTGGTGGGGGCGATGCTGATAATAGCGACTGTGGTTATGCGAATGATGGTGGCGATGACGATGTAGGTATTGATTATAACGGTGGTGGTGATGATGATGAAGATGACGATGACGGCGATGATGACGAAAAGGAGGAGGAAAAACCGAAAAAACCCAAGATGCGTCAACGATGCTTCAATGCACCCGCACGTCCCAAGCCCCCTCCCAAAAAATCGTTCTACACATTCTTTTCCACTTCAAGAAACGCCCCCTTTTAAAGACCAGCGCTCTATGGACGTGCCAGTCAGGCGGGAGCACCGTTTTGAAATGGATCTAATGCCTCGTAATTGCCTCGCATCCTTCCAGCGATTAGTAAGGCACGCGCGAACGTATGCTCATACAGTTCAAGGAGGCGTCATGGAAAATCCTTCTTTTGAAAAAGGATTGCCCCTATGAGTGTCACTTTTGCATTCGTTTTTACGTATTGCCATGGGCTTCTTGGAAGTCTCGAGCGATGACCTCCGTTTGAAAAAAGGAGCCCCCTCCATCCGTGCAGCTTCTGCATCTGTGCAAGCTTCTGGTCCAACCTGAGAACGTCTCAAGCGACCGGCTTGTGTTGAAAATGAACCGCCCACAACCCTTGTCATTGCTGCGAGCTTTTCAGACGAATGAGGGCTGCGCTCAAGCGAGAACCCCATTAAAAAAGAAAAACAACCGTTCTCCATCATGTCAGCTGGTGCTGAATTGTTGACGCTTCGCGTATCCCCACCAGCCCATCCAGAAACGATGCTCAGGGGAGTTGAGGTGATCAGGGAAGTCGGGGAGCATGCAGAATAACAAAGGGCGGGGGAAGCTGTCACAGACCCCGAGAGGGGGAGGATGGAAGAGGAGTCGTCGTCGTCGTCGTCGTCGTCGTCGGAGGAGGAGGAGGAGGAGGGGGAAGAGGAGGAGGAGGAGGAGGAGGAGGAGGACGGAGAAGGAGGAAGAATCGGAGGAGGAGGAGGAGGAGGGGAAGGAGCTTCTTGGGGGTCTTTTGAGGGCCTCTTGGAGGGCTTTTTGGGCGCCTTGGGGCATCTTGGGCGCCTCTTGGGACCCTCTTGAGGCGCTCTGGGGAGCCTTCGGGGCGCTTTTGGGGCCATCTTGGAGGGAGTCGATCAAACAAGAGGGGGGGTTTAATTAGCGCCCCCCCTCGGAAGCCCCTAAAATCGCCTCTTGGACCCCTCTTGGAACGCTCTTGGAGTGCTCTTGGGCGCTCTTGGGGCCGTCTTGGGGCTCTTTTGGGGCTCTCTTGGGGCCCTCTTGGGCCATCTTGGAGCCATCTCCAGGCCTCGGATGGCCATCGGAAGCGAAAAGGCGAGAAAGCAAAAATCATTGATTTTCCTTAGGTTTTGGGACGATTTTGGCCTCTTCGGGGCCTCCTTGGGGAGCTGTTTGGCCACTTGGAGTTATCTTGGGGCCGTCTTTGGGCTTCTTGGAACCATCTTAGGAGCCATCGTGAGCGATCTTGCGCTATCTTGAGCCATCTTGGAGCTCATCTTGGGTTCTCTGAGGCGCTCTTGGAGCCGTCTTGGGCCATCTTGGACGCTCTAACTACCCGCGGCCCCCCCCGTCCAGGTCCAGGGGAGGGGGTAGGGGGAGGGGTAAACCCCTCCCCAAGGGGGAAGAGGGAGGGGTGGAAGAGGATCTGCTCTAGACCACCTACGCCCAGAGGGCTGGTGGGATTGGACGTGCGTGTCTTTAAGGCGATAGCCACACTTTGAAAACGGTCCCCTCCATCCTTGAAGCTGTTGCGAACTTTTCGGGCGAATACGCGGATACATGTTGAAGATACTCCCCCCCATATGTGAAGTGGTTCTAGACATGATGCCCGCGGCGCTAAGGCGAGAGCCACATCTTGAAAACCGCCCGCCCTCCACTGAAGTTGCTGCAAATCTCAAGCCTCGGGATCATACAGTGGAGACCCATGCCAAGAGACACCCTGCTCGCCTCCAGGGTTCCCTGGGTTTCTTGGGCTTCGATGATCTTGCTATGGAAAGCGTGACGTTCCCACACCAAAAATGAGTGGACGTCCTGGGGTCCCTTGTGGAGGGTTTCTTGTGGAGGGTTTCTTGTGGTTGGGCCCCTATTGTACGTGGTGAGGAAGTCGCAGCCGAAGCGCCTGGCCTGCCCCGCCGACACGTCTGGGGCCGCGACAGGGGGGAGTTATTTAGCAAGGAAGCGGATGGAGGAGGAGGAGGAGGAGGCGGAGGAGGAGGAGGAGGGGAAAAGGAATAACCCCAAGACGATGCTTTTTCAGATAACACCATCTCGGAACTCCACGGGGAAAGCGACGCCATGGATGAGAGCCACGACGCAGGGCCATCACGCCAGCCAGAGATGAATCTGTGTAAAAAGAGCGCGTTCAGCATGTTTCATGTCTCTCCGCGCTACGGTGCTTAGTCTGCGGTCACATGCACCTGCACTCGGCATTGCCACCCACCAGTGCCACCTCCTCGACATTCTGGAAGAGGGCACCCACGTCTCAGGCAGCCGCTGGCGCTGGCCGCTCGGCAGCCCGAGCGAGCGGATGAGCCCCGAGCGCCTTGCCACTGAGCAGAGGCCGCGCCCCCTTCGCGCTGGCCTCCCAGCCCTCGGCGCCAGCGCCCCCTGCCCGCGGTCGGCCAGCCGCCAGGGCCCCCCCCCCCCTCGGACACATCCGGAGATCCCGCCGACGGCTCCGACGCCGTCGCCTGCTCCTGCCGCGGCGCCGGCTCCCGCAGCGGTCGGTGCCTGGGCGCATCCCAGGAGCAGCGTCGTGCCGCATGCACAGAGCTGCCCTGGTCGGCGATCGGGAACGCCAGCACGAGGCCCAGCAGTGGTGGTTGCTGGCCCGCCAGGCCGTGGTTCCTTTCTGCGGAGGTCTTGGATGCTGCAGAGTATTCGATCGAGGCCCTCGGCAACGGCGTGCAGCGCCACGTGGCGCCGCAGCCGATCCTCCAAGGACAGGACCTCCCGTTGGACCAAGAACTCCTGCGCAGAAGGCTGGTCTGGAAACGCATCAGGAGGTCGGCGTTCCCGAAGAGGGACTCCAGCATGGACAGTAGTTGCGAATAGCGCTCCTCCGCGTGCGCCCGCTGGTCGACGAGGCGTTGCACCGGTCTATCCGCGGACGCTCAGGTAGTAGCGCTCAGGCCACAGCTGTGCCTTGCCGCGAATGCCGTTTCGTCGCCCTATCCCCCATCGGTGCAGCGGTGTCCCGCGCCATTCCCAACCGTCGCAGCAGCGCCCCTGCAGCGGCACCGAGTTCGAACGCACGTGGGCGGCGGCTCGAGCGAAGAGGGATTCGCCCGCTGCCATGGTCTTGAGCCCAATTGGCTACGGCGGGATGGAGGAGGAGGAGGACGAGGACGAGGAGGAGGAGGAGGAGGAGGAGGAGGAGGAGGGGGAGGCGTTAGTACATAATTCTGCTGCTGGGTGGCAAGCGCTGCAGCATCAGTAAGCCCAGCAGCTGTCGGCCACCGACGCTGTTTGTCTCAAGTCCCAGTCGCAGAGTTCGTGCCACACTCGAGCACAAACGCATCGCGATTACCATATGAGCGTTCCCATCCATTTTTTCCCACAGGAATTTACATTGTAGCGGAGCTAAGTTAATGGCAGTTTGAGCCTCAGCAGCAGCCAGCGGCACCCGATCATCCCGACGACCCGCTCCTGGAGTTGAACACAACTCAAAATCGAGATCAATGGTTCAACCTAAACCTGGCGAGGTTCAGTGAATTGTGTGAAGCGGCCTATCATGGTGGGGATTACGGTTATGCTGACGTGTCTCTGGGGGCGAACCATCAGGGAATGAACGAGTTCATTGAGAGACGAACCGCCGCGGGAGTGAGGACTCCCACCAACGAGAAGGATACGTGTTGTCATTAATGAATCAAAAGGTGATTTCCTTGCTCCAGAGCACCATGAGCCACAACACGTTCGCGAAAAGAGCATCAACAACAGTTCGGGTTAACAATCGAGAGCTCCGATAACCAAGCGGGCGCCATTAATAACACAGTGAAGCAAGTTACCAGCAATACTATACCAAATAGCTGAATCCATCGCTGAATGCAAAAACACGCCAGGGGGATTCCAGAGGCCAAAGTGAATTCGAGGCCGCGCAACAGTGAAACACTTCAGGCGAAATTCCGAGAATGGAACGAGACATTGTTGAACGCGCTGGCCTTCGTCAGCCCGCCGTACCGAAGGGCGTTAAACATGTGGGTGGCGAGCTAGCGACCATGGACGGGGCACTGCAGGATTAAGATGACGACGACCTGCTCAGGATCCTCAGTGGCGAGTTCAACGCGTCAGAATGCGCCAAGGCCACCAGGCAAAACAACAGGAGGAGGATGACAAAGGGAAGTTCGACATAACCGAGGTAATGTGTGCGCAACATGTGGCACATGCCACCTGACAAACTGGAAGGAGTGAAACCCAGCGGAAAGCTCAAAGGACTCAGAGATGGTGACGGGCTACCAGCGCACCAGAAGATCTCCGCAGTTGCCGGGGCGACTCTGTTCGCCAAAATGAGCGTAGTCATGAATCCAGACAAGCCCAAACAGATCGGATACGTGACCGCCCAGCTGGAACAGCGGACTGCACTGGTGGAAACGCTGGAACAGATGGCCCAGCACACTCGTTAAATTTACCCTTCCGCATCGCTGCGTTGGGGACAGTCGTGACGCACGCGGGAGACTGGTTCGAGGGGTGGCACCAGGAGTGCTTCGAGACACCGGGTTCGTTGCCGATAGAGAACTATTGAACGTTATAAGTTTGAGGCGGAGACTGGGCGCAAAATATAGGTTAGACGCCGAGCTCCCGCGGCAGCAGCGAGGGCCAGGGGAGCCGCCAGGGCTTTCGTGAAGTTTGGAACGCGGAGGTTAGGTGGGCTGACGACGGTTGCTGGTGGCCCACCGTCGCAGAACTGAGCTACGCGGGCGAACGCGCAGTGGAGGAGATGAAGTAGACGCATTTGAATGGGGGTAACGGCAAAGGAGGACATGGACCCTCATGTTGCCAGCGCGGCTACTGCGGGCTCATTGCTGCGAACTGCAGGGGGGAATTGGGGTGCGAGCAACCGAGGGGACTGCGGCGGCAAGGGTGGAAAGGCGATGTGGTGGCCGCGCGTTGAAGGGAGAAGTCAGTCAGGGTCAAGAAGGAAGTTGCAACGGGCAAAGTCCCTCGCCATGCGTGCGCGAGAAGAAGGGGCGCGCCGCAGCACGGTGCAACGAGAAGAGGACCATCGGGGTGGAACATGATCAAGAGGCGCAATCCGCGTCAGAGAGTCCCGGGGGCTCCAGCGGAAGCCAGATGATCTCCCGCGGCCAACCCGCGCCGGGACGTCGCGGGTGCCCGCCCCCGCTGACCCACCTGCGGCGGGAGAGTGGACGCAGCGATGCGGGGGGGGGAACAGGGGGCCATCGGATGGGCAGGATGGGAAAGTCACGTGCCCGAGGCGAAGAAGGCCATTGCCTGGCTTGCTCCAATCTGTCTGAATGGCAAGCGAGATTCGAAGAGTGTCTGCGCGCAAAGAAACGCCGGCAGCAGAGGTAAGTTGACGTGCAGTTTGTGAATGCACCATGGGCCAAAGACGATGGCGCAGTTTCCGGCGAGGAGGCGATCGGATTTCATGGGGCGATCGCGATTGCTCTGTGCCAATCTTATCACATTGTGGGACCGCCGAAAGTGGGGGGCCGTTCTCCATGTGCACCCGCGGGGGCGTCGCGGGCAGGGGGGCGCCGCGGCGCCGCCGACTGCGCGGTTATCGCGCCGTTCAGGTGAAGAGTCATCGTCGGAAGCATTTGGCAGGGGGCCACCCATGTAGATGACGTTGAGAGTGCTGGGATCAGCTCGCGAAGTGGTCGATGCCGGGAGTCGGATTGCCCCGGGGGCGGCGACAGGGGGCGACCTTGCCGTCGCACGGGGCACGGGGCAGCGAGATAGAGGAGGAACATTCCAGTTTGATATCAAAGTGCCTGCGTGGACGTGGCAGCCAGGGGGAAATGGGAGGTCCGCGGGGGATTTGCATGTGATGAGGGTTGTCCGAGGCGGGGGCCCCCTGTGGATGACATCGCCCATTGAGTTCTCGGAGGCGCGCGGGCCCCGACCGGCGCGCAGTATCTCAGGGGTGGATGGCCGGGGGGGCGACGGGGGCGGGGGCAGCGTGTCAGGCGAAGTAGAGGGCAGATTTGTCATTGAGAAATCCGGGCTGCCGAGGGAGGTGCAGTGTTGCATGGGGCTCAGCAAGAAATTACACGCGCGGTTCAACGGGGCTGCCCCGCCGAAGCCGGCGCCCCTACTGCGACAGGGGACGGGCAGGGGGCGGAATCGTGCCGAGAGGCAGCGTGCGCCGGTCGATGTGGCGCCTTTCTTCTCCGCGTGCAAAACTGAGGCAGAGGGCGTCAAAAGAGGGATCGGGCCCATTCGAGCAAGGTCATGGCCGACGTGATTTCGCACGCGGGCCACTGGGTGGTCATCCTGAAGAGCGACGGCGCGCTTGCTATCGCAGCTTTGCTGGGCGCTGTTAGAGGGGTGCGCGACGTGAGTCCGGGCGTGGATCTAGGGGTCGAAGTTAATTCCGATGGGGGTTCTCGGACCAATGGGGAAATCGCAGGAGCCGTTCGAGCCGCGCAGGGCCAATCGAGGGCCAACGCGCGTGCGCTGGGCGGCAAGCGCAAGACACGAGTCGGATATAATCGCGCATTTCCCCTTGGGTTAATCAAGTCTGCGTCGTTTGTGACCGGCGAGTTCGCAATCGGGGCCGACGGCAAACCCGCCCGCGACAGGTGCAGAGGACAATTCAGCGAACCGCTGCCAATTTGTGGAGATTGCTCCGTTCGCCTCAAGGCACGGGATAATATAATCCGCAATGAAGTAGGGCTCGGATGGAACGTGGAATGCTCTTGGGTGCTAAGGAGGCCAGTCTTGAGATCTGAGTTGGCGCGCCACAGGGGGCCGTCAAACCTCGGGAGTTGCGCAGGGAAGGAAGTGCAGAAGATATGTGGGATAACGAAGATGCGGCCATGGCGAGTTGCCATGGCCCCCCGAGGCCAGCGCGGCTGGGCATGGGGTGTAGACGGGGGTCACACTTCCCATGGCGAAGCCCCCGAACAACGACGATCGCGCGGGCGCCGAGCCCATCGCCGCGCGAGGAATAGCAGTTAGAAGAACCGAATGCCTCCCGATGGGGCCCGCGCCAGGATGTCACATCCGGGGGGCAAGAGCCGCGCGGGAAAGCAAGCGTGCATTCCGCGTCGTTGTCAAAGGCGCGGGTGGGATCAAGGACACGTGTGATAACAAGAGCTAGGAGCTGAATGGGCAGGGTGGGCTGGGCTCGAGTTAGCAAAAGAGGGGGGATGGGGTGCGAGGACGTGGCTGCGGCGCCGGGCGCTGCCAACAACAATTAAGAGGAAATCCGAAGACATCAGCGGTAAAATCGACGCGGGGGACTCATCGACAGACGCTGCCAGTATCTGGGGCCAGATGAAGAAACCATGGGGGACATTGAACGTGGGCTCCAATCAATGGGCTCCAATCGATGGGGCTGGTGAAAGCTTCGGCAAGCTGGTGATCAACGTCGAAATGGATATGCCCCGTGAAGTGAGACGAAATTTGAGGAGCGGCGAATTGATCTGGATAAATAATTAGTGCAGGAGGTTCAGGCCCACGTGTCAGAATCCTACCGGCCAGTTCGAATCGCGGTGTTGTGGGGAAAACGGGGCTCGCCCTTGGATTAGCCATGGAATTTATCGCCTGCGATGAGCACGGCAGTCCGCGGGGCTTTAACAGCGATGCCATGAGGAGGAAGCCGAAGCAAATTGTCAAGAGCAAAGCGGCTCTTGGTAGTCGCGGGCCCCATGCGCTCAGCACTGCGCCGATTGCAGGCGTTCAATGCCGCTTGGCTTGGAGAAGAAGGAATGCCGGAATTTTTGCACAGTGAGTTGAAAATGCAGTACTTCATTTTCGCCCGCGAGCTGCGTGACATGCAAGGGAGGATGGGGCTGCGTTCTCTGTTCGAGCGCCCTGCCAGTTGGTCGAGCAGGAACGCGATGGCGTTTCGGACTATGTTCAGGCACCCATAGGCAGGACTGATGAGGGAGACTTGAGCCAGTTTGACGTGGAGCGTAGAATGGACGGTTAAGGACTGATGGCAAATAATGCCACGAGGTTCATGAATTACAGTGAATTCGCTGGGAGACTGCTCAGCATAATGCTATAACGCGCGGCGGTCGGACAAGGAGAGCGGACATGTAGCCGGGCAGGTTGCGTCGGGCCCTCGACGCCGGGTTAGTCCAGCAGACGACGTGATAAACGAGGGGTGTTCTTTCAAAGCGGAAGAGACAATTCTGACATGCTGGGGCGAAGACCGCGACTTCGACGCGGGAGTTGGATGCAGGGGGATCTGGAGTTCATTGGGGACGAGTCAGAGTGGGTCATGGGGCACAAGGTCTAATGTGACCAGGCAAGGAAGGCCCCGCTCGGAGCAGTTGTGCTCACAGGACTCCATAGACCTGGGCTCTGGTCAGGAAACTGGATCGCGGGAAGTTTTTGAAGTGCGAGGAAATACATGAGAATCTGATTTAAAGGTGGTAGAAAGATCGCCGAGACCGCGATCGACCATCGACCAGTGGGGGATGTCCAGTGCCGCGAATGGGAACGCAGCGACTGTGGACATCGCGGATGGCTATCAGTTCAAGGTGAGCACGAAGCATGCGGACGCCTCGGGAGTGTTAAGTCGGTTCAACGGAGAGACGTGCTCGTCGTGTAGCACGCTGATGATGTGGGTTCGGGGGCCTGGGACGACGCGCCTAGGGCCGAGTCAAACCCCAAGCCTATGAGGGGGGAGAGGCTGGAGGACATGGAGCAATTCAGAGAGCACCAACAGGTGCATGAAAAGGTATGCGGAGAAGTCAGCTGGGAGTTTAAACGGACCGATGGGAACCGGGCGGATAGACGTCGTCCACGAGCGACGACGCCAACTCTGATTATATGTCGCGACTGGTAGCGCAGCAAGTTCAGTGCCATTTGAATGACAGAAATATTTGCCGCTCTGTTAATCGAAGCACACAAGCTATCGTTCTCCGCGGTAGTCACCGATGGCATCGGGCATCACAGAGGTGGAAGAGAGAGGCATGCATATCGCGCTCGCTGATGGGAGAAATGCCTCCTTTGATGCGCAGCCGAAGAACGACATAGTTGTTTCACTCCTGGAGGAGGCCTGCGAGCCGGGCATGCGCGGCAAATTTTACCCATGCATGGAACCAGGGATGCTGCGAGCAAGCCGGGCGCTCTTACATGGGCGTTGCTAGGGAAGTTTGTGCGTGGCAGTGAGTTTGCCTCGCCTTGCGCGTTTCAGCATGTTGGAAAGAAGGTATTTCGAATCGTTCATTGCGACGGCTTCGCGTTGTTGGGCAGCGATCGTGCCCAGGGCCGGTTCGACGAAGAAATTTTTGCACGGGTCCGAAGTTAATCAGGGGGGGACTCTGGCCAGGAAGCACAAGTGAAGACAGTTAATTGATTCGAGTACTAAGCGGGGCGATCGAGCGGCGCCTGGACGGGCCGCAGCACGCGCGCGATCAAAGGCGCGGAGAAATATTTGTGACAGAAATGGGCATGTAAAGCAACGGGACTAAGTCCAGCGTGCCTGGGGAGAGATTGCCAGGTAACGAAGCTGATGATCAATCATTCTCGCAGCCAGGCGCGCGAAACTATCATGCTCGCGTCGTGCGAGCCAATTATTTGTCCCAAGACCGATTGGACATTCAACGCTCGGTCAAGGAGTAAGCCAGGCACACGGCCAAACCCGCGGTGGGGGCATGGGAAATGTGGAGACACTGGGCAAGCACTTAAAAACCCATCACTGAAACAGTCACTTGTGCAAGTAACAGGCTTTAACATCGGATTTATTAGTGTGGGCATGATGCCGATTGCGCGGCATTTAAGAAAACGCCGGAAGTCCACGAAGGGAGGCGTTATTAAGTGGGGGGGTCGTCGTGCATTCATGGGGCGCTGCGCAACGTGTCATCGCCATGCCGTCGAGGGAGGCTGCATACTATGGGGTGGTTGAAGGAGGGTCGGTAGGATTAGGATTATGACCAGTTTTCAGAGACTTCGAAATCACAAGGCAGATCGTTCTCTAGAGTGATGCCGCGTCGGCCCTGGCGATCGCCAGCTGGCGGGGCCCAGGGGAAGTTTGGCGCGTCGAGGTGCGCCAGCTGCGGTTGCTTGAGAAGGTGGGGAGAGGAGACGCTCAAATGGGCGAGGTTGGTGCCGGGAATAATTTGACGCACTCTCGAAGCAGATGCGTGCTGCAGACAAACTTCTGTTTGGGGGTAGACTGTAGACGCCGTTCAGCGCCCTGCAGCTGTCTGCGGCCCAAGTTATTTGCGGCTGGAGGTAATCGCGATCGGCCACTGCCTCCCTTTCCGTTCCTGATTAACAGTGGCGGCCAAAATAGCTACTGGCCCACGGCGAGCGGCAGCGGCGCCCGCGCATCCTACCCCGAGGCCGGCTGAGCCCAGCCCGTCGTCGGACTCGCCAGTGGCCCAGGTAACCGTCGATGGTGAGGAGTTGCCCGTCAACGGCTATGCTCCAGAGGGCGCTGCGTTGAAGCTCGTCCTCCAGTGGGTGGGGGACCAGACGAAGGCCCTGGAGTGCTCTGCCAACCTGTGCAACGGCACCGACGTGAATGTTACCCGCCACCTCGGGTCGCTCAACCTGAAACGTCAGCGCGTAGAGGGTCGCGCGGAGACCCGCGAGGCACAGGTTGAGTCGTCTATCATGTCTGGGGTGGCGGGCGAGGAGGCGCAGCTAGTTGGGCGCCGTGAGGGGGCGGGGGATATGTCGGCCGTTGTGGAGTTAGCTCAACGGGCGGGCACCGCTGGTGCCCAAGTTACCCAGGCCCGAGCATCGCAACGCCAAAGAGAGGTCCATGTGTGCCGTGGACGATGGACACCGCGCATTTTCAGTTTCGCATCGGGAGTTTTCTGGCGCTGACGTCGTTAAGTCGCCGGATGGAGTCGGGGCGTCTTCCCGTCAACTATCCGCGCGCTTCCTAAAGCGAAGCCCCATCCAATGGCCGCGCCCAAGTTGCCGCCGAAGGAGATCGGGGCACCGCCTCCGCTGGCTGACGCAGGTCCGCCACCCGGGGCCGCGTTTATGGTTGCCGGGGCGCGATCTATTTTAGAGACGCCGCCCAAGTCATCAGGATCAGGGTTGACTGGCGCGCCCGCGCCCTGGCCGGGGCCGAAGATGGCGCCGCCGCCGCGCGCCCAATCGGCCGCGACGTCGGATGGCGAGCATAAGCGCGACCAGCCCAGCGACGAGATCCCAAGCGAGCATTAGCGCAGCCGGCCGCCCAGCGAGGCAGAGGTTGGCCAACTACAGTCAGTGGGCGCAGCCGATGGGCAGTTAGCGGCGCCTCTGCTACTCGGGGCAGCTCGGGCGCCGGCAGGCCCCCCGGGCCCAGATATGTCAGCTCGTCGTCGCGCGCGCATTGCTGTCGACCAGCGCAAGAGGCCCGCTGTCATGTTCCCAGAGGGTTGCAGAGGTGGTGTAGAATTTGGCCCTCGCTTCGTTGTTCCCCCAGCCGGCTACAAAGGTCTCGCGCGGGCGGCGCGCGACTGTCGGGGGCATTTAATGCCGCGCGTGGATGAACGGCAATGTCGAGCGGGAGTTCGGGGGCGCAGCTGGCCGGGTTTTGCGCGGCGACGACGCCGTCGATTGCCGCGCCAGCTTTCTTTTCCGCTATGGGGATGCACATCGTCGGGGTTCACTGGATTGCCTGGTTGGGCCTCCTCCCTGGAGAATCGAGTTATCCGAGCACAGACGCGCCGAGCATGATCAGTGGTTAGAGCAGACCAGCCACTTGCAGCCAAAGCTGCCTCGCAACTTCCCGCCCCTGTCAATCCCGCATCAGCTCGATGTTTCATTTGTTGAATCAAGACGTGGTTGCCGCAATCCGCGCCAGGGCGCGCCGAAAACGCAAGTTTCCATCCGGGATTGCGCATGCGTGCAAGAGAATGAGCTGTTAAATTTGTTCGGCGCGGCGTTTGGCATGATGTGGGCGGGCAACCCCTGTGAACTCTGCGGCAGAGTTTTCCATTGGGAAGCGCTCCGTGAGCAGGGTGAGATTCGCGCCGGGGCAGTTGCCATGCGTTTCGCCACGCGGGACTTATCGGGTTTCTTCATTCAGCTTGCGGATGGTTTCGTTATATTGTCTGAACAGTACGAGCTGTGGAGGCGTTCGACCAGAGGAATGTGAGGGCGCCGATGGTATCGCCGAAGGCTTTGCTGGTATCAGACCATGTTAAGGGTAGCAATTCCAAACAACCACCGCGTGATCGACGCTCGTGATTTCCCTCTCCGCGAGGTGCGTCACTGTCCAATTACCTCAAGGGAACGGCGTGCTGGCAAACGTGGTTGCCAGCCTACGACTTCCATGTATGTGCCACGGGATGCCGGTGGATGGTCGACCCCACGATTGGCACCAGGTCGACCAGGATCTGTCAAAATCTGAATGTCCTTCACATATATGGTACCCAGACCGTAGCTTCTGGCAAGCGATGGGCAGGTTCGACAATGCTGTCGATCGCCGTGTTAAGCGGATCTGGAACAATTGCGTATGTTTTCTGGGTGGGCGTTAACGAGCACGTCGCTGCGGACGGGTCCGGCCAGTTCTGCGACGCCATCGATGAGGCCGACCGTCATCCAGTGTATCGCGTGGGTTACAGTCCGGAGACGGCTACTTGCCATGGAGGCAGGGCAGCCACGCCGGCCAGGTCTGTTAGCCGCCACCACCGCCGCAGGTAATCGTTTTTCCTTCCTCTTCTGTTTGCCACAGGGCGTGATTGACGTTAAGACATTTACATTGTATTACACTTGGCGGAACATAACAGGTGCATCGCGCATGAGGATGTCCCTGCGCGTTTGCGCCGCACTCCATAGCAGCCCCTTGCCTGTGCAATGCTGTATGTTAACCGGCAGTGGCATTACACCATATGATTGATCCAGTTCGCCTCATTTATGTTCTGCACCCATCGCTCTCATCGGCTATGAGGGCCGAGAGGGGGTGTTAGAACATAAGTTTGCGACTGGGTGAGGACCGCTGCAGCATCAGTTAGCCCAGCAGCTGTTGGTTACCCACGCCGATTTGCTCAAGGACAGTTCGCGGAGTTCGTGCCACACCCAAGCACAACAGCATCGCCATTCCATAACACCGTACCCGTGCAATTCTTCATCAGACGTTTGCAGAAAAGGGGAGTCGGAGATGGATGATGAGGAGGAGGGGTGAGGAGAGGGATGAGGAGGTAGCGAGGAGGAGACGAGGAGGAGGAAGAAGAGGAGAAGGAGGACGAGGAGGAGGAACGGGAGGAGAACGAGGAGGAGGAGGACGAGGACGAGGACGAGAACGAGAACGAGGACAAGACGAGGACGAGGACGAGGAGGAGGAGGACGAGAAGGAGGGGGACGAGGATGAGGTGGAGGAGGAGGCGTAGAAGGAGGACGAGGAGGAGGACGAGGAGACGAGGAGGAGGAGGAAATAGCGAGGACATCGGCACATCGACGCAATCGTGTCCGCAGGAGAAGAGGACATCAGTATGATGCGGACGAACACGATGATACAACAGGGTGAACACAATGATGGAACGATTATGATTTGGGTCATTACGATGCAGGCGAAGACGAATACATATAAAATGATGACGATGGTGGTAATGGAAATGGTGATGGCGATCGGCTGCAATGGTGGCCAGCGTCTGCTCAAGCCCCCCTTTGCCATGAATGTGCAGAAAATGCGTGGCATTCTACTGCTTGTGTGGCTGCGGGGTCCTTGGGACGGCGGGCTGAGTTTGTTATTCATGGCGACCCTTGCAACGGCTAGTTTGCCAACCTTCGTCAGAATTGAGAAGTTGGGGGCATGCATTCATGCATCTCTCTGTTTGGCTAACGTTAGCTACTCTGGGTTTCTTCATAAGCGTGGGGGGGGTACCACCCCGACGGGGGTCAACCTCGCCTCGTCGTCGCGCCGCGACGGGGGTCGGGGCGCCTTTGGCGCGCGGTGGCTTCCCGCGACGGCGGTCGATGTGGGGCTGTCGGCGGGGGTGACGCCACCCCGAAGTTTATCAAGAAACTCGGAGTACATTCTACCGCTCTTCCCCTCCCCCTTCCCCGACCCCCCCACCCCGCTCCCCCTCGCTCCCTTTGCAGCGCCTCCTCTCGGGACAAACAAAAGGCAGCGTGGCAACGAAGGATGGAATGATGTTTGGAGGTCTTGCGTGGGACCGCCTCCTCGTAGATCGAGGGCTCGCCGTGGGCTCCAGAGTGCTCCTGTCGCTGCTGCCTTGGGCCCTCGCCCTCGTTGTCGTCGTCCGCCTCCTCTTCCCCTCTTCGCCCCACTGCAGCCTCCCACGCTGCCTTGCAGTCGCCCTCCCGTTGACTGGGGGCTGAGCTGGCCGCTCATCTGGGCCCGTTGTGGCGGATGGCGACTTGGCTCTGCACTGTCCCTGCCGGCGCTCCCGGACCTCCGTGCCTCTCGCCCTCGTACATCGCCGCAGCGTTTGCCCCCTTCCTCACCGTCTCCTCGGTTGTTTTCGCGCTCGCCATGTTTTCTATCTCTCTTGCATTCCTCTCTCTCTCTCTCTCGTCATGTTTTGCTCTCCCTCTCTCACGGGCTGTCTTTCCCTCTCCGTTCTGGTTCGTTCCAATCACCCCTCTTCCATCCTCCGACTTGCCTCTTCTATCTCCACCTATCGACCTCCAGCCTCACACCAGCTAAGCATCCCGGCATCCAGCATCCAGCACCCGACTTTCCACCCCTTCTTCCGCCTGTTGTCTCCCAGCCTCTACCAGCTTAGCATCCCCGCCTCTGGCATCCAGCATCCATTGTTCCACATCCACTTCACCTATCGACCTCCTGCCTCCGCCAGCTCGGCACCGACTCAGCACTACGACCTCCAGCATCCGGCACCCGACTTGCCACCTGCCACCTCCACCGATCGAGCTCCGGCCTCCCACCGGCTCCGCATCCCGACCTCCAGCATCCGGCATCCGACGTTCCGCTACCATATCCATCTGTTGACCTCGGTGCCTCTTGGTTTGACGGGCCTGTTGGTTTGACGGGCCTGTTTTCCACCACCACCACCATCAGTTTGAGCGGGGAAGGAGGAGGAGGAGGAGGAGGAGGAGGAGGAGGAGGAGGAGGAGGAGGAGGAGGAACGCTCCGACCTCCGGCATCCAGCATCCGACGTTCCACTTCCACTCCCGCCTGTCGTCCTCCAGCCTTCACCACCCCAGCATTCCGACCTGCAGCGCCTGGCGTCCGACTTTCCACTACCACTTCCGCCTACGTGTCGACCTGCAGCCTGCACCGGTTCAACATTCCGACCTCGAGCTTTTGCCTCCGACTCATCACCTCCAGCCCCACCTCCACCTATCGACCTCCAGCCACCGTCCATCCACAAGCTCAGCAGAGCGACCTCCAGCATCCAACACCCGGCACTCCACTTCCACTTACGACTAACGACCTCCAGCGTCCACCAAGTCCGCATCACGACCCTCAGCATTTGACTTCCCATTCCCACCTCCACCTATCGACCTCCAGCGTCCACCACCTCAGCACTCAAGCACTCCGACCTCCAGCGTCCATCAGTTTAGCAAACACGGACGACATGCACTGAGGGCTCCAGCCCCCCGCGCAGGCCCTGAAGGGGCCCGCTCCTTGCCGTACCGCGCGCTCGCCTCGCCTCGCCTCGCCTCACCTCGCCTCTGCCTCCCTTCCTTGCCCCATCTTTCTCTCTCGCTCTCTCTCTTTATCTATCTCCCTCTCTCTATATATCCTTCTCTTTCTCTCTCTCTCTTTCGCTGTCTCTCTCTCTCTCTCTCTCTCGTGTACATACGCACATATATTTTTATATATGTACATAGATAGGTATGTATATGCAGAGCACACGTGCACATACGTGTCTTTCTTTCCAGCGGTTCAAGTGCCGGAGGCCGCACCGATCCGAGCGAGCGCCAGGAGCAAGAGTCCTCGGGGCACTTCCCCGAAGAGCGCGATGGCCACCGCGCGGCCCGTCGTGTCCGTCTACAAGTTCGATGCCCCCGCGGAGAAGGAGGAGCCGGAGAGGGGAGGGGACGGTGGGCAGGCGCGGAGGGACGGCGAGAGACAGGGGATTGAGCACGAGGGTCGAGGAAGCGCAGGCATGGTTCAGGAGGAACAAGCACACAGAAACAATCGCCGATCCCCCAGAAAATACAGGAACATATGGGAAGTGGGGGGGAAGAGAAAAACCCAGAAAGTATGGGAGAGTATGGGGAATCCTCTTTTGTGTGTCTATTCAATTGTGTGTCCCAGGGCCTTTTTCAATGGAGTAAGGCGCGTGGACTGTCGGCGGGCCCGTTGCCCCGAGGACTCGGCGCGCTGCGTCGCCAGATCGGCAGACCTTCGCGCCAGGTCTTCGGATGCCCCATCCACGCTGGCGGAACAAACGGAGGAGGAAGAAACGGAGGAGGAGGAAACGACGGAGGAGGAGGAGGAGGAGGAGGAGGAGGAGGAGGAGGAGGAGGAGGAGGAGGAGGAGGAGCACGAGGCAGGGAGGCTCTTGGACGACGGGGGGCCTCCCGGGGGCAGGAGGCGACCATCCCCATGCCGTCCGTGCTGACTTCCCCGCTGCGCCCCGACCTCGTGCGCTACATCCACACCGCCGTGTCGAAGAACAAGCGCCAGGCCCGCGGCTCCGGCCCCGTTCCCCTGTCCTGCTCCCCCTCGTCCTGCATGCTCCTCGTCCTCCCTTCCACGACGCGGTGCCCCTTCCCCCACTCGGACGGGGCCAATTACGACGGGGACTGGCCGTTCCAGAGCCTCCGCTCCGAGAGGGTCGCGGCGCACCATCTATCCACATGCTCCAGAACCGCCGGATGTCGTACATCCCCGATTCACTCCTGTCCAGTTTCGCCCTCGTCCTTGTCTTGGCTCCCCTTCTGATTGCATCACCAGCCCCAAGGGTGTCCCCCAATAGGTCCCGAGGAGGCATACTCGTTGTTTATTTTGTGTGATATCTTTTCGCGTGAGCCGGCGCCAGGACGCTCAAGACAATCCGCGGAGCTTCCGAAATCGCCCCAAAACGTCTCCAATGAGTTCGGAGACGGCCCCAAGGTGGCTCGAGAGAGCACCCTTAGGTGACCCAAGATGGCCACTGAAAGGCCCCCTTGCGTCTTTACATCGCCCCCACTAAGCCCGTAGAGGACCTTTAGAGGGCCCCGGAGGCCCCGAGAGCCCCCAATAGGCTTTCGAGAGACACAGGCGAGGGGGGTCGGGGGGGAGGCGTTTCGACGTGGGGTACGGGGGACGGGTGGACCTCTCCCCGAAGGGGAAGAAGGGGGCATGGAAGGGCTGATGCCGTGAACTGCCTCCGCCAACAGGCTTCTGAGATCGGGCCATGCCGTCTATCCAAAGACACCCGTTGCGACAAGGATTAATCATAGGCGCAGACAGAGCGCCAAAATGGAACGAGGTGTGCCAAGGCAAGCGGGCTCAGTCACCGATGATATGAGATCACGGTCTGAACGGTCTGAACATGATCGTCAGTTCTCACAAGACCATGGCCGTGGAACACAGCATATCCCTGTTGAACGGTCGGCCATCGTGTCGTGGGGTCAAACGTCGGTCAGGCAATGTTTACCGTAATTCGCCATCCACCGACAGGTATGGAAGCAGCGGCAGCGAGGCAAACGGGCTCCGACAGCCCGCTCCTCTCGCGAGCAGCTTCGCCCGCCCGCCGCGACACACAAGTTTGCGTATTCTGGCATTGGCCTCGCAGAGGCCTCGACACACCCAACCTCCAGCAATACCAGCAGCTCCACTACGCCTCCGCGTTTTGCGCTCGCCTTCCCCTCCCTCCCTCCCTCCCTCCCCTCCCTCCCCTCTCTCCCTTCCTCCCTCCTTCTCTCCCCCCGTTCCCCTCCTTTCCTCTGTTTTTTTCCGATCGGAGCGTTCTCGGTGTTTGAAACATTGACGCCGCTGCAGCGATGGCCTCGCCTTAGGATCGGCAAGGCGCTGGTCGTTCAGGATGGCGCTTCCGCCCCGGCGCGGCCCACTTTTTTTCTGGATCCGAGTCCTTCCTCATCGTTGTCGCCCCCCGCTTTTCCTCACAGGCGCCTTCCCCTTCTCCCGCTCCGTCCGCTCCAGTTCCCGCTGCTGCTGCCGTTTGTTCTCGTCCTCCTCTTGCTCATCCTGCTCGTCCTCCTGCTCATCTGCCACCACCTCCTCCCTCTCCTCCTGTGTACGCAGCTCGCCCTTTACGACTGTGCATAACACGACGGGGTCTTTTGGGAGTTCCAGGTCCGCTATGGCACGCGCGCGCGAATAGAGAAAATTCAGCGCAATGGGAGGGGATGGGTGGGAGGGGTAGGATGTCATATATGGCTCCAGCGCGCCTAGCTTGCTCTCTCCCCCTCTCCTCCCCCTCTCCCCCCCCGTTCCTCCCCCTCTCCCCCCCCTCTCCCTCCCCATCTCCGTCTCCCTCTCCCTCCCGCTCTCCCTCCCCCTCTTCCCATGCCCCCCCTCCTGTTCCTCTGCTCCTCCCTCCGCCTCCTCCTTCACCAAAGTCCTCGGACCGCCCTGGCACAGCCCCCCTGGCCAGGCATACGCCGTGACCCCCCGCGCCGGCTACGAGACCGCCGCAGAGTCTTGGGGCACGCGCGCTCTCTCTATGCCTGTCTCTGTTTTTGTCTCTGTCTGTCACTGCCGTGTCTGTTTCTTTTTGTTTGTGTGCGTGTGTTTGTGGTTCTGTCTGCCTGTCAGTTTGTCTATCTGTCTGTCTGTCTGTCTGTCGGTCGGTCGGTCGGTCGGTCTGTCTGTCTGTCTGTCTGTCTGTCTGTCTGTCTGTCTGTCTGTCTGTCTGTATGTCTGTCTGTCTCTCTCTCTCTCTCTGTCTGTCTGTAATTATTTCCTTGTTTTTGGTGCTGCTTTCTCTCTCTCTCTCTCTTTCTCTCTCTCTCTCTCTCTTTCGCTCTCTTTCTCTCTCTCTCTCTCTCTCTCTCTCTATATATACATCTGTCGATATCGACATCTATTTATGTATATACAGAATATGAATCAAAGAAAGCGCGCCACTGGATCACCCTGTAAGTGAAAAGGGGGGGTGCGATTTTCGCCCCCCCCCCCCCCCCCCCCCCCCCCCTTGGAGGGGGGTGGTCCGAACCCTCCCCTCCCCCCCTGAAGTGGGGAGGGGGGGTGTTCGCATGCGTCCCCCCCGCCCAGGACAGCGCTTCGTGGCCCCATAGGGAGCTCCACCGAAGGCCCCCGTGGGGGTGTTCGCATGCGTCCCCCCCACCCAGGTCAACGCTTCGTGGCCTCATAGGGATCTCCACCGAAGGCCCAAGTGGGTGTGTTCGCATGCGCCCCCCCCACCCTGGTCAACGCTTCGTGGCCCCGTAGGGAGCTCCACCGAAGGCCCCCGTGGGGGTGTTCGCATGCGCCCCCCCCCACCCAGGACAGCGTTTCGTGGCTCCACGGGGAGCTCCACCGAAGGCCCCCGTGGGGGTGTTCGCATGCGTCCCCCCCACCCAGGTCAACGCTTCGTGGCCCCATAGGGAGCTCCACCGAAGGCCCAAGTGGGTGTGTTCGCATGCGTCCCCTCCACCCAGGACAGCGCTTCGTGGCCCCATTCATATTTGCGGTATTCACAACTGCATATGGTTGGGTCCTTCGCCAGGCTAATCGACGAGCTCGTCCTGAATTTTGACGGTCCAGTTTTCATGGAATGTTTGCAGCGGGAGCTCGCGTCAAATTTCAGATTGGGCCTCGTCATTTTCATGATGGCCCCGTCAGGCCAACCCGAGTCCCCGTGCCCGAAGCTTACGTCTCCCCGATTCTGGAACACGCTCTTGCCCGTTTTGTTTGGAAGATGCGCTGCAGCGGCATGCCCCGATCTCGCCGTCCAGCGCGCGCCCCAGTGAGTGCTTGTGGCGCTTCTCCTTGTTGGTATTGCTGGCGTCCATTCGAACCGCGACTGCCATCCCGCGACGCGCAGCTTTCTGGCCTCTAACATTAAGTCGGGCCTGTCCCTCTACAGGGGGAATCTTCAAACATACTTAGAATTAATATGGGGACGATTTTTCGTCTATCTTTCATTTTTTTTTGGAATATGTTGACATCTTCCTTCGAAGTCCGCCTGTAGGGGGACATACCCGACCTAACTCTGGCAGCGCCGCCCTCTGGAGCAGGTGGTGCCCCGCTAGGCCGATCACGTCGCGCGAGCTGCTCCCCACATGGCGCCTGCCTTCCCGCCGTTGGTGGTCACATTAGCAAAGAGGACAATCACCGTACAGTACCGTTTTTAATACATGCTCCGCGTGCGGATCATGTATTAAACATGCAGGGATTTAGTATTAAAAGCAACGATGAATTCCTGCATACACGTATTCATAAATTAAGCATGTCTTAAACATCCTATCTGTTTAAAAAACCCCATGTATTAAGAACTGCCCTGTACCGTCTTTGCTCATGGCCCTCTTCCTTCCATCGCCGTCTGCGCTAGTTCCGGGGTTCCGCCTTCGCCGCCCCCTGCTGTGCCGGCGCTGTTCGCCGCCGACGTCTTCGCGCTCGCACGGGGCCGCGCCGTCTGCGCGCTCGCGCGGGGCCCACCTGCACTGGGTCGGCGAGGTCGATCGGTTCTGGGGCAGCATCGCCTGATTTCGCGTCGCCCCCTTCTCCTTCCGCCGCTGCTGCTGTGCCGCCGTGGCGACGTCGGCGCTTGGTGGGCGCGTGGAGCGATCGAAACCGTCATGCTTGGGTCGGGCATGTCCCTCTACAGGAGGAGTATTCTAGAATAGTCAAACATAATATGGGGACTATTTTTTCATTTGTTTGAACATTTTGGGGCATTTCTGGGGTATGTTTCAATTTTCGTCCAAAACCCGCGTGTAGGGGGAAGCGCCCGACTTAACGCTGTGCTGGTTCCTTTGCCGCTTTGCCTGCGTTGTTCGTCGTCTTGGGCGCTTCTCGTATGGTTTCTAGACGTTCTAGTCGTGCGACGGCAACTCTTCTGGGATTAGTTTTAAGTCGGAGGAATCTCCAAGAATAGTTTTCAAAATAGTCTGGGGATATGTTTTGTGCATTTTGGGGGTATTTTGGAGCATTCTTGGGGTATTTTTTTAAATCTTTCGTCCAAAATTCCCCTGTAGGGGGAAATGCCAGACCTAAGGCTAGTTCTGGGAGCTCGTCTCGTTCAGCTGCCCGCTGTGCGTAGGTTCCTGGTGGTGGCGCCGCCGATGCCAACCGCGCCGTCGATTTTGGATTGGGGTTTCATGCATTGGTTGGTGCTTTCTCACAGTTTGATCTGGATGTCTTTTCGGGACTGCGCAGCAGCCATCTCCTGGTTCTTGAGCCTGTCCTGCTGCGCGTGTAGCTGTCGAAGCCGCTGGGCGCACTTTGCCAGCTGCTCCTCCGGGCCCGCGACTGGCGGGGGCTTCCATTTGGCCTCGAGAGACGTACAGATGGCCAACACTATTTGATGCTCGTCATGGGCTCCCTCTGCCATCGCGTTGTCGTACTGGAGCCGTAGGGCGTCCAGGACTGGACTCCCCTGGGTGCGCTGCTATGCTAGATGCAAGGTCGTAGCGTCCCTTCCTGTCCGTTGCCCAGATCGAACAGCACTCTCGACGATGACTTGCTGGTATCGTTCCAATCTCGCCCACGGATTCGACGTGCCTCCCGCCCAGTCTTCCCCGCTCTGTGCCCAAGCGCCACCCGAGAAGGAGGACGAGCAGGGCGGACCAGATGCTCGTGTTTGCGGCTGCGACTGGTGGACCTCGGGCGCTCATGCTTCCCGCCCTTGCCCGTGGGACCCCTCGCGCGCAACTGTCGCCACCTGCGGGGTGCCCCTCAAGCCGCGGGGGTTGCCTGGCCGTCCTGCGCTGCCGGGGCGCCGACACATGGCGCGCGCGCGTGCGCGGTTCTGGGCCCCGCTGCGCCTCGAGAGGGAAGGTGGGGGGGGAGGGGGCTGGAGGGAGGAGGAGGAGGAGGAGGAGGAGGAGGAGGAGGAGGAGGAGGAGGAGGAGGAGGAGGAGGAGGAGGAGAAGGAGGAGGAGGAGCAGGCGGATGAGGAACAGGAGGAGGAGGGCGATCAGGAAGGCCAGATGCCTCTTGGATGCCTCTCGGAGTCTTTTCGGATGCGTTTTGAGAGTTCCTCAGGGTCCTCTTCGGGCGTCTTGGGGGCCCCTTGGCGGTCCTGGGGGCCTCTTGGGGCGTTTTGGGTGCCTTGGGGGAGCCTCTTGGGGCCTCTTGCGGATCTCTTGTGGGCCTCTTTGGGACCTCTTGCGGGCCTCTGCTATTGGGCGCCCTTTTGAGGACTCTTGGCAGCCCCGGGGGCACCCATGGCGGAAATCGATCAAAGGAGGGGGGTACTAAATCAGCTCTGCCCTCCCAGCAGGCCGAAATGGGCCCAACACCTTGAGAAAATCAATGAGTTTTGCCTTCTCGCCGAGGCATTCTTGGACGCTTATATGGGTCGCGGGGCGCCCCGCCCAGGTCAAGGGGAGGTTGCAGGGGAAGGGGTCAAGACAACCTCCCCGCTCGCAAGCTGTCTCGCTCATTCCCGCCTGCCCTCCCAACACATGAGTACCACCCAAGCCTCAGCATGTTCAGCGGTCGTCTTTGGATGGGCAGCTACCGAGAGACCAGAGCAATCCCAGTGTGCGCGACGCTGGTGCGAGGTGCGCCACGTGTGCCAGGCGCGCCAGGCATCCCTGGGGCCCAAGCGTGCCAGGCACGTCTGGCACGCCAGATGCACCACGTGCTCCACGCGCGCCATGGGTGCGGCATGGTCCAGGCGCGCCAGGCGCGCCACCGTCAGGGCACGCGCCGAGTGTGCCAGGTGCGCCCGCGCAGGTGACACTGCACACATTGGGAAACATGCCGCCCCCTCCACCATCGTGGTCGAAAGCCAATGGACAGTCGCGGCGGGGAGGCCATCATGGTGTCTTGTGGGCCTGCACACACCTAGCAATATGTCAGCACCCCTGCCGTCCTCGCAAGAACCACTGAACAATGATCGCGGGGTCGCCGCGCATGATCCAGATTTAGCCGCGAAGTGTATTTTGTATGGTTTGATACCAGGGATGGTGACCTTGTGCGCAGCAGGTCATATGATACTCCCCCGCCGGCCCTGTCAACAACACTAGGCAAAGCGCTCGCGGAGTCCACGAGTATGACCCAATATGTTGCCCAAAGTGTATGTTGTTGTCTTTTTCGACAGGGATGGTGGTTTGGGGTCGCTGCTCTTGGTTGCCTGCCAGTCGCCTGGGGGAGGGGGTGTTGATTCATGGGGACCAGTGATAAGCCCCTCCTCGGAGGGGAAGAATGGGGATTGGAAGAGGGAACGCCGTTGACTCCCTACGCCCTACATGGTTGGTGGGATACGCACGGAGGTAGAGGGGCCTTTTCCAGACCAGGGCTCTTGCTGGACATAATTTGTCGGGAGTGCGTGATCCTATCCCGTGCGTGTTCTGTAGCTTAAGAGTCGGCGGGCGGCTCCTATTCAAAGCGGGGCTCTCGGCTCTCAGAGTGGCGAGGTGCCCGTGGTGAAAAGGAGCGCCTGCAGGCATTTACGCAGCAGGGACTTGTGGTCGGGAGGGTGTACTACCAGCATCGGTAGTGCACCTTGGGTTTACACCCCTGTCCTCATCGTCGCGCTCCCGCCACGCCTCCTCCTCCCCCCTCCTCTCTCCCTCGTTCCTCCCTCCTTCCTCTTCTCCCCGCTCCTCCACTCCTCCGTCCCACTTGATCCTCCGTCATCCTTTCCCTCTCTCCTGCCCCCTTCTCTCTTCCCTCTCACTCTCAGTGCCTCCCCCGCCTGCTACTCTCCCCGCTCTCCTCCCCCCTCCCATTCCTCCCTCCCTCCTCCCTCCACTCCCTTCCCCCCGCCCCCTCCTCTGCTTCGGCGCCCTGCCTCTCTTCCCCTCCCCGCGCCCCCTCCCTTCGCCGCTCCCCCCCCCCTTCCCCTCTCCCCCCTGCCCTCGCCCCTCTCCGCCCTCTCCCCCCTTCCCCTCTCCCTCCCCCTTCCCCTCTCCCCCCTCACTCGCCCATCTCACCCCCCATTCCCCCCGCGCCGCAGGCACCGGGCGCGCCGTGGCCCGCATCCCCCGCGCCCCCGGCGGCGGCACTCACCGCGCGGGGCAGGCCGCGTTTGGCAACCAGGCGCGAGGCGGCGGCATGTTCTGCCCCACGAAGGCGCGCGGCGCGGGGCGGGAGGGGGAGGCGGTCGTGGGGGCTTGTGGGAGGAGGAGGAATAGGAGGAGGAGGAGGAGGAGGAGGAGGAGGAGGAGGAGGAGGAGGAGGAGGAGGGGAGGAGGAGGAGGAGGAGGAGGAGGAGGAGGAGGAGAGAGGAGGAGGAAGGGGGAGGGGGGAGGAGTCGGAGGAGGAGGAGGAGGAGGAGGAGGAGGATGCGGACCAGGAGGAGGAGGTGGAGGAGAGAGGAGGAGGAGAGAAGAAAGAGAAAAAGCAGGAGGTGAGGCGAGGAGGAGGAGGAGGAGGAGGAGGGAGGAGGAAGATATGGGGTCGTGGGTTGGGGGGGGGGGGGGTCGCAGAGCAGGAGCCTCGGGGGGTGCCATGGTGACGGCGAGGTCTGCCGATGACGGTGGGTGGTGGATGCTGATGACGGTGGAGAGGGGACAGGGGGGAAAGCGAGGAGGAGGCGCCTGACGGCGCACAGTGGATGACGCATGGTGAGGCTGAGAGTGGCGATGGCCTGCTGATGATGGGGGGCGGGTGCGGAGGAGGAGGAGGAGGAGGAAGAGGAGGAGGAGGACGAGGAGGAAGAGGCGGAGGAAGAGGAGGAGGAGGAGGAAGAGGAGGAGGAGGAGGAAGAGGAGATGATGATGACCATGATGCTGATGATGCTGATGCTGGTGCTGATGCTGATGCTGATGATGCTGCTGCTGATGATGATGATGATGATGCTGATGGTGATGATGATGACGATGATGATGAAGTTGATCATGATGATGCTGATGCTGGTCTGATGCTGATGATGATGATGATGGATGATGATGGAGCTGATGATGATGCTGATGATGATGAGGAGCAGGATGATGATGCTGATGATGATTATGATGATGGTGAGGATGCTAATTATGCTTATGACGATGATGTTGATGATGCTGATATTGATGGTGGGTTGATGATGCTGAGCATGATGCTGCTGATGATGTTGCTCCTGCTGATGATGATGATTATGATAATGATGACGATGACGACGACGATGATGATGCTGATGCTGATGCTGATGATGATGACAATGATGACAATGATGCTGATGATGCTGATGATGATGATGAAGCTGATGATGACGATGATGATGATGATGATGATGATGGTGATGATGATGATGCGCTGCTGCTGCTGCTGCTGCTGCTGCTGCTGATGATGATGATGATGATGATGATGATGATGATGATGATGATGATGATGATCGGGCCCTTATTTTTAGGCCCCCCGGCCCTTACCTTTAGGCCATCCGGCTCTTAACTCTAGGCCTCCCGGCCCTAATTTTAGGCCTCTCGGCCCTTACCTTTTGAGCAAATGGGCCTTGCATATTGTAGTGGCCTCCGGCCAGTGCCGCCGATCCGGGGCGCTCCGGATGATGATGATGATG
>CAUYUJ010002603.1:569698-599698 GCA_963575745.1 Prorocentrum cordatum | reverse complement strand
AGAGCCTGCGTTGCCAGAGGCTCACGCAATTGACGAGGTCAGGGGCTCTCGCGGTCGACTGACTGATAACCAACTGTGCGGCCAGAGCCCGCACAGCTGACGAGGCCAGAGGCTCTCGCCGACGCCGGCTGGATCATACACGAATCGTACGCGGCCAGCGGCTCGCATACCTGACGAGGCCAAAGGCAAGGCCAATGTGATGACAGGTACATATTTCCGATGACCCGCTCGGGTTAGTAACGTGATCTGCGGGTCCCATAGAGAGGGGGCTCTCGCCTGAGACTTCCTCGCAATTCACTCACCGACGAGGCCCCCGCCTCAGACTTCCTCCATATTCAAGCCTGAGGACGCCACAAGTGACGACAGTTGCGGGATTCCGATCGCCCGCCTCGGATTAAAGACATGAGGTGCGGGCCCCATACGGGGCTCCCGCCTGAAACTTCCTCGCAAGTCACACAGACGAGGCTCTCGCCTGATGCGTCCTCCATATTCAGGCCTCAGGAGCCCACAAGTGACGACAGTTGCGGGATTCCGATGACCCGCTCGGATTAAAGGCATGAGCTGCGGGCCACATAGGGAGGGCGCTCCCGCCTGAGACTTCCTCGCAAGTCAGGCACAGACGAGGTCCCTGCCAGACACTTCCTCCATACTCATGCCTCAAAGGCCTAAGAGTGACAACACTTGCACGATTCCGATGGCCCGCCTCGGATTAAGAACGTGACCTGCGGCCCCATAGGGACGACCTTCCGCCTGAGACTCCCTTGCAATTCACAGACGAGGTTCCCGCCTCAGATCTCCTCCACAGTCAAGCCTGAGGACGCCATAAGTGACGACAGTTGCAGGGTTCAAATGACCCGCTTCGGATAAGAAGACATGATTTGCGGGCCCCATGGCGAGGGGGGGCTCCGAGCTGAGACTTTTTCGCAATTCACTCGCAGACGAGACTCCCGCCTGATAATTCTTCCATGTTCAAGCGTCAGGAACCCAAAAGTGGCCCCAGGTACAGGTTCCCGATGGCCACCTCTTGTAATAACATGAGTTGGTGGCTCCCGCCTGAGATGAGCGAGTGAGCCAGTGAATGAGTGAGTGAGTGAGTGAGTGGAGATGAAGATGAACATCGTGATGATGACGATGACGATGATGATGATGATGATGGTGATGCTGATGATGATGATGAGGAGGATGATGATGATGATGATGGTGATGAGAGTGTAAGTAGGTGAGTGGGCGGGTAGGTGGGTGGGTGAGTGAGTGCGTGAGTGAGTGATGATGATGATGCTGATGATTCATGATGATGATGATGATGATGATGATGATGATGTTGATGATGATGATGATGATGATGATGATGATGATGGTGATGGTGATGGTGATGGTGATGGTGATGGTGATGGTGATGGTGATGATGATGATGATGGTGATGATGAGTGTATGAGTGAGTGGGTGGGTGGGTGAGTAGGTGGGTGAGTGAGTGAGTGTGTGTCATGATGTGTGTGAATGATTGAGTGAACGAGTGTGCGATCAGAGAAGAGGAGAGTGGGTGTGTTCTTTCCTGCGCGGGGGGTGCGCAGAGAAAACAACAACCCCATTGTGGATGTGGGGAACAATTCATAATGTTGGCCTCTTCGGGCCTTCCTGGAGGCCCTCTTGGGGGCCTCTTGGGCCGTCTTGGAGACCTCCTGGGGGCCTCGTGGGCCACCTTGCAGCCATCTTGGGCCGCCTTGATGGCCTCCTGGGCCGTCGTCAGACGCCGTCATAAGTCGTTTTGAGAGCCTCGCTGGGCCGACTTAAGGTCCGCATGGGGTGTTCCAGGGCTTGGGCCGTCTTGGGGCCCTCTTGGAACCGTCTTTGGGGCCTTTTTGGCAGCCTTGGGGCCATTTTCGAAGCCTGCTGGGGGATCTTGGGGCGATCTTTGGGGGCTCTGGGGCCTTCTCGGGCCGTCGGGAGGCCGAAAATAAGTAAATGCCAAAATCCTTCAGGCACGTAAGGGAAATCAGTGATTTTGGCCTCGTCGGGCCTTCCGGTAGGACCTCTGGGAGGTCTCGTGGGCCGTCTTGGAGGCCTCTTGGGCCGTCTTTGAGGCCTCTTGGAGGTCCCTGGGGCCGTCCTGGGCCGTTTTGCGGGCTTCTGGGGCGAACTTGGAGGCAGACGCTCATTCTCATCACAAGACGTCTTGGGCTAGGATCCCCAAGATCGCAATGATTCGAGGATTTTCTGAGCGAAGCGGCCGTTTTGAGAGACGTGGATGGCGCAGCGGGCTGGCCATTTCCCGGAGGCCGGCGGGATGCGCAGGGGGATACACACATACATAGAGAGAGAGAGAGAGAAAGAGAAAGAGGAGCACACAGGATCTAGCACGCCGGGCACCCCTGTGGCAAGACCACAGGGGGCGGCGGATCGAATAGCATTCGGCACATCTCGCCACCGTGCCTGGGCTGCGGGTCTGAGGCCACTCGGATGGCAGATGGGGTGTCGTGAGAGGCGTCTCGGGGCGTTTCGGGGGCGTTTGGGAGGCAGTTTTTGAACCTCGGGCCTCTTGGAAAGGGGGCCTCCAAAGGGGGCCTCGGGAGAGCGTTTTTGGGGGCCTCTTGGAAATCCCTGAGGGCCTGTTGGGGGCTGCTTGGGGCAGCCAGGGAGCTTTTGGGGTCGAAGGCTCGACATGTACATTCGGGTGCTCCCACTGGGCTCCTTTTTGGGGCTGTCCTAGGCCCCCCCTGGGCCGTCTTGGGTGTTTGTTTGGCGGTCTTGGGGCCCTCTTG
This sequence comes from Prorocentrum cordatum, assembly GCA_963575745.1. NCBI lineage: Eukaryota > Dinophyceae > Prorocentrales > Prorocentraceae > Prorocentrum > Prorocentrum cordatum. The sequence goes on along the minus strand of CAUYUJ010002603.1, from coordinate 596,939 downwards.
GGTCGCCTGGGAGCCCTCTTGGGCCGTCTCGGGGCGATCTATAAGACTTCTTGGGCCGTCTTCGGCGTTGTAAACGCATAAGAGGCGAATGTATTAAACATGCGCGTCGCCCCAATGCCAAGGACATGTGACGATGTTTGTTTTTTGAGGCCGTCTTCGGATGCCTTTTGGGGGCGTCTTGGGGTGTCTTGGGGGCCTTTTGGGACGTCTGGAGGCCAGCTTGAGCGTCTTGGATCGATCTTTCGGCTGCTCGTGGCCCTCGTTGGCCGTCGAGAGGGCCTCTTGGGGCCCTCTTGGCCTTTTTGGGGGCCCGCTGTCCCCCCGTGACGCGTTCCAGCGGTCCCAGGGCCCCTCCCTCCAAATCGACCAGGCCTGGCTCCCAGGGGAGGGGTTCGGGGAAGGGGAACATCTCACACGCCGATGAACCACAAGGGGTCGGCGGATGACAGACCCCCTACCAGACACCATTTAGCATGCCAGCGCGACTCAACCTGCCAGGGGGCACGGTGACAGATCCATAAGCTACGAGTTGCAATGCACGTGCCCCGGTGACTCTAAAGGGGGCTGGGCGAGCGCGAGAAGCATACGTCGAGACCGACAAGGCATCACCCCTTTCGCTTGAGATGTTTCGCCGCTCCCGCGGCGTACTCCTACTTCTGGGACTATCGTTGATGCGGTACAACAGGGTTGGACGTATGCTTCGCCTTAGGCGAAGCATCTGGTTGGGCCTCCCGGCCAGCTGCAAGCTTGGTAGCGGAGCTAGCCGTTGGTGGTCAGCTCTAGCTCTACTCCTCTATCCACGGCACCATCTGGTGGACTACCGACATGGTCGGACATCAGGGTGAAGTGGCTCTACGCGGAGGAGCTTTGTACCATCGCAAGGACACCTGGAATGCTGCCTCTGCTTACGTGGAGGTATCCTACTTGAACCCTACCTCTCTGCGCTACTAGACTCCTGAAGTCCACCCACCTTCGCCAATTCGCAATTTCTTCGAAGATACGATGCATAGTAATACGCGATACGATATTGTGCAGCCTCCACCCCCACGCAGGCTGACGGCAACCTACGAGGCCATTGAAGAAGAAGAAGAAGAAGCGGTCTGCTGACCGGCCGCGGCGGGCCGGGCCCCTGACGGCACGCGGAAGCGCGCTTGGGCAGACCGAGTGAGACTGGCAATCAGACAGACAGGCCATTGGATGGGCATTACTATCTTTGGCCTCCTACGGCTCGCCATCGGATGTGCTGCTGGATATATGCAGCGCGGTGGAGACGACGCGCGCACTACCGGGCCCCACCTGGGACCCAGCCGGCAATGTACCTTTCCGCGAATTCGTTCGCGAAGAAATTCTTGGATCAACGTGACTACAGTCACTATGACCCCCTCCCAACAGGCCGCCGCATTACAGCGCGGCCTGGGAGGTCTCGCAAGGGCCATAGCCATGAGAGCCCCCCCAGCATTAATTAGCTTTGTCGCGAACATTGGTGGTTGCCCACACCGACGGCGCCACCTGCATAATGTTCTTCCTCAGCGCCAAGTTTGAGAACCTGGAAGAGGAACGACAACATGACTCGGGGGCGGCTCTCATCGACTTTCGCTTCCACGCGGGAGAGTGGATCGACAGGGCGCTGGCCCGGTTTGGAAAGGCGCGCTTCGATGCCGACGCCGCGGGGATCAACGTCCCAAAGTTCCAGGCCCTGACAGCCATGCTGTTCAGAGCCCTAGGCGTTGGTTCTTCGCGTGCGCAGCAGCTACTGCAACCATTGAACCACCAAATGCAAAGGACTCAGTAGCAGTTCGACGCCTTACTGGAGCGCGCGAGGGCTTACGCCCATATTGCTGAGCGAACCCCAGTAACATTGGTGGTGTATTTTGCCGCGACCACCGCGCCGATGTGTTTCGCGGCGACGCTCGTTCGGGGCAACCTGCCAGCAGCGTCTGGAATGACGATCCACAACAAAACGAGGCAACCACTCCATTAAACTAACAGGGTGACCAGCCCGCGGGGTCGCGAGACTCTTGGGCTCGCTACCAGGGGCCGTCGGCAAAGGCGACCCTTGCCCAAGCCGCTGCCCTCGTGGGCTCGGCGGGGCAAACCGCAGCGTGCGACTTTGACTCCGGCGCCGACGCTGGCGCCTCGTCAGATGAGGGAACCGGCAACCTGGATGATTCCGACATGCCCGCGCGCCTCGCTGGTGAGCAGCAGGCGCAGTGGACATTCCTGGGAAACCGGAATCACAAGCGCCGATGGAAACGTTTCACCAATAATCTAGTTCGAAAGATGCGACGTGCAATCCGACGGGCGTTCAGGTCAAGAGGCAGGGACAGAGGGGGGGTATGCGACGGCGGTCACATGGTAGAGGCATGCTAATATTCTTGGCCCCCTTACGGGACCACAGTGCGAGGACATCTTGCCGGGGATAGGCAAGGGCCGCATGCGCCGCTGGAAAGGTAAGGGGCGCCGGGGTAACCTGAAGAATGCCAACGGGAAAACCATGAAATGTGACATCTGCCGTGGCACCCCGCATTTTCGTCGCGAGCGCCCCCGAGGCGACGTGGGGGGCAGGGGTCAGTCGATGCAGTTGGCTCAAAGCGATTCCGACATTCAGTTTGTCGATTGGGGAACCCTTCTTGCCGAATCAGAGGACAACCCCACAGTTGCTGCCCATTCCACGTCCGCGCGGCGTATGAGCGCCAGCGTGCCCCTCGAGGGGTGCGCCGATGAGCTCTTCGAGGAGATGAACGTTGGTCACAGTGAGATCGACCTCGCAGACCGGCTGGGCAGTCCTATCGCGGGGCAACCTGCGTGCGTGGAGATCATCGAGGAGGACCAACCACCCGCCGTCTCGGACTACGATATGGCGGGGGCGCCTGCGCTCTCGGACGGTTACGAGCCCGATAGCCCTGATGATGACGCGGCACCGGCTACGGAGGAGGAGCTCCGATTGGCGCTCCGACCGCAGGCGGTTGGGGATCCCGCGTGCAGGGTAGCTTGCGACGACGATCTTTCGCGAGGTAACCCGCGAGACACTGGTGACCTTTCTGGGCGACTCCAGCGCGAAATCGGACACGACGACGGCTCTCACTGCGGCATTGCGCAGCAGGGCCGTTCTTCGAGCAGCCAGGCTTGGAGATGCGTGGGTCGCACTGATGACGATGATGCGGAATGGGAAGCTGAGAGCAATCCGCCATGCTACCTCCGGCGGAGTCATTCGCGCAGGCGCTCGCGCGCCCGCTAGAGCGGCGCGCAGCGCCCACGTCCACGAGAACCGAGAGGATCGCCAAGATGGGGGCGGTCGCGGGGCAGCTCGCATCACGACGATGAACGTTCAGGCGATCCCGAAGGCCAGCTTCGACGCAGACTAGTCGGCGCATAGAGCGACGGGCTTGCCCTCCAATCTATGCCGGACGGTGACATGAGTTGCTGGCTGGAACAGGGGTACACCGAGCATCAAATCCGCCACTGCTGGCCATTGCAGAATGCGCAGCGGGATGAACGCGCGGGCCAAATCATCCATTCCAACAGAGGACCGGAGGCGGTGCCAAGACCGCTGCAACGTTGGAGAGAGAGGGTGCCGACAGAGCCATCGCTGCGGATCGGAAGGACTACCCGGAGCTTGTCTTTGGACGCGAGCACCCCGCATACCGCAGACCGCATTGCCCGGCGGGGCGCCCTTCCAGGGGCCCCAACTTGTTGAGGGCCCCATGGGCATGGATGGCCCCGCGGGGTCGGCGAAGGTTACATGGTGGACCCAACCTGCAACCCCAGCCACATGCATTTGACCCAGAACTACTACAGGCCTCCAGATGTGTTCCAGGCACAGCTCGTCGAGAAGGAATGGGAATACCTCGATCAGGATCACCAAATTGAGCGTTGCAGTCGGGGCGCCTCGAGGCCCGACGTGAAGCGCGAGCGGCCTCCTCTGCGGGAGCGCCCGCATCTTCTCGCGAAGGTGCCAATGAGGGCCAGGGCGGGCGGGGTGGCAAAAGGAAGAGGCGTCTGACCTCGCGCGAGCTGCTGACCCCACTGCGCCTGCTTCTGAGTCTGTGTCTGATACGAACGCTAGTCTTACATTGACGAAGGCGCTGATCCAGACATGGGCGTCGATGCACAAATCACGGAGGACGCGGTCTTGGAAGAGGTGTGGCAGCGGTGCATTGCAGCAGAAGCATTGGATGGATGACCTCCAAGGTACGAGGCAAGCTGCCGAATGGGAGATACAAGTTGGATTGCAAAAGGAGTTCCAAGATTGTGCGCGCGAGGCTCTACCGACCTGCGCGGGAGCCTTCGTCGGACAGCTCCTCGCGCACGAGCGCGGGGAAGCCTGCTGCGCCCGCTAGGGCGGGGGAACCCGCTAAAGTAGCAGACGAGCCCCCGGAGCCCCCGAACCGCGATCAGAAGGAAGTGGATCCATTTCCATCTTCGGGCACTCCGAGGGCACCTAGGCCGAAGAAGCGAACCGGCTCAGCAGGTGCCGACCCTGGATGAAGCGAGGCCACGCGATCCGACGGGGAGCCCACGGGGAAACTTGCCCGCAGATCGCGCCCCACGGAGCCAGCTGCGGTAGCCGCGGCGGCAGCGTTCCAGGGCAGCAGCGCGCCCAAGCAAAAGGGGCCTGTTCCACTTCGCGGTGTTGCTCCTGGCGGAACTCATCGTGGAGCTTGCTGGCCACCCTCACTGGACGGTTCAACAAAAAAATGCATCGTGCCTCGCAGCCTGGCGCGGCAAGGACAGCGCCCCAGACTACCTCCAAGGTACTGGGGGCTCCGGGTGCGAGCAGGTGCCATTCAAGGACACCTGCTAGAAGAAGAAGAAGAAGAACCCGTTTGGAAGTGCAGGGCCATCCGCAGAGCCCGTTGCTGCGTCGGTTTCTGCGCGGACACCCGCTGCATCTGCACCTGCGGGGCAACCTGCCAACATGCCTGAATTAGATGAGGGATGCAAGCGCTACAGGGGAACACTCGGCACCCCACAACAGATGCCAGTTCATCCTTCATGTAATGGCATGCCGATGATAGCTCGAGCCGACGCAGAGTAGCACAGTGCCCAAGTGTATGCACAGCAACGTGCTTGACAGAGATAACCATCGAACGGCGGCGCGTCCGCGACCAGCTGCAGCAATTGCCAGTCTTCGAGGACACTCTACAAGGATAATGAGAACACGCGGCTTCCAGGCGAGAAAGAGCAGCGTTGCTGCTCGGGGCGGCCACCGCAGCCACCAGGCTCAAGCCGTTCCACAAAGATGACATCTCGCATCGTTTCACTGATGCAGTTACCTCGTACGACGTCTTCGACGGTTGGGTATGCCTCAGTGATCTGTTGGACAACTGGCCACCAAAGGATTCTGAAATTTGTTACGGCAAATACTTGGACGTCATCAAGAGATGCCTCAGGGGTTGGCATTGGGCATGCCAAGATATGTGCGATGGTCGACCGCGGCACCGGCATGCAAAAGAACCGGTTCCAGGTCAAGAAGATCAAGTTCTGCGGGGGGGGCCCGCCCGACTTACTTTTATCTGCGGCCCAGCAATAGGCATTGTAGTCCAGGCATCAGGTACCCGGATTTATTGTTCTCTCGAGTGACAGACCTGACAGAGGCGGGAGCACCCCGCTACTTCGCGCACGGGTCTAAATGGACGCAGATCCTGCGCACATTGAATGTCGATCTGTCGCGCCGAAACCAAGACAACCCTAAGGGGGGCTCAGGCCGACAGCTGATTCATGGATGCCCATTTCTGCCTGGGAATAAAGCGTATCCAGTCGGGCCTGCGGGCGGGCGCCGAGGTGATGATCCGAGTTAGCCTCAAGAACCTGATCCGAGATGGCATCCCAGTATGGCGATCTGTCAATGATATCATTATGACTTCGGGGGTGCGGGTCGCATCCGTGTGAGTTCTTGTCCAATTTATCGACATCGAGCTCAACAGGGACGAATGCAGGCGCAACCAAGTTGGACAGGCATGGGTCAATGATCTGCACGCTGACACTCAGCGGGGTAACTTGCCAACGTTTACGTTTGCACCGCAAGAAAGGCACGATCGACCATGCGACCCCGCTGCGCTGAAGGGATGGATCGGTCCAGGTACTCCCTCTTGTCCTGCGTGTATCCACGCTGGACTCACCCACAGAAGAGGCACACTACGCGTCGACATTCATGCTGCAAGAGGTGAATTCAGCGGGGGCGCCTGCAGATGGCTCTGATGGATCATGGATTCAGGCCCAGAGCGCGGATGGGTCGGGCATCATCCAGTGGCGCAGCGCCAAACGATGGGCTCTTCGCCAACGATCCGCTGCGCAATAAGGCGCAGCAGCTCCCGGCACCCGCGGGGCAACCTGCTGCATTTGCGCTTATGAGTGGGCCAACAACTCCGTTTGGCACTCCAAAGAGTGCTGGGGACACCAACAGCCTACATGCCAGTCTCCAGAGTATGAGGATGGGTCCACAGCTCTACCAGGCCTCACAGGCCACATCACCTTTTGCATCCCCACGTGTTGCAGCACCACAAACTACGCCGACGTGGCAGCCAGTGATCTTGGACCAGTACGGCAACATGAGGCCCACCACGGAGGCCGCCCAGAGCGCCGACAGCATGCTGGGACAACAGCAGTGGATGCACAGACAGATGCAGGAGGCGATGGAGAGCATGAGGCGGGATGACATCGACCTGCCAAATGCACACTTGTTCAATCTTAGGAGCATGTGCCTGACGCAAATCCGTCGCCGAACCATCCGACCCGGCATGGATGCATACCTGCGTTCTTCAGCCACCCAATGTATGATCCTACAGCGGCCAATAGGCCCGTGGCGCAACAGATGGATTCGGCAATGTTTCCTGATTGTTGTGCGCAGACGACAGGGGTTCCTCGGGCTGGGATTCAACCCGAAAGCCCGTGCGCCAGAGCGACAGCGGACGAGTTTTACGGGTTTTACGGGTCTCATTTCAAAAGGGGAGCGGGATGTGAGGCCGGCGTTCCCGGCCAGGTCCCTCCGGGTACTTGGCGCCCCTCATGGACCAAGATGGCAACCCGCATGGTCCAGAGTGGTGGTGCCTGCTTCGCCGGGGGAGCTGCAGCTTGAAATGTTGGCCGCGCTTGAGGCGCAGCAGGCAAATCTCTCAGCGCAGCTCGCGCGCCAGCAGCGCAATCAGGCGCGGCAGGCGCGCCTCGTGATGAATCGCGCGGGGCAACCCGCTATGGTTCTCTCAGTACTGCTCGCTATGGGGCCGGTAGCTGCGGGGCCACCTGCAACTATGCCAACCTGCCGTGCAGTCCCACCGAGCCGTTTCGCAATGGGACAGACTACATCTGAGCGGCAAGTGCGCACATGGCCATCAGCTACGCCACTGGTCATCAATGACGGTGATTTCACGAAGTGTGCTATCTGCTTTGAGGAGTTTGCATACCGCGATAAGGTATGGCGGCTCCGACGCGGCCACATCTTTCATGTAGTCTGTTGGGGCCGAGCGGCTCAGGCACGCGCGGGCCGACAGCTGGGGGGCACCCCCAATGAGGCACGCGTGCGGCGTGCGGGGGCGCGGGACTTATCGCGGCTGGGTTTCATTGCGCCTTCGCGGGTGAGCAAGATGCGGAGAACCGACGCGAAGATACATTCCGAGGGGCAATGAACTCAGTGACCTTCGTGAATAATTGAATCGGATCGCGGCCATGATGGCAGGCTCCACAGCGCCAGCGGGGGCGCCTTCTATTTCTGCGGGGCAACATGCCGCGCCGCCGTGCACGCGGTCAAACCCAGCAGCAACGACTTCAGCTGCAGACGCGCAGGTGCAGCTGATAGCTGAGCCAGCTGCCTCTGCAGGGACACCTGCCATATCGACACCTGCTGGGCCACCCGCAAATGAAGCATGGCTCAGGCGTATTGAGAGAGCCAACACGCCGCATGGCAGAATGCGGGGTAACCCGCTACGCTCATGCCGGACTGACAGCCCAGTCAGCGCGCGCAGTGGCGCCAGCGCCATGTCGGAGCGCGACATGCTGCAATGGTGCTGATGGTCAACGCGGACGGCCAGAACGCCGCGCGTGCCGACTAGGATATATTTGAGAATATTTCACTGACGCAGCAGCACGCTTTTCAATGTGACGAATACCCGTCTGATTGGATTCTCCAGCAAAATCTATTCACAAAGGAGGAGAGTGGGGCGCACATGAGCGCATGTACCTCTATGGCGAGGAACCAGTGGGCATTGGATCAGAAGCGCCGCAAGGGCACCTATGGCACAACAGTGTCCACTGTGCAAGGCGTATTCGGTGAACATTATGAGTTAGCCATAGCATCAGACATGGAGACCATGATTGATGGAATGTTGACTATGATGCTGGATGTTGGTAGCAACATAAACACCATTGGTCTGAGAACGGCTCTGACATTGGAGCGAGCTTCACGCTCGCACGGTCGCGATATCAAAAGATTGAACCTGAACAGACCAATGTGCGTGACTGGGGTGGGCGCTGGAGCCGCAGTGCGTTGGACATCAGGCCTTGCGTAATTTGCGTGCAAATATGGGGGCGACCCTGCGGGGGGACCTGCTATCGCCAAGCTGGACACCTCTTCAGGCATTGTGGCTGAGGGGTTCGGCGAGGACTTGCCCGCAATCTTGGGGCTGAGGAGCATGGCAAACATGCGGGCCATCCTAATCATGGAGAGAGGCAACGAAAAGATGGTCATCCCAGGTACGGACATGCACAGGCTCCTCCTTGGTAAAGGCGCCAAAGTGGTTCTCGTAGTTCAAACACCAGCAGGACACTTAGCGATCAAGGTTGATGAGTATGGCGCGGCAGCGGAGACCGATGGGGCAGCGGCGTGCACCATTCCAGCCAATCCCAAATGCGAGGAGACACCCGTGCTCATCAAGAAGACTGCAGACATGGAGCCGATGGCGGGGTAACCTGCTTCAGTCAGCGCGGGGTTGCCTGCTCCCATGGATGCTCATGCGTTTTTGATGTCCTGGGGCACCAGGGGCAGTTGCATTCGCGATCCAGCCCATGGTCGACAATTCTCTGAAGACTCGGTGGCGAAGGAATACCGCATATAGCGACCTGCCCACGGCCGTGGATCAGAACTTCGCCGCGGGAAATTTGCAGGCAAAGGTCAACCAGACACTTTGCGCAGAAGGCACCAAGTGGACGCCACGTGACAGGAACGCGGGGCAGCCTGCTTTCCCGGGGCAACCTGCAACATCGAGCGGCGCTGCCGAGAGGTGTGATATCTTCACCTCGCGCAGCGCAACACCGATTTCACCGGGTGAGTCCGCGGCCCACGGCACGGGCGCGCGGACGCCCCCTACGCCCAAAAATGAGTGAAGGGGGCAGGCGCGCGCTACGGCCGCGCGCGCTTGCCTGGTCAAGTCGACACCTGAGGCGCTGTTTGCAGGCGCCGGGGCGCCTGCGTTCATTTCACCGGCGCCGGTTGCGCGCGCCAGGGGCAGCGGCGGACCTGGCTGCGCGGCCGCTGCAGAAAAACATCGCCCATCTCACCAGTATCATTATCGTGCTCTTTTTTTGAAGATCCACGAACAGTTCGCGCTGCTCTCCGGTCCCGTGGATACATGTGCGATCGCAATGCACGCGCAAAGGTCATGACCTCCACGGGCACGCGATACTTGGGTAGACTGTCGGGAGACTATCAACTGCCGTGAGTGGCAACGCCCGCTGATTGGCATGCGCGATTGCCTCGTATGCGGGCGGGGCCGCGCGATCGGCGCATTCAAATCTCATGGTCACAGCTCGGGCCTCACGAATGTCTGTTGTGCTTATGGGGCCCCAGGCTATTTTTGGAAATTGGGGCCCATGCGCGATGCTAGTGAAGACTTAGGCCTGCAAGTCATGCGAATGCGATGCTGTCGCTTCGGTCGTAAGTTCGATCGCTCGAGTCGTTCGCCGAGCACGTCATATCTGCAGGCGGCAACACCACGCGCGCGCATTCCAGTTAACCCACGGAAGCGCACGCGTCGAGTGGCGGGGAAACCTGCCGAAAGAGCAGAACATGAGTTAGACAGGCGCGGCCGAGGCGCGCAGAGGGCGGAATGGCGGGCCAAAACAAGCGCCATCATGATTGCACGTCTGATTGACAGAATAGATACACATAAGAGACAGAGAAATGGTAAAAGCGTCGTACATCTTAGCGTGCACACTCGAATAGATACAAGAGCTCGGACTAACGTCCAGTCTTCTAAGAAAAGGCCCCCAATCGGACAAAGCGGGACGACGGCTGACGACGTCCCTTGACGACAATGCGATGATACAGGATATGAAGGTTCAGGACCAACCTTTCGGATACAATTGGGTAGCTCCATTGCCGAATGGAGTGGCTAACATCAGTGCTCGACTGGGCTGGGAGCCTCTGGCCCCAGTTTTGCTGAGAAATGAGGAGCAGCGACCGCGCCCAAGGCGAGTTGCGACTGTCGATGACGATCGTCTTCCTCCCCCCTCGATCGTGCGCGGCCGCGCGCTACCCCCTTTTCCAGAATTGCCGACAATCACCACGCCCGGCAATGAGCAACAACACACAATTTTACCTACGGATGCCTGGCTAGAACACACAGGAAATCAGAAAGTTGACAAAGAAGCCGGCACGAAACCGCGCAAGATACCCAAACAGGTCGAAGACGGCAATGACGAGTGCTGCGAGGACCTGAAGGGCCTTGGATGTGGAGCGTGCAACTCTGATGTTCTTTTGGGCTCTGGCAGTGATGAGGATGATGAAACCTTCATGACACTACCAGCGGGGTTACCTGCGGACACGCATGCCAATGTGTTTTCCATCATCTCAACCTTGTGTCACGGACGAAACAACGAGGCAGACGCGCTGGAATTATGCGGAGGATACAGGGGAATATCACAAGTATCATATCTTCAGGGGGTAACCTCGACAAGCGTTCTTGCGTTGACCCTGAAAAGAAGGAAGTCCAGGAAGCAGTAATTCATTGCGTGGATGCATGTCTTGTGAATACAATAACCCTACAACCGAACTGCAGAACAAACTGGACCACCCTCCCACTTCAATGCGAAGGGTCAACTATGACACGTGGTATGAGCATCACAAGAAAGACACTGCACGCATCAAGTTTTGAGGAAGGGTCGCTGTGCTTCAAGACGATCTCCGACGGTTCTACCGACTGGAACAACCAGTGGGTACTTGGGTGGATACAATGTCGCCATGGACGACACTAGCTATAGGCTAAGCGCGAGGGCATTCGCAAGGTCAGCATGGACCAATGCACCGCGGGCCTTCGTGACTCGCATGGTGTACTTATACGGAAACCCATTGAATTTATGGCCAACCACCGTTTACTACAGACACAATTTGACAGCGAATGGCACACTGGCCATCACCAGCGCGCCTCGGTCTGCAACGAGAAATTGGCCAAGGCAGCGCAGTATACCCCGAAGATGCAGTCCCTCCGCGTGGAAGCAGTTCAAATTGCACGTGACATGTTCGCAGTTCACAAGGACATATTGCACGATCGTCCTCATACGTCATATGCTCTCGTTACGAACGCACGCGGATTCGATTTGCATGACCCCGCGATCCTTCGCCATCCCGACGGGCGCATCGTGGGGCCGCCATCAGGAGGATGGGGGTGCCCTGCATGAGCTGACGACGTCAACATGCACTCCCCATCGCACAGCAGAAACCCTAAACATTGCAGGTGGTGCGACAAAGAGGATTATTATTGGGGCTGTCCTAACTGCAAAAAGAACGATGGAAAAGGCTAAGCCTGGCCACTTCCTTACGCCTGGCAAATGCAAATTTGCGAAACCGTGGAAGCTGCCTGCGGCGGCAGCTGCTTCCGACGCGCCACCACCTGCGGCTGCAGCTGTTTCCGAGGCACCAGCCGCCAATCAAGTCGCGCGGCTAGGAGCTCCGAAGCCTGGCTTCAAAGCTGGACCGGCTGCACGCGCCAGCAGCCACGACGACATTACCGCGGGCAGACATGCTGCTGAGCCGACTGCGGGGCAACCTGCATCAAGAGGCGCCGGCAGCTCGGACGACCACGGACGATTACCACAATTAGTAGCCAGACGTTGGCGACAACAGGGGGGTGATCCACCTCCACCACCACCTGCGGGTGACCCTGCTGCTCGTCCCAGGCTTCCAGACCGGTCAAGGTTTGATGTGCAGATCAGTCTACAGAACCTACGTAGCCTTGACCCAAGCCTTGTAACGCGGGAGCTGCGAAAACTACATCTGCGGTGGTTCGACGCCAAGGGGCCGAACATGATATTCATCTTAGCCAAGGCTGGTCTGGATAGCGTTCGGATAAACCTGATAAGTGGCGTCTGTACACACAGCGCAGGGCTTGGGAAGAAAGCTTGGACCTACTATTATACCGTCCACCGCACTTCCTGGCAAGTTCAATGACGAAGTCGAATGCGACCTGATGTTGTACAAACAGGAGCATAAGGTACTTCACATGACCGACCGTTGCGTTCGATACGGCGCTGTTCTCGAGATACCAGACAAAACGCTGACCAGCATCCTAGCTGCGCATCACCAGCGCGGGATTCAATTCGGACCTGCCAAAGCATTATACTCCGACGGAGAAGGTGCTCTCCACAATGACATTGCAAATGCAGTCCTTAAGGCAAGGGGCGCTGAGCTAGGGATATGCGCGCGTGGACAACGCGCCACCACTATTGAAGCCAGGACTGGCATACTACGGCACCTTCTTCACGTCATGGAGGCAAAACTCAACAGGTTAGACATGCCACTCACGCTCACCCGACTATTGCATGAGGCTTTGTTTGCCGCCAACGCATTTACTTTCTTTAATGAGGTATCTCCATGCAAAGCATTGTTTGGCCGACAACTTGCAATGCTACTTGACTTGCCTGTTCTAGACCACGGACAACAGACGGAGACATCCGATCATACTCGAGAACAGATCATTCGCCGGGTGAGCATTGAGGCTGCTACACAAGCCACTGCGATAGCAAAGACAAGCCGTGCACTGCGGACCAAGACGACCATCATTGGTCCGCGCAATTTTAACGAAGGAGGTTTGGTTGACTATCGCCGCCCCGCAACTACGGAAGACGACTGGGGTGGCTGGGATGGACCCTTCCCGGTCGCGCGGAACGACCTTGACAGGGGTCAGGTTACCGGAAGAGCTGGGACTCGCGACGTGCAATTCCAGCGCGGTGACGCAAGGCACTTGCCGCGCATTGAGGCTCGGATCATTCGAGAGATTGGCTCGGACAACACCAGCATTACAGATTGTGCTCGCATTTTGGGGCGAACTGCTATGACCTTCGGATGCCTCCCGACCAAAAGGGAGTGCTCCAGATGACTGACGCGCGCGATCCGGTTCTTCAGCACCTAATCCAGAGCTTCTTCTGCATTGAAAGCGTGGTTTTTGTGTTAGGTTAGCCGAGGGCATCAATACAGCTACCTCCAGTAACGAATGCTGACAGTTGTCCGCTGGTGCAGTATGTCAACGACGTGAACCCAGGCTTCCAATGCTATGGAGCTGAAGGCACTGCCCTAAGTATTCAAGATATAACTGGATCAGCACGCCCTAGCATCACCCAGTCCCTGATGTCCACCAAACCTCAAGCGGGCCTCGATCAAGTTATGACGAAGTTCGCAAACTTGGCCGACATGCCAGCACAAGGCAGTGATGCCAGGGAGGCCCCAGAAGCCGAACCACCACAGGAAGACGGCTGGCTTTCCACAGCCAATGAGGAATCATAGGCGGACCTCGAGGCACACATTATGGAAGTGCGGCATACAGAACTACAACAAGACGCAAGGGTACTACTGGAGGCAACTCCAATAGATGAACTTTATACTGCACCCTCACAAATGATTTCAGAGAACAGCGTGCTGGTCGCAGTAGCTGAAGAAAGCGGGGGCACCTGCCTACGCAGTAACCCACGGGGTATGTACACGACCGAGATATCCCATGTCCCACTGTGTTCCACAGGCGAAGATGACAGCTACGGATTGGACTCCGGCGAGCATAGGCAATGCGTAGGGTTCTGTTTTTTTCGGCAGAAGCGTCAAAGGTAGTCTCATCCGAACAGCAACATATAATGTTGTATTTCGACCGCGTTGCCACTATGCGAGTATATGCGACCGCTGCAGCTAGACGAGCTGTAGTCGTCAAGGAGGGCGGCCTTCTCAAGAAGGCAGATTCAGACGACTCCAGTCAAGGTGTCGCAGGCCCTATATACTAAACACAAGACATGGTTCGGCGACAAGCGTTCCAATATACAAGATGCATCCAAGGCGTCAAAGATCACGACTTCGAGGCGCGTATAAAAAATGGCAGTTCGTCAAGAACGAGAAGGGCGAGATGGAACGTGCCATCAGATTGCGCTTGGCACTTAGGCTTTAATGGGCCTCGAAGCCTTCGATGTAGAAACGTGTTCAGGAACGGCGCGGCGGTCAGCCAGCGATTGCTCGCCAGCGCGGCGGCGCGCGCGAAGCAGTGGATCATTGCTTCCCTTGGCATCGGCATGGCCTGCCTGAAGGGACTTACGTATCAAGAGCTTGCTGAAGCCACCGGGGAAAGGGAACGCGCGGCGTGCTTTGCGTTGCCAGCTGGCTCAGCATCTGCGCTCAGACCCCCCCCCAGGGTTCGAGCACCATGATGAGTCAGGGCGCTGTCTGCAGTGCCGTGAGCCAGGCACTGGCACCAAGGATGCACCAAGAGCCCGCTCACTGAAACTCAGGAAGACCACGAGAGGCTTCGACCTCAGACCCACGTCTTACGACGAAGAGTTCGAGGCGAGTTCTAATCTGACATAAAGCATGGCCGGCACCGAGAACACCATCGACAATTCCGCCAAGTGCGTGGAGGATACCTTTGGGGAATGTGAATTCAACGCGCATCTACCAATTGCGCAGTGACATATGCTAAGGAAAGCGACGGCAATGTTATTCTTGACCAAGACGAATACATAAGACAGCCTCGTCCCATCCAGCATCGCGAACTCACCGGCGCAGATGCCGAGGCTAAGACATCGCAGATGGTCGCTGATATGTTCGCCAGCCTCAGAGGCGCTTTGGCTTTACGCCCTTGTCACACAATTGCGGTTAATTCCATGCGCTGCACCACCGCAGCGTGGCCAAGGACCGACCAATATGCAAGGGCGACGACTTAGTGCGATCACCAGGAAGTTGCAGGCCTGCCCTGAGGGCACCGCCTATCAAGCGATAACATGAACGGGCGAGGTTGATCTGCATCGTGATTCCGGCTATCGTCGCCTGAACGGCGATGCCGATGACGAAGTCGAAGGCTAAGGCATTCGCTGGGCCAACCTGCCACGGCGTGGACGCAGGCAGGATGGTAAAACCGTCGTCCATCCTGCCGACGCGCACCGCAAGTCTCATCGCTTGCATTTCCGCTCGGGCCACTCAGCAGAAGTACTAGCAGCAGCCCGAAGCTTGGAGGACTGCTTTCCCACGGTTGTCACTCTGCGCGAACTCCACGCAGGGCCGGTGACACCCCCTCAACTGAAGGATATACTTGAGATGGGCGGCCTGAGCATTGAAGTCATTTTGGCCATTGATGCTGAATCCGTCTTCAAGTCCTTGTCAAGCAAAGACCCGAAGAAGCCGACTGGGAGTACAGTTTTAGGACACGTTGGTTGTATACGGAAAATGATGGAGCGAGTATCGTGCATTGTACGGGTGGCGCGGCAGTCGCGATATGGCTGTGGGTGGGCACACCAAAAGGAGCATCGACAGAGACATGCTCCTACAAGTCACGGGAGGAGTGCAATGTTTCAAGCACGACCTGACACGACGCATTCCCTACAGGGCTGGCCAGACCAGGTCATCTGACCCGCCTGAGGAGCAGTAAGCTGCGGGGTAACTTGCCTGCTGGATAATTTGCCTGCGAGGTAACTTGCCTGCGGGTCGACCTGCCTAGGTTCAGCCCGCCTGCTGTTGCCTTCTTTGTGTACTATCGCTGTTTTGCTGAGTACGGCCAGTAGCGGACTCACGCTTCGTCTTCCCCCCCCCCGACGCTACAGGAGGTTGAGCGAGCGCGAGATATAGCGAGCGTGTGTCCGCGGCCGTTTCGGCCCAGCGACCGGCCGCCCATTTGACTGTGCCTTTCCGAGGCGCACTACCATACGTCGAGACCGAAAGGCATCATCCCTTTTCGCTCGAGATGTATCGCCGCTCCCGCGGCTTACTCCTACTTCTGGGACGATCGACTATCGTTGATGCGGTACAGCAGGGTTGGACGCATATTTCGTTTTAGGCGCATTTGGTTGGGCTTCCCGACCAGCTTCAAACTCGGTGTGTTCGGTTGTTCGTGCATCGCGCATATGGGATATTCTCGTTTTGCACGTGTTGGTTGTCTCGTGGGCAAACATGGTGGCGGAACAATGTAGTAGAAACTCATTGCTGCCATGCGCCACATGCACGGGAAACGATGCCGCTCGTTTCATCTGCAGCCAGTGTTCACCGCTGCCGTTCCTCCATCCGCCCCCGTCGCGCGGAGGCATGTGTGAGCCTTCTCGGGCATTTTCTTTGACTCTTTGGGGGTCGTTTGGGGGCCTCTTGGGGCTCTCTGTGGGGCCACTCGGCGGCCCTCTGGGGACCCGTTGGGGGCCCATCGGGGTTTCGGGCCCGTCTTGGGCGCGATTGTTCTACCGAGCTCTCCCAACATATACCGTCATAGGCACGTGTGCGTGAGTTTTGGGGCTGTTTTGAGATCCTGTACCGTCAGAAGGGGGCCGTTTCGGCTCTATCTTTTGGCCTCTTGGGGCCCTCTGGGGCGGAGGCTTCTTGAAGCTTTCTGAAGCTTTCCCGTGGCGATCCGAAACTGAACAAAATCCGGATGCAACGTTCCAGGAATCGATGTTGAGGTTTGAGTGAGACTTCGGTGGCTGACTTATTGCAGTGCGCCTTGTCAGTAGTAATTTCGCGAAATGGTAGCGGGGGTACCGATTCGGAATAACGCGAGCAACCTGGGTGTTCCGTTCATGGAAGGCGCAGGATCAGTGGTAGACGGTTGTGTTGTTATTGTTACCGAGGAGGAGGGGGGGCACGGGGACGATGGCTAGGAACATGGCGGGGAACACACACACGAAGCAGGAGGAGGAGGGGGATGAGGAGGATGAAGAGGAGGAG
Organism: Prorocentrum cordatum; assembly: GCA_963575745.1. Lineage (NCBI taxonomy): Eukaryota > Dinophyceae > Prorocentrales > Prorocentraceae > Prorocentrum > Prorocentrum cordatum. The sequence goes on along the minus strand of CAUYUJ010002603.1, from coordinate 579,832 downwards.
CAGGAGGAGGAAGAGAGGTGGGCAGAAGTAGCGGGCGGAGGACGAAGATGAGGCCGGAATGCGAGGCTCAACCAGGATCCCGAGCACCTCGGTGAGGGTTGCACAACGTGTGATAAGCATACTAAGGAAGTGGCAAATTAAACGTGGGATTGTGGTAGTGGCATTGCACCACTGCCAAATTTCTGCATGCGGCTTGCAAAATAAGAAGGTTTGCGAACAACAACGTGGTAGGCCCGCCGCCGCCGAGGACACTATTATCAGCCTCTCCGTCTCGTTCCTGATCGCGCGCGCGGTCGTCAGGTGACTGAGATATTTGTATGTTGGTTTGCTATGTTTCGCGCGTCGTTGCTGGCCCAACAGGAGCAGCAACAGGAGGTGGGGGAGGACGAGGAGGCAGGAGGGAGGTGGGAGGAAGAGGATGAGTAGGAAGGTGAAGAGGGAAACGTAAGAGGATGAGCAGGAGCAGAAGCAGGAGATAGGTGAGGGAGGTCTTCCGTCCAAATATTCCTCCTCGTTCTTCCTCTCATCGTCCTCCTTCCTCCTTATCCTCCACTTTCTCTTGTACCTCTGCATCGTCTTCCCTCGCCCTCCTGTCCCCCCCCCGAAGCCGACCCCACATCGGCCCCAGCCTGCTCATCCGACTGTAACCTCGACGCGCCCCTCGCCCTCGTCCTGTAGTGTGCATGCTCGCGTGGCGCCGCTGCCGCGGTACAATATGTGCTGCACATGGATTGAATGGCATCGTCCGCTTCGCAATCTTACTCGAGAGCGCGCCGCTTGCGCTAGCGTAGAAGGGCGCGAGCGTGCGCTGGGCGATATCGGGTGAGGAGCATAGCCAGTCGGATCGCTTGCTTGCTTGGGCTGCTGAAGTTAGATGTGTTGGGCTTGCGCCACACCGCCGACCCCTTGGGGAATGGGCGGTTGTTGCGTGTTGCTCCCGAAGGCCTTTTGTACACCTTTTGGGGACTTCTTGGAGCTTTTGGGGCTTCATGGGAGCCTTTTCGGTGCCTCGTGGACTGACATTCCCAGTATTCGCCGTGCACGCATTGGGAATGGGGCGAGCACCCGCGTATACAGACTGAGGACATCTGTCAAAACGCCCGACGCATGGTTATAGAAAGGTTTTCGGCACATCCCACCACCGTGCTTGGGTTGCGGGTCTGAGGCCATTCGGATGGCTGGTGGGGTCTCATGGGATGCGTCTCGGAGGCGTCTTGGATGCCGTGTGTCCCAACCCTCTTGCGTTGGGTATTCGTTTTGAATAGAACGCTGCCCACGCGTCTTCTCTTTCTCCCGCCCCTCCTCCTCTTCTTCTCTTCTCTCCCGCCTCTCACCTCGCTCCTTCCTGCATGCCAGCTTGCCTCCTACCTGGACATCCCAGGAGGACTGTGATCCGCGAAACTGTCGCCACTTTCGATGGCTGCAGGGGGGTCCAGCGGAGTGACGTCTTGCCCAGCCTCAATTGAGACCTCGCTATCCTTTGGGGGCTGCCATCTGCGACGTTGTCGCCACTTCCGAGGGCTGCTGGGGGTCCAGCGGAGTGGCGTCTTACCCAGACCACCAGGAGACCTCGCCATCCCTGTGAGGCTGCGATCTGCGAAGCTGTAGCCACTTCCGAGGGCAGCTGGGGGGTCCTGCGGAGAGACGTCTTACGCGGACCAGCAGGAGACCTTGCCATCACTGTGGGGCATGCGACCTGCGAAGCTGTAGCCACTTCCGAGGGCTGCTGGGGGGTGCAGCGGAGTGTCGTCTTACGCGGACTTGACATGGACCTCGCCATCCCTTGGAGGGGGGGGGGCTGCTATCTGCGACCTTGTCGGCACTTCCAAGGGCTGCTGGGGGGTCCAGCAGAGTGGCGTCTTACCCAGACCACCAGGAGACCTCGCCATCCCTGTGGGGCTACGATCTGCGAAGCTGTAGCCACTTTCGAGGACTGCTGGGGGGTCCGGCGGAGTGGCGTCTTACCCAGACCACCAGGAGACCTCGCCAACCTTGTGGGTCTGCGATCTGTGACCCTGTCGCCGCTTTTCTGGGCTGCTGGGGGGTCCAGCGGAGTCACGTCTTGCCCACACCACATGGAGACCTTGCCATCCCTGGGGGGATTGCGATCTGCGAAGCTGTAGCCACTTTCAAGGGCTGCAGGGGGGTCCAGCGGAGTGGCGTCTTATCCGGACAACCAGCAGACCTCGCCATCCCTGGGGGGGGGGGGGGGCTGCGATCTGCGAAGCTGTAGCCACTTTCAAGGGCTGCAGGGGGGTCCAGCGGAGTGGCGTCTTACCCAGACCACCAGGAGACCTTGCCATCCCTGTGGGGCTGCGATCTGCGGAACCGTCGTCACTTTCGCCCTGGGAGGTCCAGCGGTGGCGTCTTACCCAGACCACCAGGAGACCTCGCCATCCCTTGGGGGGGGCTGCGATCTGCGAAGCTGTAGCCACTTTCAAGCGCTGCTGGGGGGTCCCTCGGTGCTTCGTCTTACCCAGACCACCAGGAGACCTCGCCGTCTTTGTGGGGATGCGATCTGCGACCTTGTCGCCACTTCCGAGGGCTGCTGGGGGGTCCAGCGGAGTGGCGTCTTACCCAGACCACCAGGAGACCTCGCAATCCTTGTGGGGCTGCGATCTGCGAAACTGTAGCCACTTTCGAGGGCCGCTGGGGGACCCAGCGGAGTGACGTCTTACTCAGATCGAGATGAGTTCTCGCCATTTGGAGGGGTCCAGAGGCGGCGGAGGAGGACAGGCGGAGGAGGAGGAGGAGGAGGAGGAGGCGGAAGAGGAGGAAGGGGAAGGCGATGTAGAAGAGGACGGGGAGGAGGAGGAGGAGGAGGAGGAGGAGGAGGAGGAGGAGGAGGAACCGGGGGAGTCGGTCCAGCACGTGTTGCGGCGGCGGCGCCTGCGCGATTCTTGCACTAGATATAAGCAGGTTTAATAATTTGTTCGAGCGCCGCGGCGACATGGCGCAGGCAGCGCTGACTCTTTACCGTACCACCGATAAAAGCATAATTCTTCGGTCTCCTCCCGTCACTATCGTCGTGGTCCTCTGCCCACTGCCACCTTCCCTCTGCTGCTGCCGCGCTGACGATTCGGCCCCCCACGCGTCCTTCTCCTACCCTTCATTCCCGCCCCCATCAAGCCTGAGTCCTCGCTCCTTGTCCTTCTGTTGTTGTCTTGTGACTCGTGCCACGGGAGCGCATACCGTGTAATTTGCACAACGGCGCCTGCGTTGTCATTGTCCTGGCAAGTTTGGGCCAGCTCCTCTTGTCACATGATGCAAGTTGGTTGGGTACGTCACAGGGTAACGGGTACGCGTGGGGAAACGGGCGGGAACCCACGTATACAGACGGAGGGCATTTGTCAAAACACCCGACGAATGATTATCGAAAGGCCTTCGGCACATCCCGCCATCGTGCTTGGTTTGCGGGTCTGATGCCACTCGGATGGCTGATGGGGTCTCGTGGGGGGGCGTCTCGGGGGCGTCTTGGAGGGTGTTTTCTTAACATATTGGGGGCTTCCTGGGAGCCTTTTGGGGGCTTGTTGCCGCCGTCTTGGGGCTCCCTGGGGTCCTGTTGGGAGCTCCTTGCGGCAACCCGGAGGCGTCTTGGGGTGGACCATTCGAAATGTCCGTTCGGGTTCCCTCTCTGGGCCCCATCTTTGAGCTGTCTTGGGGCCCTGCCCCATCTTTGGGCTGTCTTGGGGCCCTCCTTGGCCGTCTTGGGGGTTTCTTCGGCCGTCTCGGGGCCTTCTTGGGTCGTCTTGCAGCCCTCTTGAGGGCCTCTTGGCCAGTTTTGGGGCGATCTTTACGGCCTCCCGGGCCGCCTGGGACGTTGTGAACGCCCAAGAAGCGAACGTGCTAAAAATGCACGTTTTCCCAACGGAATGGGACGATTTGTACTTTTGGAGGCCCTCTTGGGGCGCCTTTTTGAGGCTCCTTGGGGCGTCTTGAGGGCCTCCTAGGCTTTCGGGAGGCCAGCATGGGCGTTTTGGATGGATCTTTCGGTGATCCGTGGCCCTCGTGGACCGCCCAAAAGCCTCTTGGGGCCCTCTTGACTTTTTCTGGAGTCCTCTGCCACCCCAGACGCGTCCAGCCACCTCCCGCCCCCCCCCGTCCAAATCGACTGGACTTGGTTCCAGGGAGAGGGGTTGTTGGGGGAGGGGGAAAACATGTCTTACGCCGGTGAATTCCAAGGGGTCGTCGGATTTCAGGAGTATCGGAGACCAGCAGAAGGTGAAACATGTTGAGCAAATACCAGGTAGCAACTGTAGGCAAAACGCTGGTTAAAGTATCAACCAAAAGGAATATTGATGACCAACATCGGAGTTTGGGGGGTGAGATCGCAGTGAAACGGAGACCTCCCACCGGGAAATCGGTTTCGGTTTCGTGTTCGTGTCGTGCGTGCGGGCGAGGCGAAGCTGCGCGTAATCCTCCTGTAGCTAGGCCGAAGTAGGAGCGAAAGTCCGTTCCCGTCCGCCGGTGGCTGGGAGGTGTCCCAGTTGGGCCGGGCGGTGTCCCAGGTGTCCCGGGTGTCAGTAGGAGCGAAAGTCCGTTTCCCGTCCGCTGGTGGCCGGGAGGTGTCCCAGTTGGGCCGGGCGGTGTTCCGGGCGTCCCGGGCGTCCCGGCGCTAACACATGTCACTAATTTCATAATTCATTTTTGTTCGGCTCCTGCGGCGTGCTTTCTTATCCAAGCCAGCTTATCTTATCCAATCCATCTTGTCCAATCCCAAACATGTTATCTTATCCAACCCATAGTATCCCATCTTATCTTATCCCACCCAATCCAATCCACCCAACCCAATCCATCAATTCATTTGTTTCTGCGCCTGCGGCGGGCCAATCCAATACATATTATCTTATCCAATCCATTTCTTCCAATCCAACTCATCTTATCTTACCCAATTCACTTATCTCATCTTATCAAATCCACCCAACTCAATCCATCAATTCATTTTTGTCGGCGCCTGCGGCTGGCTTTCTTATCCAATCCAGCTTATCTTATCAAATCCATGATTTTGCCGATGGTTGTCGGTTGTCCGACAAATCGTTTTTCGGCGTTTGCGGCGGGCTTTCTCATTTTGCTTTGGAGGTCGATAGTGAGATCGACAGTGAGATTCACCGATAGGTCGGTCGACGGATAGGTAGATAGTGGGATCTCATCGTCATCGCGATCACCATTGTGGTGGAGGGAGACTCTGATAGAGAGGGAGAGAGAGAGAGAGAGAGAGAGAGAGGGCGAGAGAGAGAGAGAGAGAGACAGAGAGAGAGAGAGAGACAGAGAGAAAGAGAGTGATGAGATCAAGGTAACAGGCTGGAGGTCAGTCAGGGTGGGCATTGGATCTCAATCCCCCCCAACCTCCTTATCGCCCGCAGGGCGGTAGTATAGGTATGTACAAGAATTCGCCATGGACAACGATATGGTTGTCAAAACGTACCCGATACAAGAAGTCGGAGGTTGGGGGTGAGATCGCAGTGGAACGGAGACCCCCAACCGGGAAATCGTTTCGTCTCGTTCGTGTCGTGCGTGCGGGCGAGGCGAAGCTGTGTGGGTGGGCGACAGGAATGAGCCCGCCGTTGCTAGGGCGAAGTCAAGACAACTGTTGCTCCTCCGCCTTCCGTCCGTCCGGCGGTGGCCCGCAGTGTCCCGTGGTGTCCCGTGGTGTCCCGCTGAGAGGGCGCGCGAGAGGAATGAACCCGCCGTTGGTAGGGCGACGTCAAGACAAATGTTGCTCTTCCGCCTTCCGTCCGTCCAGCGGTGGCCCGCGGTGTCCCGTGGTGTCCCGTGGTGTCCCGTTGAGTCAGATCGATAGTGAGATCGATACTGAGATCGATATTTAGATCGATATTGAGTTCGATGTGGTGCCCCGAGGTGTCCCGTGGTGTCCCAAAAAGTAGGATCGATAGTGAGATCGATAGTGAGATCGAAAGGTGGCCCGTGGTGTCACGTGGTGTCCCGTGTTGTCCCGTTGAGTGAGATCGCTAGTGAGATCCATAATGAGATCGATGTTGTGTCCCAAGGTGTCCCGTGGTGTCCTGTAGTGTCCCGTTGGGTGAGATTGATAGTGAGATCGATAGTGAGACCGATAGTGAGGTTGCCAGGTTTCCCGCGGTGTCCCGTGGGGTCCCGTTGAGTGAGATCGATAGTGAGATCGATAGTGACATCGATATTGAGATCGATTTGGTGGCCCGTGGTGTCCCGTGGTGTCCCAAAAAGTAAGATCGATAGTGAGATCGATAGTGAGATCGACAGGTGTCCCGTGGTGTCCCGTTGAGTGAGATCGATAGTGAGATCGATCTGGTGTCCCGCGGTGTCCCGTGGTGTCCCGTGGTGTCCCGTGGTGTCCCATGGTGTCCTGTTGAGCGAGATCGATAGTGAGATCGATTGAGTCAGATGTTGGTTCCCCCCCTCTCCCACTCCACCACCTCCGTATCACCCGAAGGGTGGTCGTATAGGTACCATGCAAACGAGATTATGATATGTCCCTTGCCAAGATCGTGGGATCATGGAAAACATCATTCGAAATATAATAGCAAGGCACAACAAAGTCAGGCCGAGGGTCGTCGTGGTGATGCTCCAGGCCATATTCAATCTACAGTTGCACCGAACCGCATCTATTCTTCATCGGAGAGCGGGGGCGGCCCGCAGTGCGACTCCGCCGTTGTCAGCGATCATACCGCTCCTGCAATCTCAGACGAAACTGCATCGCCGAGCGGCAGCGCTGCTCTCGCCAGAGCCGAGCGGGAGCGCGGCTCGCTCCGACGTCGTTGCCCGCGCCCAGAACCCAGTGGTTGATTTCAGGTTCGGGGACGTCGCGGACGACTGGCTTCCAGTCCTTGATCAGGTGGGCCCCGGTTCCCTTGACGATCGCGACCTTCGGATCTTTTTCTCAAAGCGCAATCCGGCGGTAACTCGAGGTGGCCCTGGCCGCGGCGAAGACGCCCCCCATGGAGGCCCCACAAAAGGTCGAAAACGAACCCAAATAATGCCTTCCTGTTTCTCCTCGCCCCTCCGGAACGATACCAACAATAGTGGAAGGAGGAGCATGAGCAGGAGGAGGAGGAAAAGTACCCCAACATCAATTATTATTGCGCATAATCGCATTTCGTAGCGTTCGCAATCACCATACGTATGATATGATTAAGTAGAAGAGTAACGGTATAGTAGTACGCCTATAGTGAGAACATTTTTTTTGTGATTGTTTGTAGGGCCCCCCCCCCGGGTTCGACCAGGGGGAGGGAGGGTGGCCTCCCTCAAATGGTTCCGGGCTCCGAACCCCTGGGACCCTGAGAGCCGACGACGACGACGACGACGACGATAACGACGACGACGACGACGACGAGGAAAGCCAGCAAGCGTACACGACGGCAACGACGATGGCGACAGGGGGCCGGCACGCGCAAACGAGCATCACGGCGATGGCGTCGACGACGGCGACGTGGATGACGACGAGGACGACGAGGACGACGACGATGACGACGAGTGTGAATGCTCCGCCCGCTCGACCAGCGTCTGCGGCGTTTGTGACCAATTCTTATCTTTTCTCTTGCACAGTTGTGTTCTAGAGCTCGGACCTCTTTATTTTCGTGGTCGTCGTCGTCCCCCTGGCTCTGGCTTCCCATCCTCGTCGTCGTCTCCCTGCCCCCCATCCAGTAGCCTCCGCGCCCCAACCCGGACCTCGCTCCTGGTCCGAGGCCCAGTCTGCCCTGGCCCTGAACCCAGCCTCCCTCCTTGGCTCTGGCGCCCCCTGGCCCTGGCCCCAGCCCCCCTCGCCCCGGACCCTTTATTTTCGTGGTTCGTCGTCGTCCCCCTGGCTCTGGCCTGCTTCCCCTGGCCCCCTCGCCCCCGTCCGCGTCCCCTGGCCCTGGCCCCAGCCCCCCTCGCCCCGGACCCTTTATTTTCGTGGTTCGTCGTCGTCCCCCTGGCTCTGGCCTGCTTCCCCTGGCCCCCTCGCCCCCTTCTTCCTGCCCTGGCCCTGAACCCAGCCTCCCTCCTTGGCTCTGGCGCCCCCTGGCCCTGGCCCCAGCCCCCCTCGCCCCGGACCCTTTTTTCGTGGTTCGTCGTCGTCCCCCTGGCTCTGGCCTGCTTCCCCTGGCCCCCTCGCCCCCGTCCTCCTGCCCTGGCCCTGAACCCAGCCTCCCTCCTTGGCTCTGGCGCCCCCCCCTCGCCCCGCCCGTGGTTCGTCGTCGTCCCCCTGGCTCTGGCCTGCTTCCCCTGGCCCCCTCGCCCCGTCCTCCTGCCCTGGCCCTGAACCCAGCCTCCCTCCTTGGCTCTGGCGTCCCCTGGCCCTGGCCCCAGCCCCCCTCGCCCCGGACCCTTTATTTTCGTGGTTCGTCGTCGTCCCCCTGGCTCTGGCCTGCTTCCCCTGGCCCCCTCGCCCCCGTCCTCCTGCCCTGGCCCTGAACCCAGCCTCCCTCCTTGGCTCTGGCGTCCCCTGGCCCTGGCCCCAGCCCCCCTCGCCCCGGACCCTTATTTTCGTGGTTCGTCGTCGTCCCCCTGGCTCTGGCCTGCTTCCCCTGGCCCCCTCGCCCCCGTCCTCCTGCCCTGGCCCTGAACCCAGCCTCCCTCCTTGGCTCTGGCGTCCCCTGGCCCTGGCCCCAGCCCCCCTCGCCCCGGACCCTTTATTTTCGTGGTTCGTCGTCGTCCCCCTGGCTCTGGCCTGCTTCACAACTACTCAATATGAATACTACTCTCCCTCTTCCCCTGATGACGGTTTGAAGTTGTCCGACCCCCCCCCGCGTATTGTTTTTACACACAGGTTACCCCGGAATTGGGTTTTCGCTTACATTTTTTTCCAAAATGCTGCTCTCGTTGAGGCGCCGGCCTCATTTTCGGGCCCCGCTCGTTCCGAATCGTGCTCCCGCTGCAGCGCTGGCCTCATTTCCGTGCTTCCGCTCGTTTCGACTCGTGCTCCCGCTGCAGCGTTGGCGTCATTTCCCGTGCCATACCACGGCATGCAATGTAATGCTAGGTTGATAATACGCTTTGCGGTGCTCTTCTACGCCATGCCATGCCGTGCTCTACAATTCATCGCGTACCCTTTCGGGATCACTGCCCTGCTCGACATCCGACTGTGCGAGTAGAGAGGGGATCTGCGCCATGGTAAGGGATAGGAGGGAGGGGTAGGATGTCAGATATGACGCGAGCGCACCTAGCTTGCCCTAGCCCCCTCGCCCCCTTCCTCCTGCCCTGGCCCTGAACCCAGCCTCCCTCCTTGGCTCTGGCGCCCCCTGGCCCTGGCCCCAGCCCCCCTCGCCCCAGACGCTTTATTTTCGTGGTTCGTGGTTTGTCGTCGTCCCCCTGGCTGTGGCCCGCTTCCCCGCGCCCCCGTTCCCCTGGCTGTGGCCCGCCCCCCTCGCCCCATTCGCCCCAACCCAGACCTCTGGCCTCTGGTCCGAGCCCCAGCCCTTTGGCCCTGGCTGAACTCGGTTTGTTTCCTGGCCTTGGCCCCACTCGCCCAGACCCTGGCCTTCGCCCTAGCCCTCCTCGCCCCGGACCGTGTATTTTCGTGGTTCGAACCGGGACCTCTGGCCCTTGGTCCGAGCTTCTGTCCCCCTGCCCTGGCCCTGGACCCCCACTCGCCCCGACCCTGGCCTTGGCCCCAGCCCTCCTCGCTCCAGACCCTTTGTTTTCGTGGTTCCGTCCCCCTGGTTCTGGCCCCCCATCCCCTGGTCCTCTCGCCCCCCACATGCCCCTCCTCCTCTGTCTCTCTTCAAATGTGTAAGAGCCAGGGCACGCGTGCCACTTGTTTTTCATTCCACACGATGAAAGCTGCCTGCAATGTCACGCCCGCCCACTTCAAACGCTCCATCACTGACCGCAGGTTTCATGTAATGTTCCGCCCGCCCGACTTGTGCCCTTGGCGGTTATGATATATTTTCCCATGACGCTTTTCCTAACACAGTGAAGGTTACATTGAAGGTCCCAGGTTCACCAGGTTACAGTGAAGGTCACTTTTCCTAACACAGTGAAGCCTTACCGGTTCACCAGGTCGTCGTTGTCGCCGTCGCCGTCGCCGTGATCGTCGCCGTCGCCGTTGCCGTCGTCGCCGTCGCCGCCGTCGCCGTCGCCGTCATCGTCGCCGTCGCCGTCGTCGTCGTCGCCGCCGCCGTCGCCGTCGCCGTCGCCGCCGTTGCCGTCGTCGTC
>CAUYUJ010002603.1:417198-567198 GCA_963575745.1 Prorocentrum cordatum | reverse complement strand
TCGTCGTCGTAGTAGTAGTATTCGTAGTAGTAGTAATACTACTAATAGTAATAGCCGTAGTAGTTGTAGTATTTGTAGTCGTCGTCGTCGTCGTAGTAGTAGCAGCAGCAGTAGTAGTAGTAGTAGTAGTAGTAGTAGTAGTAGTAGTAGTAGTAGTAGTAGTGGTCTCCGTCGTAGAAGTAGAAGTAGAAGACGTAGGCGTAACAGTACAAGTAGCAGCATTTGAACACGTAGAAGGAGAAGGATTATGCTAGCTGGTAGTAGTGGTAGTCGTCGTCGTTGTCGTCGTATCACTAGTCGGGGCAGTAGTAGGATATGTACACTGAGAAACACCACCATAGTGCTAAATAGGAGGAGGAAGCTCGGGAAGGAGGTAGGGAGAACGAGGAGAGGGAGCAGGAAGGCTCCTGGATCAAGGATCAAGGTGCCAATGCGGTGGGCGAGGGATGAATGATGATGGAGGGCGAGCTCATATGTGAAAGTGGGAGGATGATGAAGGCTTCATGAGGAAACGTTCTAGAGGAAGGACACCGAGAGAAGGCACAGGAAAGGGAACATACCGTGGAAGGATGAATGATATGGAAACGAGGAATGAGGGAGGAAGGATGGGGGGCAAGGGGGTGAAGGGGAGAAGAAAAAAGCATGATTAGTGATGAATGGTGGGCAAACAACTGGGAGGATGAGGAATCAGGTTGGAAATGAGGAATTGGGGATGTGGCAGGAGGAAGGAGGGAGGAGCGAAGTCTCGGAACGGAGGTCGAAGGGAGGAGGAGGAGGAGGGAGGAGGGAAGGAGAGAGGAGGAGGAGGAGAGGAGAGGAGGAGAGGAGGAGGAGGAGGAGGAGGGGGAGGGGACGGGGGAGGGGGAGGGGGAGGAGGATGAGGAGGAGGAGGAGGAGGAGAAGGAGGAGGAGGGGGTAGTGTGAACTTTCTTCCCCGTTCTTGCTGCCCTGTCTTTCCCCTTCCTCTTGCACCCGATTCCCATGCACTCGGAGAATCGGCAGTCATGCTACACCTCGTTAGTAACCGACCGACGGAGAAGAGCTCCAAGAACCTATCTCTCCCGTGCCGACGCAGCTGCCTGACCTTGGCACGCCATCTCGCACTGGTTGCCGGCACCGGCACCAGACAGCCCAGCGCTCGCAGGACGTCGCCTCCCCGCGTGCGCCGCACATGCGGGGCACGTGCGCCTCAGTGGGGCGCGCTGATCTTGGCGCAGCCGCGCTGCTGGCGGGCGCCGTCGCGGCAGCGGCAGCTGCGTCATGCTGGAGGAGGCGCGCGCGCGCGCCCGCCCAGTGCAGGCGGATGAGGTGCCGCTTGTCTGTGAAGGCCCGCAGAAGCGCGAGAAGTGCGCGGAGGTGCTGAACCTCAGAGGAGCCACAGCAGAGCTCAGCGGGGATCGAGAGCAGGGCTCATGCAGACCACAGACGCTCATTCGCTGGCCGTGGAGGAGGAGGACCAGAGCGCGGACAACGGGCAATGGCGTGAATGAAACAGCGGGGCTGGGACTCTGGCCCCCACCCCCGAACTGGCCACCAGGCGACCCGTCCCCCCCCCCCCGGGGCGAGGACTTCTCGTGTTCGCTCGCTCGTCGCCCAGGCCAGGGGGGATCTTTACCGTGCCCACGCTCCAGCACGACGGCGTCAGGAGGGCAGTACCAGGGAGCGCGGGCGCCGGCGCAGGCGACCAAGGCGCTGCAGAGGCTGGCTTCGAGCTCTGGTCAGGGTCGCCCGAGCCAGGGGGATCTTTGTCGTGCCATCGCTCTGGCACGACGGCGTCAGGAGGAGGCGCCAGGGAGCACCCGCAACTTGCGCAACTGGTCGCACAGCCACAGAGCGCGCGCGAAGGGGCCTGCAGGGGCGCATGGCCGCAAGACGGCGTGGCGCAGCAAGATTCATCGGACGACATGCGTCGCAACAAGGATGGGGCCGAGCTCCACTCTGCAGTCAAGAGCAAGCTCCACGAACACATCACGTTTATTCTGGCTGAGCCCTAACTCACCGTGTGTGCACCCCGCCGACCAGCCGGCCGACCGCCATGCAATGGCGCGGTTCGCCAAATAACACACGAGAGGAGCTCTTGGAGGATATCACGTCTTACTTCTTTTCGTTGCACAGGTTGTGCCAGGAGGGTTGCGCAGAGGGTTGCCAAGGCGGTTGCGAAGGGGCCGTGCAAGCGTTCTCCCATCACCGTTTTCTTCCACGGTATGCGCCAGGCTCGCGCAGCGTTGATGCGGCGGCGACCCCATCGCGGCCGTTTCGAGGTTGAACGCCGCGAGTAGCCTAGAATCGGCCCATGTGGAACGATCTGCGCTGTCGGAATGTGCCGCCCGTTCAAGGTCGGGCGATCCACGCGGTATCAGAAACCAACGCCAGCGTCATCGTGACGTGAACCCGCCGTATAGTATATGAGTAAAGGAAACGGCATGAAATACATGTCTGGAGGTCTGCGAGGGTTTTTGTCAGGTCTGCGCTGGGCACCCCTCCCCGTTTCCTTTCACGCTGCGCGCGCCGGGCAGATGGGTTGGGGAGGTGACGGGAGTCCAGCCCTCATCGGAGAAGTCTTTGCGGGCCTTCGGCATTTGACATGTTATGTCGTTTTTATTATTTAATCGCTTCGCTCATTCCGCCGGCCCTGGAGCGCTATTTGAAGCCTCTTGGGGCCGTCTTGGGGGCTTCTTGGGGGCTTCTTGGGAGCGTCTTGGGGCTCCTTGGCGGCGTATTGGGCTCCCCTGGGGCCTCTTGGGTGGCTCTTGGGGACCCCTTTGGGCGGGAGGGGGGGGTAGTCGTTGGCAGCCCCCCTCCTCGGAGGCCACGATCCTCGTGAGGGGTGGCGAAAAATAGCCTCCCCCCTGGGGATCGCCCGGGGGTCAGCCGGGGATCGGCCGGGGTACTTTTCGTCCGGGGCCCCCCAGGGGCCGCCCCGCGCGCGCGAACTAGAAATATTGTTAAGTAGTTACCGGAGATCTTAGCACGCCTCTGGCCCGTTGGGCCGGCGAATTCCAAGAAATGGCGACCGATTTTTGATCCATATCCCCGCTGCTGCCCCCCACTCTTGAGATTTCTGCCAATGCCCCCACTTTGGCCCCTCGTGGGGTTGGGACGTCAGCAGGGCTTGTTCCCCATCCTCCCTCCTCGGCCGCGAGATGCGCCGAAGGCCGCCAAGGGCCACCGAAGGCCGCGATGGCCACCGAAGGCCGCGATGGGGGGGGCCATGGTGGCACCGCGGCGTGCGGCGGACGCGGAGAGGTGCTGCGGCTGCTGGGCGCCGCGCTGCTGCTCGGCGTGGCGGCCGCGCTCCTCGGACAGCGCCCGCGCCGCCACCCGATCCGATATTGAGGCTGACTGGGTTCAGGGGTCGAGGACCGAGGCTCCTCGTTGCATGGGTTTCTAGGCAAACGCATCTGTTATGGTGTGGCTGGGGAGGCTGAGAACTGAGCGCTCCGGGCGGGCCCCGAGACGACCCCAGATGTCCCCGTAAATGGCCGAAGAGGGTCTTCCGAAGATTGGAAGATTGCCCCTACGAGGCCTCTCGGGGATCCACCTCGGGCCCCCATTGGGCTTTCGAGGGGTCTTGTTGGGCCGTCCTGCTGTGTCATCGGGGGCTGCCTTTGTCATGTACGTCTTGGCCGTCTTGGGGGTCTTTCCTGGACCTCGTGGGGCCTTCTTGTGCTCTCTTGGGGAACCACCTGGGCGCTCCGTAATCGGCCTCTCCGTCTTTCGTGAAGTTATGTCGGGGTTGTGCGATGCATCAAGCTATTGTTGGTATCAGCGCATATCTAATACTGTAACACCACGCAGTTGCGGATAAGAGTGAGGGGGCGGCGGGGACGTCGGCAGTCTGCGAGGTTTTGAAGAAGCCCGCCGCAAGCTCGAATTTTTTCAAGCTATACAACGAGCCCGCCGCAGGCGCCGGTGGGTCGCGGGTTGGGTCGCAGGTGGGTCGCGTGTGGGTCGACGGTGGGTCGCGGGTGGGTTGGGTCGCAGGTGGGTCGCGTGTGGGTCGACGGTGGGTCGCGGGTGGGTCGCGGGTGGGTCGCGGGTGGGTCGCGAGCGGGTCGCGGGGTGGGTTGCGGGTGGGTCGCGAGCGGGTCGCGGGGTGGGTCGCGGGTGGGTCGCGAGGTGGGTCGCGGGCCGGTCGCGGGCCGGATCGCGGGGGGGAACGACGACAACAAAAAGAAAAAAAACAACAATCATTTTAATATTGTTCGCCTTTATCCGCTCGAGTGTCCAATAACGCGTATTTCCCAGACCCTTGATACCCGCCCTCTTCGTCTTCGATCGAACCCTTTCTGGGGGGTGGACCTTGTTTCCCTGCAGTCCGGGCCCCGGCAAGCGGCGGGGCGGCCGCGGACCGTCGGCCTGGCCAGCGGCAGCGCTGATCGGCGGGGCGGCCGCGGACCGTCGACCCGACCCCAAGAGAGACGGACAGGGGACCGACCACTACGACGACGACGACGACGATGACGTCGACGACGACGGCGACGACGACGCCGACGACGAGCGAAAGCGAGAGCGAGAGAGAACGATAGTAGGGCCACGAAGGACACGAAGTAGGCCACGAAGGGCGACAGCGGGGACACGAAGGGAATGCGTATGAGGCCACGAAGAGCGCGAACGAGCGGGGGCCACGAAGGGCAGATAATGCGGGGCCACAGAAGGCAACGATGGGGCCACTGAGGGTAGCAACTGGGCCACGTAGGACAGTGAGGGGGCTACAAACGGCGACAACGGGGCTACGAAGGCCATGCACATGGGGGCACAACGGGCACGACTCCTGGGTGCCTGGGTGTCGGGAGCGCGGCGTTTGAGCAATTTGCGGGAAATTCCCACGCAAGGGCGTTATTCTTCAGTAAATTGCAAGCAAGCCTCCAGCGAGAGCTCGACTCCAGAGCGCCGGGAGAGCGATTCCTAAGTAAATTGTAAGGACGTCCCGAGCGAGAGCGCGATTCCTGAATCAAATGCGAGCAAGTCTCGGGCGGGAACGGGGGTCTTGGCTAAATTGTGAGGAAGTCTGAGGCGGGAACCGTTGTTGTTGTAACCCGGGGGGCCAAGGGCACGGGTTGAGCATCAAAACTGGCCCTGTCCAGAAACTTATGATGGACATGTCCCTCTACAGCTCTCCCAAGAACTCCACGCCATAAAGTTGTTTTTGAGTTGTTACAAAGTTGACATTCTCATTTTCAAATAAGCTGTCTTTGAGTCGGTATAAAATAATATGTGTTCTAGCACACACACCATGTACAACACAACGGTTGATGTTGTGATTTGCGCACAGCCTCAGTCAGCAGATGTTAAGAATCTGCTGGAGATCGGGACGGGCACGTCCATGATGGGGCCATACTGGGGCCGTCATTGGGCCGTTTTGGCGCCATTTGGGCTGTTTGGGGGCCATCTTGGGCTGCCTTGGGATGTCTGGGGCCATGGGCTGTCTTCTGGCCATCTTTCATAGGGTTGTCTTGGGCCGTCTTGGGCTGTCTTAGGTTGTGGTGGCGCCATCTTGGGGCCGCCTTGGGGCCGTGTTGGGCTGTCTCAGGCTGTCTCGGGATGTTTTTGGTTGTCTTGGGGCTTGGGGCCGTCTTTCATACGGCTGTCTTGGGCCTGTCTTGGGTTGTCTTGGGCACTGTTGGGCCGTCTTGGGCTGTCTTAGGCTCTCCTAGGTTGTTTTCGGGCCGTCTTTCATAGGGTTGTCTTGTGGCTATCTTGGGCCGTCTTGGGCTGCCTCAGGCTGTCTTGGAACCATCATGCTGTGGGGCCAACATGTGCTGTCTTGGGCTTGTCTTGGGGCCATCATTGGTTGTCTTGGCGCCATCATAGGCTGTCTTGGTGGCCCCCCCGAGCGGCCCCTTGGGAGGAGTGGGCCGTTCGTGGGCGACCGTCTAACACAGCCTGGGGACCCGCGAGGGGTCCGCGGATTTGTCTTCATTTGGGTCTTGCTGCGAAGGCAATTCACAGTCAACGTGGGTCACCGTCACCGCCCGTAGCCATTTTGGCTCATGTTCGTTATTGAACTTTCTTGGCGATGCTGAAGTGTATGTCTTGGACGCATGTCCGACAGCGATGACCACAGCACTGGCAGCCTCTTCGGCTCGCCAGCAGGGTCAGATCGAGCCCTCGGGTGGCGCAGCCTTAGAATCTCATCCGACGAGGAATCGCACGAACAGCTTGGGCGGCGCTGCCCATCTTCTATATCGTGCGGTCACGATGATGCTGGTGATTATCCAGCGCCGCCATGTGATGACGGAGACGTTCATATCCATGAAGCAGTCGATGCAGCCCCGCATGATTCAGATGGCGACCCAGAGGTCGATCCACCAGGGCTTGAAGCCGATCCGCGCCGGACGATCTCTGCCGTTCGATTGTTGAAGTTGTTGGCCAAGAGGGTTCGCGCCTCAGTCGGCGATGATGCCCAGATGCTGGCTATAGAGGACGGGGGCCAGGGCGTCGACGGAGGCCCTCCCGACGCAAATGCCGACGGCGTCGGCGGGCCAGGCGCGTGGAATAGATGCCTCCTGCAAGCGTTCCCCGGCGAATTTGCGGATGTGGTTCCGAGGTCTGTGGGCGAATCAGTTTTCCAACGCACGATTTACAACGCTTTTTTTTTTTTTTTTTTTTTTTCGACTGGCCGTGGACATAGGTCGTTGCATTCAAAGGTTGACGCATGATAGTAAACGAGGTGATCAATTTAATAATAAGCTGGTTCAGTCGTACCTCATTGACCCAAGCCTCACGCTGACCCAAGCTGCCAGGGCAAAGTTGAGCAACGTCGATCGGAAAAAGGGTGAGGGCGATTCACACTGAGATGGCGATGGCCGCCTTGTTGTGCGGCAGGATGGACGCATTGTCTTCCATGGCGCATGTAGCTCATGATGTCGCCAAAGATCCCACTGGTGTCTTGATCTGCCTTACTGAGTTCAGTCGATACGACGAAACGCCGTTGAGATTCAGGACCAAGTCGGATGTTTCGGAAGCCAGGTTGGAGCCCGCTGCCCGTAGCGTCAAGCTTCAGAGCATTCTCGGCCCGACCGATGCTGATGAGGATTCCTTGATCGCTAAACTGTGCCATTCCCAACATTCGGTCGCCATGCTGTTTCTTGCATCTGGGCAATTTTGGTGCATTGAGTTTGACTTCCCGCAGTGGTTGCAGAACATGATGAGTAAGCAAGGGGGGTGTTATTACCGCTGTTTGCAGATGGGTCGACTGCCATTGGGAAATGTATGCAATGTGTTCGCTCGCGTTCAGCGCATCGCCACGACTGACGATGACGGGGCTCTCGGTCGTTGCGAGGCTGGCATTGCACTGGGGAGTCCCGACCTGCACAGCACGAGGTGTAAGTGCGAGGTCCACAGGTCAGCTGGAACCAGAAAGAAGACCACGACACTTTTCAAAGCACACGTATCATTTCTGATACATGTATCATTGTCCATTGGCATGGGATCTGCGATGGTAATAATGAGACAGGAGCTTCGGAACTGAATCAAGTCATTGTTCGAGTACCGTCGTGGGTCGCCGCCTCCATCATACCGCTCGGAGTTGAAGGATCTCCTCGATGTCTTCTGGCACCAGAATGCGAGAGTTATCCAGCTGAGGCGGGCCATCGTGGAGGCGTTGTTCACAGGGTCCATTGCGGAGGACAAGGTTGTGCACTTCTGCTCTGGCTGCTGTTCTGGGCCCGAGGACAGCCTTCGGAAATTTCTCGCATGTGGGGCCCAGGCGCTGTGCGGGTCTGCGCCCAAGCCTTTTGCTCTGAGAAGGTGGACTCGGCAGGAGGAAGTCGTTGACTGGGTGGGCGTGTTCGAGGGGTGCAACAGGCTGTTCGCGAAGACGTTCCAGAAGTTCTGCGCCAGAGTCGGCTCAAAACTATGCGAAGGTTGCGCCCCTTGTCCGCCGCCGCAGTCGCAGCTGACTGGTTGGAAGATTGGTTTGGTTGATGGGCTAGTCTGGGGTGAATTGCACGGCATGGCATAGTTGGTCTGGTTGGTCATGGTTGGCAACGTTAAGATAGCAGTGCCGTTGCCCCCGCTGAGGGGTAGACTGATCCCATCGGCCCAGAGACGCCCCCGCTGCAGCGCCATGGGAAGATGGCGCTCTAACGCTGCAAGACGTTCAACCTGCAGAACCCGAACATCAATGCGCCCCAGGAGCGAGCGACCACGACCCGTCCTCTGCGTGGCAGGCGCAGCAGGCTCAGCAGTCACACTCCAGGTCCCTCGTCCTAGGCATGTGCGGCAATGGCACGCCGGAGCACGGTTGCCTGGCTGATCTGATCGTTCTCGCGCACGTCCTCGGGCCTCAACGGAAGCTGATGGCAGCGCTGATGTACCTTGGAGGGGCGTCTTTCGAGGAGTGCCAACTAGAGAAATCAGCGGTCGCCGAGTTGAGGTGTCGGGAGATCGACGATGCGAGGAAGTATCGTGGGCTCGTCGCTGCCACGTGCGAGCTCGAGGAGACAGTGATGCGAGATGTGTCAGCTCTCCTGTCTAATCCTCGGCCATGGGCAGCAGTGCGCCCCCATTTCAGGGCGAGGGCTTTGCGGACCATGGCTTTCCAGGCGCTCTCCGTGCGCTTGTGCCTCGCAGCGGAGATGCGCGCCTTCCACAGGGGGTGCCCCTTCAAGCTGTTCAGGTTGCTCATCACTCCTGACGACGCGACCTTGCTGGGCGAAATCACCTCCGAGGAACACATGTGGCGCCCGTGGCCAAAGCAGTTCATGGAGACCTGGTCCCAGGACGGGATCTGGTCAGTCTTAGCGCTGGTCGGTCTTCGCGTCACTGTGACCATGGCCCTCTTCGACACGTCGGCATTGGAAGCCGAGCGCGCTGCTGGGCGCAGAGTACTCGTCGGGCTCAGCAACCAGACCCATGCCCCCGAAGTGGATGTTATTTCTGCAATGGGGCTGCTGAGGTTGTATCGGAAGCATGCCACGCGTTTAAAACCATTATTGTTTCCAGACTATGCTGATGACGACCGCGACCAGCCTGGCGGCGCCGACCATGCCGTGAAAGCTGGGGGCGCCTCGAGCCGCAAGGGCGGCGGCGGGGGCCCGTGGCGCTGCTGCGCGGCGGGCAACCCTGGCATTGGCGACCTCGGGCTTATCGCAACTATGCACTGGGGTCTGTCCGACGCTGAGCGCGCTGACTTGGCGGAGAGGGGGCGCGATGACACTCTCCGTCGCAGGAAGGGCGAGGAGAGCTTCCACGGCAAAGCTCGGGACCGCGAGCGCCGCGCGAAGAGGCAGCGGATTGACAGCGAGATCGAATACAGGATGCGCCAGAGAGCTCTCGAGGACGAGCCCCCCCCCCGAGCGTCCGAGGCATTGCAGCCACTTGTTCCTGGCATCAACGGGCGGGACAGGGTGGGAGCGCTGAAGCAGAGATGCCGCGCCGAGGGGGCCTTGAACAGCCGCGCGGTTGCGAGGCGCCAGAAGGCGCTCAGGGAGCACGAGGCGCACGCAGATCGCGGCGCTGCTCAGGCCGAGAGCTTGTTCGACGCAGTTCCAGCGCGCAGGGCCTTCAAGCGCAACCTGCAGCCCTTGCCGAGCCGCGATGTCACCGCTGGAGGCGCTCGCCTCCATCATGTCAAGGGGAACCCCGTAGACTCCCTCGCCACGGCAGGCAGGCTGTTGCGAGCGCCTCGCTCGAGTGCGGCCGCCGTGGCCGTGAACGGTCGCTTGCGCGACCAGTGGGTGGCGTTGCACAAGCAGGCGGTTTCGGAGCCCGCGCCCGAAGTGCCAGAGAAGGTGACGCGCGGGTGTCACAAGCGCTCTGAAACATCACAGCAACATAGGGGAGAGGGGGGGTGGGCGAGGACAAGCAGGGGGGATGGGGGACTGGGCGGGGACTGGATGGCAGGAGGAGGAGAAGTGCGATCTTGGAAGATTGGGGGGGTGATTAGAGGATGATGCTCAAACACTCCACCAAATACTCTTCGCCGCCTGGTGGTAAATACTCCCTTCAAATCCTGGTTTTACCCAGGGGGTGAAGACGAACTTGCGTTTCTTTGCTGGGACGTGCATATGCCGACGAGGGCCGCAGAGACACCTCTGCGCCATGGGCGACAATGTTCGGAAGCGGTTGAGGCTATCGCTGAAAGGCAAGGTGTAGCGCCAGTCCCTCGAGGTCGACGCTTTTGCTGCTCTCTTCGTCGGCTCCGAGGTGGGCGAGGAGGCAGGCGGCGAAGCTCCTGCGCCGCCCCCTGAGCCGTCGCAGTACATATGGAGGCGCACTGGATTCACGTCGCTGTCGCCTGTGTGCCCTCAGTGGCATCATTGCGTTTCGCCTGCTAAGCCATCGCTCGCGGACCGTCATGCATCTGAGCATGAGTTGCCTTCTTTGTACGACGCCGACACATTCTGGTTATGATTGAAGTGCTTGGACCAGCGGGTGTGTTGGGATATGGTATTGTTCGAGCTGGTCAGTGACGCTTGCATGCTTGGGAATATGGTACCCAACCTGTGCACAGTGAAGCCGCTGTTAAATGGAAAGGCGCAGTTACACCTTGTGTGGGGCCCGAGGCGGAAAAGAAAGCAAACATATGACAATGCTTGGGGGTTCGACTGCGACGAGTACCTCAAGAGCAGCAGCGACGACGACAACGAGGAAGGCGGCGATGCCATCGTCATCGAGGCGGCCATCGAGGGCGATATTGGCGAGATCGAGAGCGAGAGCGACGATGCCAGCCGTCTGGATTCGGACGAGGGCAGCGTGCACGGCGGCGACGGGCATGGGGGCGACGGCGCCGCAGGCGGGGATGAACCTCCACCTGAGCTGGCAGAGGCAGACGGCGCGGCAAAAGCCGCCGCTGCGGCAGCTGCAGGGGTGCCAATTTCCGTCGAGGTCCCCCTGCATGGTCGCATAATTTGTTATCCTCCCAAGAGTGAGTTTTACGCTGTGTGCGACCGTTGCGTTGGCAAGTGCGCGTTGACTCGGGTGAACTACGGGGGTACTAGGCCCCCACAGGGGCGCCCACTAGGTTTTTTTGATGGCGTTCCTGACCTCGCCTGATGGCATCAGGCCGTCGCTTGCGCACCCTTCCACTCGCAAGAAGGAGTTTAACAAATCGTTTGAACACCGAGCCGCTAAGAGAGACGGGCTCACGAGAATTGATGTTGCTGGACTGTTGTTTTCCAAAGAGAGGGGTCGGCGCGGGCGCGAGGGCCCTGAGCCCACGGCCTGCCCCTAGCAAAGCTAAACCTGTGTGCGCCAATCTCGCCTCACTCCTCATTGTCCTGGCATCGCTCTTCCCCGCTCTGATTCAGGCGCGGTCTGCATCCTTCCTGTTGCTACCAACAACAACATGTCCAAGGGCTGCGGATTTGTTTGTATTTGGAGCCGGCGCTGGTTACCATAACATTAAAGAACCGTAGCGCGCGAGTTCACCAAGACCAGGTATACGGGACAGCGCGCATGTGGAGCACAGCATTTCCAGGGGCGCGTCCTGGCAACCGCACTTTGGATTTCGAGGTCGGCCGAGCTTTATTGTGGATCGGTCTGGGGGCCCGTCGCAGTCTCTTTCTTCCAGGGGCGCCTGATTGTCTACGTCGCTATCTCCGATGGCTATCCTCAGTTGTTCCGCTGCCGTTTTAGCAGCGAGATCCGGTTTGCGCCATTCCGTATCAGTTTTTTCGTTCTGATCTCACGTTATCGCGTCCATTCCCCAGCTTCCGCATGGCGCCGCGGCCTCGCCAATCAATTCGAAAATAAAGGGCTCGACACTTCGGCTCACTGCGATCGTGGATGGTCTCCCCCGTCAGCTCGAGGGCAAGTTGCGTTTCTCTCTTCCAGCTGAGGTCACCATCACCACAAAGGGTCCGACAACGCCTCCAAATCAGGATGACGAAGGTCCAAAGCGATCAGTCGCAGCCGCTAGTTCGGAACCCGTGGCAACCAAGGGTCCGCCATCGAAATCGACGAGGCTGCAGGAGCACTCGTCATCAGATGTGGAGGTGACAGGCGCTAGTTTTGTTGATCCCAAGCAGCAGCCTGTTGCCTCGCCGAATCAGCCGTCGTTGGCGTCGGACCCGTGCATGCATCCTTCTCCGATGCAGCAGCCTCCAACGGCAATTTCTAAGTCTTCGGCCGTCTTGCCAGTTTCACAGCCACCAGCCGAGCGCCCGACCCCGGTGTTGCCTGCGGAAGGGGCCCCTGGATGTTCCTGAGCATGCTGCAGGAGCATGCGCACCCACAATCTTAGTAGAGGAGTCCCAGCAGGCCAATGAAGAAGTTGGGATGGGCAGCGTGGCCCCCGACACGAAGTGTCCAGCGTCCAACGTCCAGCGCCCGATGTTTCCCAAGTTTGCCTCAGGGATTTTCACGGCAGCCAGCGGCGAGGCGGCGGCCAGCAGCTTGACGCAGCCAGCAGATTCGCAGCCAGCCACTCAGGAAGATATTGCTACGCTGGTTGAGCAGGGCCAGGACCCACACGACGCGCTCTTTGAAAGCGGTATGTTTGAAGATTCTTGCCCGCGTACGTTTCGGCAAGCGGTCCATGGCTGCGAAACGACGGTGGAGGAGGGCATGAGGGGTTTCTAAACGATCATTGGATGAACGAGGCATGAGGAATGAGGAATGAGGAGAGATGAGCAGAAACGAGGAATGAGGAGTACGAGGGAGGAGGAACTAGGAAGTCACGAATTCATATCCATAGGTTTTTGATGGGTTGCGCAGTGTGTGCAGCCAGGGCCCCAGTGTGCTAAGACCAGAGTACCTGTGTGCCACCAGGGTATGTTGTGTGCCAGAAGCAGAACCAGAGCTCTTGCAAGATTGCACAACCAGGGCTCCTGTGTTCCAAAACGGGCCTTGTTATCGCCCACCTTCCTCTGCGTCGTCGTCGTCGTCGTCCTCGCATGGGGTCCCTCCTCGTCGTCGTCTTCGTCGTCCTCAGCCTCAGCCTCGCCGCCCCCGTCGTCGTCGTCGCTGGGGCCTCGCGGGCCAGTCTTGGGGGCCGCATATGTCATAGGCCAAGCGTGGGGCACCCTGAAGGCTTCCCCCCCGCCACCAGCCCCCCTGGCTCGAAGCGGCGCGGCGCCTGCCAGAGCCACGCGCCGTGCGCGGCAGCAGCGCCGAGCGCCAGCGCCAGCGCCGACGCCAGCACCGACGCCACGACGAGGTGGGGGACCAGCAATGTCAACGAGATCAGCTACATCGGCTCGGACCAGAAGCAGAAGCATAATATCACGATCTGGTTCGACGAGCTCGGCACCAGCATTCCTTTATACGTGGCGACCGCCTTCGAGGGGGGCCGGCCGCACTTCGCCCAGGTGGGCGAGTTGAAGAAGGCGGTGGTCAACGAGCTGTCGCTCTACAACAAATACGAGGTGATGAACTTGATTGTCTACAAGGCGAGCTACTACAAGACGTCTGCGCAGGACATGCCCCCCGATAGAGACGGGCTGGGAGGTTGGAGACAGCGGCCTGCCAGACTCTTTCGCCATCAATGACCACACTGAGGTCATCGCGGCGCTGGACTCGACTGTTCGCGCCCTAACCCTAGGCCCGTGCGACTTCAGGCAGCGCGACGCGGACTTGCTGAACGAGGAGAAGTCACAGCCCTGCATGGAGTCGAAGACCGACTACGAGAAGTTCCCCATTTGTAAGCCACTTCTGGCCAAGCTGTCGGGGCCGAACTGCCAGACCTTCTCCAAGGGCTACGACATCGGCTACGGGGCAGCCCTGGTGGCCACAATGCAGCCTTGGAGCCAGCCTGAGACGATGGACTCGGGTGACAGGCAGAAGGCGGCAATCCAGTGCGTGATGCCGGTGGCGAGCAGCACGGGGTCTCCTGCGGCGGCAGCTCCGACCTCGGTTACGGCTGCAAGCAGCACCGCACTTCCTACGGCGACGGGTCCGACTTCGGCTACGGCTGCAGCTTCGAAGGGCGATCCGAACGAGAGTTCCCGCGAGTGCAACAGGTCGCGGAATAAGATCGATAGGGGCCATCAGCCCTGAGGTGAGCAGAGCTCTGCCGTTTGCGGCTTTGCCCGTCGCCGTTTGGGCCTTGCGCTGCGCGAGCGCCCGCAGGGGCGCCGACGTCAGCGCCGACGTCAGACCCGGGGCCACCTTCGATGCACCATAAGCGCGCCACGCTCCATGCCTGCGAGGAGCAAAACAAGTGCCAGACGTGTCTGGAGGGCTCCTTACTGGCCAGGGTGAGGGGGCCGAGCGGCGATGCATGGCCCCTGGGCTCCTTGTTGGCCCCATGGGGCCCCCCTCCTTTGGACTCCAGCCCATCAAGGCGCCTCGCTTGGGGCTCCTTTGGGCCACTCCTTCGGGTTCAATTGGGCCTCCCCCCTTGAGATTCCTTTCGGCCGCTCCTGGGGGGCTTATTCCTTGGGGCCTTACTGGTGTTCCCTCGGGGCCACTCCCTTGGGCTTCCCTTGGGCCTCCCTTAGGGCCACTCCCTTGTGGCCGCTCCCTTGGGGGTCCCTTGGGGCCGCCCCCTTGGGGCCATTCCCTTGGGGCCACTCCCTCGGGGCCCCCTTGCGGTCACTCCTTTGGGCCGCTCCTAGGCCGCTCCTTTGGGGCGGCCCCTTTGGGCCTCCCTTGGGGTTCCTCTGGGCCGCCCGCGCCGCCGCGGGGGTTCGTCCGCGGAGGAACTCCGCGACGTGCGGGGGCAGTCGGGCCGTCGCGGCGAACGAATTTTCAAATTTCGCAAGGGTCCCGGACCTTAACACATTTCTTTGTTCGGAAGTTTTTTTGTTTTCGCGATTTTAGGGGGGGGGGAATTTCAACTCGGGAAGGATTTTTTCGCACGCGGCTTTCGGCGCAGAAAAACAACCCCGGAATAACCCCGGAAGAACTCCGGAATATTTTTTTTACCAAATTTCAACTCCGGAATATTTTTTTTCGGCAGCACGATTTCAGGGGAACCAACAACTTCGGAATATTTTTTTGTTGGGCAGCTCGGCTTCAGGGGGGAAAAATATCAACTCGGGAAAAACTTGTTCGTTTTCTGGGGCGCAGGAGTGAAATCGCGCCCCCGCGCCCCGACATTCCCCTCACGTTCCTCACCCGTCGCCCAGCAACAGTGCAACTCCCCCGCGGGGCTTCGGGTGGGCCCCTGCGCCAACCCCCTCCCGCGCCACTTGCACTTTCACATTTTTGCATCCTGAACCAGCCTCTCCCAACGCTGCCTGTGCACAAGCTGCCGCGACAATGTCTAAGTTTCGCAATCTACCCAGGGAGGGGGGGGGGCCCTGGGGCCCCTGGGGCTTTAAACTGTCGCAATCTACCCCCCCATTCCCCTTTCCCCCCCGCCTGCCACTCCCAGCGCGCCCTGCGGGGCCCGCCCGCGGGCTGCGTTGTGTCTGGAGAGGGCCCTAGTAGGGCTCCAATAGGACACCATGAGGGGCCCAAGAGTGCTGCGCGGTCGTGCAATATTATTGGTGCACTCTTGGAGCCATGTTAGACCCGTCTCGGAGCCAGCTGAGGGCGCCTTGAAGCCTTGAGAAAACCCCCGACCAAGGCCCCAAGGGCTCGGGCCTCGTTCGGGCCCCGAGAAGGTGAGCCCCCCTGAGCTCTCTCAGTCTTCTGAGCCCTCTGAGCCCGCTGAGTGCGATGAGCCCTCTGACCCCTCCAGCCCTTTGACCCCCCTGAGCCCTTCGAGCCCTCTGAGCCCTCTGTGCCATCTGAGCTTTCTGAGCCCTCTGAGCCCCCTGAGCCCTCTGAGCCCTCGGAGCCCTCTCAGGCCTCTGAGCCCTCCGAGCCCACTGAGCCCTCTGAGCTCCCTGAGCCCCCTGAGCCTTCCGAGCCCTCTGAGCCCTCTGAGCCCTCTGAGTCCTCTGAGCAGTCTTGGGGGTTTGCTCGGCCGCGGGGGCCGCTCCACCCGAGGCGCTGGGCCCAGGGAGGTTTGCCGCTCCAGCCTTGGCGAAGCGATCTGGGGCCTTGGCGTCAGCGCCCATCCACGGAAGGGATCTAAGAATGTCCCCTGGCACATCCGCTACTATCTGGCTGTTGAGCGTTGGGAGGACAGGGGCCTCAGCTGGATACAGTGCCCTGTAGTCTCTATCAAGGATGCGGTCCAGAGTCGCAGGCCCGATGTTCCATACGGGGACCAGGCACCGCCGGCAGCACCAACTGGCGTTCCAGTCGCGCTCCCACCAGGCTATGGCTCGCCGCTCGATGGGAGGCAGCCCAGCTTGCTCGGGAACCCCTACCCCCTCCTTTGGCTTCCATATAAAGCAGCCCAGGGGAGGTGCTCCAGTATTCCAGACAAGGAGCGGTGCCCCTGGGGGGGCATGTGTCGCACCGTGCGGAGTAGACTTTGTTTTCCGCAGCTTTGAGGCCGAACCGCTCATCCCTGACCCGTAGGACGGGAATGGTGGTGTTGGCGCGCGCAGGGATTTGCATGCCCGTCGGCGTCATGATGAGATCCGACAGCGTTCTCGTGTCTGCCTGGGGGCTGCATCCGAAGCCAAGTCGGAGATGACCCAGGGAGGGGAGGGCATCCGCCTTTTTGTCGCTTGCGGCACCGGTCCTCTGCTGCTCGTGTTCCTTGACCTTGTCCGCGACTGTTGCGCCGGTTGGTGCTGGGATGCCCTGGTCCTCCAGGTGTCGGATCCAGCAGATCTCGCAGTGCCACCCCATGTTTGCACCGTCGAGGTAGGCCTGGGGCCGGTTCTGCGCTACCATCAGGCGTGTGTCGTCAGATATCCACGTGCCTTCTGTGGAGCGTAGCTGGTCTTTGCCGCAACTGTCGCACTTGAACTTGCCGTGTTTCTGCTCAGCTGTCAGCCTGTCGTCGGGAATGTGTGGAGGGTCCTGCTTGGTGCCTGGAGCAGGGGCGGACGGCAAGGGGGCGTTCAGATCGGTGTTGGATAGCGCGAATCCGCCGCCGATGTAGGCGAGCCCAGCACACCGATCGTCGTCACCCAGGGAGGCGTCTGAGCCCGCGAGCGCGACGTGAAGCGCGCACACCGAGCAGTGGTGCGTACCCAGGGAGGCCAGGGAGGCGGCTGGGACGATCTTCTCGAGGACGAGCATCGGCGCCTTCCGCTGAAAGTCCTGTCGGTCCATTTCACTCCAGGTCTGCGGGCAGCCAGGTGCCCGCGCGTCGGGGTGGTGGTGTGCCACCGCTACGAGCTTGGAGATGTGGGGCAGGATTGCCTCGATGCGGCCGTGGAGATCGGCCAGATCGTCCAGCGTGAGTCCCCAGGTGCTTGCGAAGTCGTGCCGGAACCCTCGGTGCGCTTCTTGCCATGGGACACAGAAACCCAGGATGGCTTCGATCACATTCCCAGCCTGCTCGGCGTGAGGGAAAGGCCACAAGTTAACACACGCGGCTCGCGGAGCATTAACATCATGACGACCAAGAGCGACCGGGTCTTGCTGGACTCCATGGGGAGGCCATCTGTGTCTTTAATTCCCTTCCGGAGCTGGACCCAATTTGGATCGACGGGGGCGCCGCTAAGGATCTCCTGCAGGCCAGCCATCCCAGGGTGCTTCCTGTGTCTGCAGCACTCCTTGGTTGCTGCACTCCACGCCTGGGGAACCTGCCGAAAAAGTCCCTTGGGGGTGCACTGGCGCCGACCGCAGAGTGTTACACGTCGTCCCCTGACGTGCGGCACCGGTGGGAGGGAGTCATCGCACACTGCGTGGTTTGCGTCCTCCCAGGGAGTGCCAAGGCCGAGTGACCACACAATGGCTGCCCAGAGCATGTTGTAGACCAGATCCGGTGGGGATACGCGAAGCGCCAAGAATTTTCGCCACATTGGAAAATAGTAGTGCCTCCTATGTCTCTCTCTCTCTCTCTTTCCTCGCAGAATGTTGGCCTCAGCCCTGGGAGATTGTGTTGTTGGTGCGCCTCCGCTGTAGCAGTTTGATTCCAAGGCCCGCCGTTCGCTTGCTCCCCTCCTTTCCCCTTCCTCTCCCTCTGCGGCCTCCTGGCTCGGGCAGGCTGCATCCAGTGATTCTTCCAACCCTCCCTACATACCCGCTCTACGGGACTGGCAGACGGCCGCCCCAGCTGAACCCAAATTTTCACCACATTGGAATTGTCCTGCCTCTTCCTGTCTCTCCTCGCAGAGGGTTGGCCTCAGCCGTGGGATCGGCAGAAAAAGGATGGCGATGTGGAGGTGGAGGCGGAGGAGGAGGAGCTGGAGGAGGAGGAAGAGAGGAATTTGGAGGACGAGGTGAACGAGGAGGAACAGGGGATCGGGAAGGGGAGGAAGGGGAGACGAAGGCTGTTGGGGGAGTGTCAGAGGGATGTTGGGATTTCGCTTCGGTCGAAAGTCTGTCAGAGGGGGCAGCGAAGGGAGCAGAAGTAAAAGCGGCAACCATGTGCGCTTCTGACGTCCCACCCCTCGCTCCCATCCCTCCACATTGCGCCGAGCCCTTCTATGCGCTGAATCAGGTTTCGACTCGTCATGCGCCTTGTCTTTCATAGATAGGGCCATCCTTTTCGATTCGACGATGCTGCAATCCAATCCTCCCTTCCTCCTCGCCACCACTCACATGGTTGCGCGCTTACCCCGTGGCGTTCCACCCACTCCCCCCGCACCTCCACCACCCTTTCGACCTCCCACAGTTTTCCGTTTTCATCATCATTCGCATGGTTCCCCTCGGACCCCGCGGCGCCCCCCCCGGGCCCCTCCCGAGGGGCATGAGGCACATGTGATTCTGCCAGTTCTGGGTTGCCGACCCGGGTCCTGAGGGCACAGCTCGCCCGCGAGGGAATGCATGGCGGTGGTGGCATGCCCCTTGCTTTGGTCTCCCACAGGGGCGGGAGGATCATCACGCTTTGCGCGTCGCGGCCTGTGCCACAGAGCTGCCCTTCTCCAGTGTGGCCGCGCGAGGGCGCGTCGTGCATCGCGGGGCGCGATGCGCGAAATTAGGCGAGTACGTTCTCTCCTGCGCGCCCCTCACCCCGACCGTGACCCCTCGGCCGCGCAGGGGCGACCCGCCGCGGCGGCCGCGCGAGGGCGCTGTGCGAGGCCCCTGCTGGCTCGGGGGGATGCCGATGGAAGGAGGGGCGCGGCTCTTCTGGCCCTGCTTTTGGCCCGTCTTGGGTCTCTCTTCTGGGGGCGCACGGGGATTCTGAGGGGGGCCCCGCGGCGCCCTTTCGGGCCATCTCGGGGCCCTCTCGGGCTGTCCTGGGGGTTCTCTCGGGCCGTCCTTGGGGCCTTTTGGGGCTGGACGCCTGAGGCAGGGTCGCGCCGCGCTCACGTGGCGGTGCTCCCAGCTCGGAGCACATGAAGGGGCATAGCCATGCGCGTTCGGAGGTACTCCGAAAGCTCATGTTTAAGACACATGCTCCTTTTTGGCTTCGTAGGGCCCCGTGTCCACGGCCGGGCGTTGCTCGAGCAGCCGGTCGGGATGGCGTCTGGGAGGTTCGCCCAAACGGCAGGCGGCAGGATCACGCCGAAGTGATGCGGCGGCGTCCGCAGCGCAGGAGTTCAGGTTGAACGCTTCCAGCGGTTCGGGCCGTGTTGGACCTTTCTGGGCCCGAAATAGCGAGAACCTGAAAAACCTTAAAAACCTCATGACGATCCATGCTTTTGGCCTCCTGAGGCCTCCCTCCAGCAAGGTCGAAGGTGATTGCCCATAGCTGCAATGCGAAGATCCTCACTATGTTCTTTTCACAGGAACCAACTCGTTGCTTCGCAATCGTTCCGTTCCCGTTCCTCCTCCTCCTCCTCCTCCTCTTGCGGGAATGTGTCTCGCAGGAGCCAGGAGGACGGATGACTAGGCGGAGGAGGAGGAGGATAAGGAAGAGGATATAGTGACGGTTGAATGGACGATGGTGTTGGGGATTATGATGAGGAGGAAGAGGAGGAGGTGGAGGAGCATGTTGAAGAAGAGCATGATGATGATGTTGTTGATGATGATTATGATGATGAGGTTGATGATGTTGATGATGATTGTTATGGCGATGGTGATGGTGATGGTGGCGGTGATGGTGATGTGGTGATGGTGATTGTGATGATGGTGATGATGATGAGGATGATGATGATGGTGATGATGGTGAGGAGGAGGAGGGCGATGAAAAAGAGGGGCCGATCCTCGTCTTGATTTGGTTTGCCCTCAGCCTCCTATTCCTCTTCTTCTGCCTCCTCCTCCCTCCTTCCCTCCCTCCCTCCTTCCCTCCCTCCTTCATCTTCCCGCCCGTCCCTTCCTCCTCCTTGGTTCTCCACCATCCTCTATCGTCCTCTCTCCCTCCCTCCCTCCCTCCATCCCTCCATCATCGTCCAACCTCCCTCCTCGCCCTCGTCCATCCCCGCGTTCGAGCTGTGATCGATCGTGCGGTGCCGCTTACAAGGCTTGGCCAGTCCGCCGAGCCTCAGCCCCAGGACCCTCCCATGGTGGTCAGAACGAGCTTGGCCCCCTCCCACGAGCGTCGAATGGCAGTTTTGGTAGAGCGAGTTCATATAAAAGAACAGGCCGCCAAGGCCCTCTTTCCAAGGGTTGACGTTTCCTGGAGCCGCGGCCCCAGACCTCTCCAGGGTTCGTGTTACCCAACCCTACGCGCTGTTTCTGATTTCTGATTAAGTTGTGTTTCATTGAATGTTTAGTGTTGCGCACTCCCCCTTTTGGGCGTTCCATTCCAGTCCCTCCTCGCCATCCTCCTCGCCACCCCTCCCTCCCCATGGGCCCCGGACCAGGCTGTCGCGGCCTCCGCATCTGCCTGGACCGCGCTCGCCGGCTTGCTTGCGGGGCTGCGCAGTGAGGCGGTGAGCCCCCCGACGATGGTCGTCGTTGTTGCCGTCGTCGATCGTGTTTGTTCCTTGATTTCGGGGTCGTTTTCGAGCCCCAGGGCTATCAAACATGGCCCCCCAGGGATGGAATCGAGACTTTTGTGGCGCATCGTCGTCGTCGCTGCTGCCGCCGCCGTCGTCGTCGCCGTCATCGTCCTCGTCACAGTTGTCGGCGGCGTCGTCGTCGTCGCCGTCGCCGTCGTCGTCGTCGTCGTCGCCGTCGCTGTCCTCGTCGGCTTTGTCGGCGTCGTCGTCGTGGCGGAGGGGAGGGAGTTCCGGAGTGCCGGAGTAAACGGTGCAGGTCTCCCTGACCGCGGTGGCCGCCGCGTGGCACGCTGTCGCGCGCGCCTCGCCGCTCGCCCGCCTGCGTCACGTAGAAAGCGCCAAGCGCCATGTGCATCACGAGGTCGGCGGCAGTGGCGTCGATGGGGGCACTGAACTCCGAGAATACCAATAATAAGAATTACACAAATCATATATGTCTACATATAACGCCGCACCGGGCCCGGGGGCCCCGGGGCCGCAGCCCCGACCACAAATGGGGGGACGTCGGGCCCAGCCCGCTCCCCGGCGGGCCCTAGGTCGGCCCCCGGAGCGCCCAGACGGCCGTCCAGGCGGCCCCAGGCCGCCCGGAGCCACCCTGAAGACAACCTCCAGCGGTCTCCGGCGGCTCAAGAGGCGTCTCGAATCGCCCCAGACGCCTCCAAGACGCTCGAAGACACCTCCAAGAGATCCCCCCAGACAGCCCTGGGAAGCAACAATAGCCCCGCTCCCTTCGTAAAACGTACATTTTTACCATATTCGATTCCTCTCGCTTCGCGGGGTGCACGTCCGGAGCACGTACAGTCACGTCGTCGCGGGGCCTTTTGGGAGCCTTTTGGGGGCCTCCTGGAGGCCTCCTGGAAGTTTCTTTTGGCCTTTGGGGCTTCTTTGGGCTTCTTTGGGGGCTTTCCCCCCTCCCTCCTATTCATACACCCTCCCCATCTTCCCTTCCATCGCCGGCTCCAATTATGGGCGCCGCAGTGACCAACTTCCACCTGGCTGGCGCTGCGCCGCAGTTCGCCCAGAGGGGGGAAAATAACATTACACACCAGTCGCTGTGTGGCCTTTGGGGGGCTTGTCGGAGGCCTTTTGGAGGCTTCGGGGGGACTTTTTGGATGCCTCTTGGGGCCTCTTGGGGGCGTCTTGGGCCGTCTTGGTGCGCTTTTGTGCCGTTTCGCCCTCTCGGAGGCTGTCTTGGGGGCCTCTCGCGGCCGCATTGGAGCCCTCTTGTGGTCCTCTTGGGCCGTCGTCGCTGCCTCTTGGACCGTCTTGGGGGCCTCTTTGGGTCGTTTTGGGGCCCTCTTGGGCCGTCTTGGGGCCATCTTGGGGTTTTTTTGGGTTGTTCTGGGGCGATTCTGGAAGCTGCTTGGGCCGTCATGGATTTTTGAAAGCCGAAAAAGATTATAACGCTAAAATTTTGCAGGAACCATCGGACAATCAATGATTTCGGCCTTTGGAGGCGCAGTTATGGGCGCTCTTGGGCCCTGTTGGGCCGTCCTTGGAGTTTTTGCGGCCCTCTTGGGGCCGTTTTGGGGGCCTCATGGGCCCCCGTTGGGATTATCTTGTGCCGTCTTGGGCCGTCTTAGGGCCATCTTGAGGCCCTCTTGGAGCCCCAAGAGGCCCAAGAGGCCGAATTTGTTGATTTTTCATGGGTTTTCTGTAATTTTCTAGGGCCCCAGAAGGGGAGGGTCATTTTGGTCCGGCGGTGTGGCGCAGCTCCCAGGGGGGGTTAGGGGGGGAGACATACTAATGTAACACAATACAATATGTTGCAATTATGGAATCTTTTGATACATTGGATACGTTGCATTAAGGCGTTCGCCGAAAAACGCTGCCGCTCAGCACGTCACCTCCGGACGTGGCCGTTCCCTTCGTACAACGTACATTTTTATCCGTAAGGGCTTCGCCCCCTGCCGCCTGCCCCCTCTCTCGGAGAATGGGCCATGGAAGAGCTAAGTCGTGAGGCCTTGGCGCTGTCGTGAAGCAGTATCGAAACTTCATGCGAAGCGAAGCCGAGTCGCAATCAGCAAAACCAACTGATCACAAGAGGGGTTACCACACCTGGCGATTGGTAAGACGTGTATGGTTTAAGGGCTTGGTTACCACACCTTGCGATGAAAGGGCCGAGGGAGTTCTCGCAGTTTGGGTTACCACGCCTTGCGATGGATGTGCGTGATGGGTTAGAATTTCAGAAATGTGGCAAATCCCCTGTGTTTTTGGACCCTGACCCCGCGGATCTGCGTGAGGGGTGGCACCGAATTTCAGAAATGTGGCAAATCCCCTGTGTTTTTGGACCCTGACCCCGCGGATCTGCGTGAGGGGTGGCACCGAATTTCAGAAATGTGGCAAATCCCATGTGTTTTTGGACCCTGACCCCGCGGATCTGCGTGAGGGGTGGCACCGAATTTCAGAAATGTGGCAAATCCCTGTGTTTTTGGACCCTGACCCCGCGGATCTGCGTGAGGGGTGGCACCGAATTTTAGAAATGTGGCAAATCCCCTGTGTTTTTGGACCCTGACCCCGCGGATCTGCGTGAGGGGTGGCACCGAATTTCAGAAATGTGGCAAATCCCTTGTGTTTTTGGACCCTGACCCCGCGGATCTGCGTGAGGGGTGGCACAGAATTTCAGAAATGTAGCAAATCCCGTGTGTTTTTGGACCCTGACCCCGCGGATCTGCGTGAGGGGTGGCACCGAATTTCAGAAATGTGGCAAATCCCCTGTGTTTTTGGACCCTGACCCCGCGGATCTGCGTGAGGGGTGGCACCGAATTTCAGAAATGTGGCAAATCCCTTGTGGTTTTGGACCCTGACCCCGCGGATCTGCGTGAGGGGTGTCGATTTCGAGCCCCCCCAGTAATTCAGACAACGCGCCCAGGGGACGCCGGAAAATCCTGTTTGGGCCTCCCCCCCCCTCTCGCGATCAATCAACTAGTTACAGTAACCAGCAAGAAGTCAACTAGTTACAGTAACCAGCAAGAAGCAGAACTGTAACACTGGAAACTAGAAACTACAAATGGTACAGGAAACTGCGAATCACGCGCCTCGCAGCCTGGTGGCCCCACAAGGGGGCCGACGGACCATATTCGATTCTATAGGTTTACGCCACATCCGCCGACCCCTATATAAGGTACTGCGCCTCCAGGACTGCATTTCACGAGGCTTGTCCGAATCATGACACGGCGCTCGACATCGTTCCTGTTGCTTCGTTGCTGTTATCGTACCTCTTGGTGCTCTTTTGTAGCCTCTTGGTGGCATCTTGGCCTGTCTGCAGGCCATATCCGGCCGCCTCGAGGCATCTTGGGCCAAGTTTTGGGGCCTCTTTGGGGCTTCCTGGGGGTTTCTTGGAGGCCTTTGGGGTTCTTTTGGGGGTCCCTCAGGGCCTCTTGGGCTGTTCTTGGGGCAGGCTGGGGGCGTCTTTGGGCCGAAGGCTCGAACAGGTGTCGTCTTGGGGCCGTCTGGGGGCCCTCCTGGGCTGTCTTGGGGGCTTCGGGGGCTGTTGTTGGACCCTTTTCGACCCTTCGTGGGGGCCCCTTTGGCCGTCTGGGGGCGATATTGAAGGTTTTTTTGCCCGTCTGGGACGTTGTGAAAACCGAATAGGCGAGCATACGAAAAATGATTGTTACCTAACAGCGAAGACTGATAGGTTTCTAGTGGGATCAAAAGAGAGCAGCAGATCACTCCACAGGGGGGTCCGGGCAGGTGTTGGGAGTTGCCGGGCGGCAGGTGCCGGGCTCGTTTTTCACCAACAGTCACACACTTCGTGCTCTTCGACTTCCCAGAACTCCATTCCCAGGCCACATTCTCAATACCCGGATGCAACAGTCACACACTTCGTGCTCTTCGAGATCCCAGAACGCCATTCCCGGGCCACATTTAGAATAACCGGATGCAACAGTCACACACTTCGTGCTCTTCGAGTTCCCAGAACGCCATTCCCGGGCCACATTTGGATGCCCGGAGCCAACTGTAGGCCACTTCGTGCTCTTCGAGTTCCCAGAACTCCATTCCCGGGCCACATTTTGATGCCCGGAGCCAACTGTAGGCCACTTCGTGCTCTTCGAGTTCCCAGAACTCCATTCCCGGGCCACATTTTGAATGCCCGGAGCCAACTGTAGGCCACTTCGTGCTCTTCGAGTTCCCAGAACTCCATTCCCGGGCCACATTTTGAATGCCCGTAGCCAACTGTAGGCAACTTCGTGCTCTTCGACTTCCCAGAACTCCCATTCCTGGGCCACATTTTCAGCAGGGGCAAGAGCACGACGAGGAGGAGGACGAGCAAGACCAGGAGGACGAGGACGAGCAGGAGCAGGACGAGGAGCAGGAGGAGCAGGAGAAGAAGGACGAGCAGGAGGAGGAGGAGGACGAGCAGGAGGAGGAGGACGACCAGGAGGAGGAGGACGACCAGGAAGAGGAGGAGGAGGAGGAGGAGAGGGGAGGAGGAGGAGGAGGAGGAGGAGGACAGGAGGAGGAGGAGGAGGGAGGAGGAGGAGGAGGACGAGGACGAGGAGGAGGAGGAGGGGGGGGGAGAGTACCAGGAGGAGGAGAACGAGGACCACCAGGAGGAGGAGGAGGAGGAGGAGGAGGAGGAGGAGGAGGAGGAGAGAACACCAGGAGGAGGAGGACGAGACGAGAACGAGGACGACCAGGAAGAGGAGGAGGAGGAGGAGGAGGGGAGGGGGAGGACTACCAGGAGGAGGAGGAGGAGGAGGAGGAGGAGGAGGAGGAGGAGGAGGAGGAGGAGGAGGACGAGGAGGAGGAGAGGAGGGGAGGGGGGGAGCACCAGGAGGAGGAGAACGAGGACCACCAGGAGGAGGAGGAGGAGGAGGAGGAGGAGGAGAGAGCACCAGGAGGAGGAGGACGAGCAAGACGAGGAGGACGAGAACGAGGACGAGCAGGAGGAAGAGGAGGAGGAGGAGGAGGAGGAGGAGGAGGAGCAGGAGAGGAGGAGGAGGAGGAGAGGAGGAGGCAGGCTGAGGCTGAGGCTGTGACTGCGACTGCCGTTGCCGCTGCGACTGTCATCGCGAATGCGACTACGACTGCGAGAACAGCAGAATTCGACAACTGGATTTTCATCTGAATCTTAAGGGGAATGCTTTCAGATATGCTTCTACACATCGCTGTTAGGTTGCTTTGCCGGGATAATTGTTCGAAGGGAATGGGACGATTTCTGTTTCGTGGGACCGTTTTGGGGCGCATGTTGGAGGCCTTTTGGGGCGTCTTGGCAGCTTCGGAGGCCGCTTGGAGGCCATCGTGGGCGTCCAGGGTCATATTTCGGCGAATCGTGGCCCCCTGGGACCGTCTGGGGGCGTTCTGGTGCCTTCATGGCCAGTTTTGGAACCCTCCGCTCCCCCGTGACGCGTTCGGTCCGGGGTCGCCCGGGGCCGGGGGGGGGGTCAAATCTCCGGTTTGGGGTCCCTTGGGTGGGGTTATGGGGGGGGAACCATCTCACACGCCTAGAGACCCACAAGGGGTCGGCGGATTTTTTGGCCTTCGTACCGTCCTGTACGACCTCAGACTCTCCCTAGACCGCCCCAAGACGGCCCACGAAGCCAACAAGAGAGCCCCCAGACGGCCCCAGAGGGGCCCAGGACAGTCCAAGAGGCGCCCAGGACGGCCCAAACGCGTCCCCGAAGGGCCCCAAGAGGGGCCCCAGACGGGAAACCCAACTGAACCTTCCAGCCCCCCCGCCCCAGGAGGCCCCCAAGAGGCCCCTAAGAGACCCCCAAGAGGCCCGAACAGGCCCCCAAGACGCCCGCGGCAGGCCCCGAAGGGTTTCCAGAGGCCCCCCAAGAGTCTTCCAAGAGGCCCCCCGAGGTTCCCAGGAAGCCCCCAGGAGACCCAAGAGGTTCCCAAGAGGCCCTCAGGAGGCACGACTATGTCACGCGCCTGTGCTTGATAGCGCTGTCCAAGATCTTTTAGCGCGCCCCCGGCCTGGGCTAGAACCTCAGCGCGCGCGAGGCGCGCGCGATGGTCCTAGTAATGAGAATAGTAGTAATAACAGCCATATGAGGAGTGATGCTATGAAACGGAAGAGTGTAGCAATAATGGGAATGCGAATGATATGCATCAAACCAGTATTACAAAAGACAACGAAACATATGAAGCATATACACGAACAAAACATGTTAATACTCACAGTATGAAGACAATTCGTATTCAGAAGAAGAAGAAGAGGGCAAAGGCTGGGACGCCCAACCCGCCTATCCGCTGCCCTGGTGGCTCTCTCCAATGGGAGGTGCGACGCTGACCCCTCTAAGAGGCGTACTCACGCGGCAGCCGCGGTCGCGGCTGCCTGGCACCAGGCATCGCAGTGGCAAGCGAGGTTGGCGACGCCAGCCAACGCGAGTTCAACAGGAGTGTCATGAAGAGCTACGGTAACCCCGCCCGAACAATTGAGATTGCCAGGTGCGATATCATAGAGGGTTTGGTTGTACGGCAGTTGCCCTTCTGCAGCTCGTATTGAACCGAGTTAATTGCCTTGGACAGGAAGAAGGACATGCCATCTTGAAAGAAGACGATGCAAATGGGAAACGCCAGGCGCTTGTGAAGACAGGGAGGAGTCGGGCAATGCCTGACACAAAATGAAGCCAGGTCATGTCACAGCACAGAGGCCCACGTCGCTACTACCAACAACAATTTCTTACGTGGTTACTCTGCTCAGTTCTCGCAGTCTGGGAGTCGTTGCCAAGCAGGACGTGAGTAGCGATCGATCCAGCCTGCGGACGTGCGATGAAGCCGATGCCACTCAATGCGCCATAGAGCAGGCCATTGGCACAAGTATTATGCCACCGCTTTCGAGCTTGCGGGCAGTAGAAAGGTCATTGCAAGGCAATCGTAGATCTCGAAGCACTGATCCAGCATCTTGACGGCACGGGGTGGTATTGGATCGGGGTCTGTGGCCTCCCAAAGAGAAAGACGCATGATCGGGTTTCTGGGATGTCTCGGCTATGCCGCATAGAAGTGCGCGAGGTGTCGTGCCACATTGTGCTCTGGGGATGAATCAGGGTTCATTCAATGTGTTGCTCCTTGAACAAATCTGCGTCCGCCCAGACAAGCACGATTGCGCGTGGCAGTTGGTGGTCAAGGCTCAGCGAACGGTTGTTGTGCAGATAAATTGCAAGATCAACAGGGAAGAGTCGCAGCATCGTCTTGACATGCTCGCAGGGGGTGGGGGGGTCGCAGGCTTCCATTCCTTGCGTCTCTAGCGAAAGGTTGGAAGTACATCAGGTGTATATATATAGATATGTATATACATACGTGTGTATATATCGTGCGTGTGGAGGCGTGTGAATGCGTAGTGGGTCACTGCGTCGCCGCGCTCGTCGAGTCGTGAGAGCCGCTTCAGCCGCACGCCTGGCGGCCTCGACTGGGGTCAGGACAGCGGGGGCGGTGTGCGCAGGCTACGGCGCGCCGCGCGGGTCTTGATCCACTACCGATGCCATCAGGCGAGAGATATCAAGAATACTGACCACGGAGAGCGAGTCACAAACCATAGTGCGCACGTGGCTTGCACGGCCGATGGCGTCTCAGCGTGGGCTTGCATGGAGCGGAAAAGGGCTCAAAGTTGTACCGCGCCCGCCTGGAATATCCTTCCCCCCTCGTCTCCTTCCTCCCGCTCTCGCTTCCTGGAGGTGGAACTCCGGCTAACCCCGCCGGGGCGGGCCGGCTCTTCGCCTCCCCTGCCTGTCTCCTCCTCGCTCACCCCGTGCACGTCGCCTCGCCCGGCCTGGAGCAGTAGCCGACCTGGTTGGCGATGGGTTGCACCACGCTCTGCAGGATCGTTCCTCCTCCCCGCCGTCTTCCCCTCTCCCTCCCCTTCTCCCCCTTCTTCCGGATCGTCCCGCCGCGCTGTGGGCGAAGTCTTCTTGTGCCAGCCGCGGATGTGGCGGTGCCACAGGTTCGTGCTTTAATGAATGGCGTCGTTCACAAACGTAGTTTCGCAGCAGTGCACGTTTCAGATTTGCAGGCCGCCGTGAAGGAGGCGGTGCACAGACAGCAGCTTCTTCCGCAATGCATGCCCGATTTGATACTACAGGCTTCCGTTGGAGAAGCGGCGTTGCAGACGGGGCCGCTTTCGCCACAGCACCGGAGCCGGCAAATGCCGCCTTCCGGCGGACAGCTCCCCACCAGCTCCGTCAGTGCAAGCGCTTGCGTGGTAAAGGGGGTTGCCCCCCCGCCCCTCCTTCTGTCCTCCGCCCCCTCTTTCTCCTCCCTCGTCCCCCGCGCGCGGCGACTCGCCCCCACGTTGTGGCGGTAGAGGGGCACACGACGTGGTTCGTCTTGCTAGCCAGTGCACGTTTCAGATCTTTGCTGGCCTCCGGAAGGACACGATCAAGAGTATGAATGGAGGGGTGCCGTGTCGGTCGGCCCCTGGTGGGATGGCGCCCCTCACTAGGGAGCCGGAAAAACAATGTCTCCTCGGTTCGGCACCCTGGTCACCCTCCCTTTTTTCTTCGGTAGGACTCGACTTGTGGGAGCTGCTCCCCCTCACTTTGCCCTCCTTCCTCCGTTCTTGAATGTGCATGTCTGTTTATACAGTTACATCTTAGTGTCTGCACATCGGTGTTATTCTTCACCAGGGGCCGGCCGGCTGTACTTGGGCTGGCGTTAGGCAAAGGCTGCTGGCATGCTGCGCAGCCGTTTTCCGCTCTCCTTCCTCCCCTCTTCCCTTCTAGTGCTACTGTGTGCGATTTTAGTTTTCGGCTGAGTAGGCCAAAGGGGGATTTCCACACAGGGTCGGGATCTCAAGTTTGCGTGGTCGTTCATGGAGCTTGGTCTCTGCGCTCGCTAAATCTGCATTCCACGATTTCTGACCCAATGTTGCCATTTAGGGGAGTGTTGCCAGTGCTTTTTTACTCCTGGCATGGGCCAGGGTTTAAAGTTGACGTCGCGCGTGACATTTCGCCACCAGCTGTGTTTCGCAAGTGTCGAGCGTGGCCGGCACGCGGGTACGCCAGACTGTTCTGGCCTGGCCTCGGGGTCCACCTCACGGGCACGGTGAGGATGCCACTGTGTCGGCGGGAGCTGCTCTGGTGGTGCTGTGTAGGAGAAAAAAAAGCCATAGTGCGCACGTCCGCGCATCGCGTCGGAAGAGGTTTCAACCGCGCGGAAGGATAGTACGGGCGCAAGCACGCATTTTTTGGCAACGAGCCTGTGTTAGAGTCACGACGTGGAGCTGCAGTCCGAACGTCCTCAAGCTTAGAATCCAAGCTCAGATACTGCTACAGGTGTCTTCGCGTTGTTCACGGGTATACAGCTGTGCTTGCGATGGGCTTGCGCTATGAGGCTGTCCTTCTTTTCATACATACGCATGTTGCCTGTGGCCTCCGCTGCTCCTCTCCTCTTTGCCCTCCGCGCCATCTCGCCGTCCTCTTCGTTCTCCGCCTCCTCGTCACTCGTGTCTTCCTCTGCCTCTATTTATCCGTTTCTTCTCTCTATATATTTATCTTCCTATCGATTTCTTTATCCCGGGACTTGCTCTGAGGACGCTTCCGGAAGAGTTCCTCCTGGGCGCGCTTGGATTTCTTTTGGGCGGCTTCAAGCAAACCCCGCCCACGGAGGATCTCCGACCAGCAATCCCGTGGGCGCCCTTCAACATTTCCGAGTTCGCATGTCGACCGGGCGGGGCGCGGACAACGGCTGCGACGACCCCCTACCCTTGGAGGCCCGACGGGGACGAACCCACCCCGAGGCCTCGAAGCTCAAAGCTACCGAGCCCACATCTGGGAGCAGCCGTGGCGGCGAGACGCCCGACGCCCGCCCACCGGCGCGAGGCCTTCGGCGCGGCGCGCGGCCCCCTCGCGGCCGTGCACTTGGCCCTGGTCTGCACCACGGTGGCGTTCGCTGGCGCGGTGGTACGCCGGGGCGGGATGGACCAGGGCTGCGGGCCGCCTGTGCGCAGGGGGAGGAGCAAGAGGAGCAAGAGAAAAGGAAGGAGGATGAGGGGTTGGTTGGTTGGTGGTGCTCCCATTGAGCCGGCATTCGGGAGCTTCGGACGCAGTTCCCTTTCAACATGGCGACATGGCTTGACGAGGGCTCGGAAGCGTCCGTGCTGCGACGGCCCCTGGGGAAACAAGGAACCTCGGGCCCCAACAGTCGAAGGGCCCTTAGGCAGGCACCAGGAGAAACAGGCCGGAACCAAAACCCCCGCCGAAACAACACGCCCTGACAGACTCCGACTCTCCACCCCCGGCCAGGAGGAGGAGGATGAGGAGGAGAGGGAGCAGCAGGGCGGAGTGGTGGACACCCGGCGGCGCCGAGCCGCGAGCACCAGGGCCGGTTGTTTTCGCCGAGGTGACCTTTGGTCGGAACGACTAGAATTCGTATGGGAAGGGTGGGCCCAGATACCAACAGCAGTTCCTGTTCATTTTGAATTGGGCTCGCTGTCGGTGTCGCCGCGGACATTGCGCATTTGAGACAGAAAGCCGCCTGCCCAGCCGCGGCCGCGGTCGGTTTTGGTCAGCATTTGCTGCTGAGCATCATTCCCCATTCAGTGCTTGCACTGAAGGGGTCCTCGCGGATGTTGAAGGATTTTGCGAAAGTGTCCCGCCGATTTTGGTTGCTGGCTCGTTTCGTGGGTTCCAGGTTCTGGGTTCCTGGGTTCCCGGTTCCGGGTTCTGGGCCGATTTCGGAGGGCGGCGAGGTTCCCGGGTTTTGAGTCGATCTTCTTATCGATCGGTCTCACCATCGATCTCATTACCCATTTCTCGATCGATCCACCATCAATCTCACAATCGACCTCATTATCGATCTCACAAGCGATCTCACTAGAGATCGCATGAGTGATCTCGCGATCGATCTCACGATCGATCTCATTGAATCGATTTCACTCTCGGTCTCACGATCGACCTTACAATTCACAATCGTCCTCACTATCGATCCCACTATCGATCTCATTATCGATCTCATTAAGGTCCATAGTATTGATTTTCAGATCATCCACTGATTGGGTTTTCTCAGGTGTGATAGTCATTTTGTTCCGTACCGTAGGGTGTCCAAATTTAGCGCAGACCCACGGGTCCCCCAGGCCCAGGCTTGCGCGGGTGGATTTGTGACGCCGCGCCCCAAAATGTCCTCTCGCCCGGGTCACTCACGCGTGTAGCCGAGCGCGGTGGACCAGGGGGGATCGAGGCTCGAACTTGCGAGGCTTGATATCGCACTGTGAGAGAAGTCTGGCAGTGGTGCTCATTCATGTCCCTGGCGGACCCATCGCCCTTCCAGACCCTATCGAGCCGTCAAACAAGTATCACGGAGTTTCTTAGTTTCTCATATGTTTCGGTGTCAGGATGTTTTTGCCAGGCCCCGGGACCCAGGCGCCCACTGTGCGAACAGATTAGGATGTCAGGGGGTTGGTTTCGACAACCATCTCGTGAGATTGTCGATTGGATGGGTTCCCCCAGTGGAGTTACGGAACGCATCTCGCCTCGGTGTGTTTTGTCGGCGAGGGCGGGGTAATGAAGGGAGTTTAGATCGAGGAAAGAAGGGGACAGAGGAGAAAGTGGAGGATGATGGGGGGAGGATTGAGGTGGCGGAACACAACATAAGATGGTTGAGGGAGGGGACACTATCAGAATAGAGATGGTAACAACTATGATCAGGAACACGAGCAAGAGAGGAGGGAACAACATTGTGGTTATAGTTCACAGTGATGGTCTTGATGATGATGTTGGTACTGATGATTGTTATGGTGATGATGATGACGCTGATGATAATAGCAATGCTGCTCATGATGATGATGATGATGATGATGATGAAGAAGAAGAAGACGATGAAGATGATGATATTGATAGTGGTCATTGTCATGGTCATGGGGCTGGGGCTGGGGGTGGAGGTGGGGATTGTGGTGATGATGATGATGATGATGAGAAGGAGGAGGAGGAGGAGGAGGGAGGAGGAGGAGAGGAGGAGGAGGAGGAGGAGGAGGAGGAGGAGGAGGAGAAGGAGGAGGAGGAGGAGGAGGGGGATTGAAGACGGAGGAGGAGGAGGAGGCGGAGGAGGAGGAAGATGGGGAGGGCAAAGAAGGGAACCGGAGGAGGAAGGAGGAATGAAGTTGGTGGACAAGCAGGGGGGGATGATCAGGGCAAATGTTTGACTCGCTCGTGGTCTTAGGGGATCCAACCTGTCTTGTAAGGATTTTGAGCCAGTGTGCATGTGCACGTGGAGGGCCTGTGCAAACAGAAGAGTCATCAACGATATTGCAGTACACCCTCCCTCCAAGTTCCCTCTCCATATGCTCTTATAGAGATTTGTCTTCAATGCAGGAAGAGCCCCGTTGGAGGAAAACTTGAAAATCTTCAACCGTCCCAACGCACCATTCCTGGGGACGTCAACGCGGCGAATCAAAGTTACTGTTGCGACCTGACGATCCTAAATTGTGACAGAATACCACTTTTGGGATGTCAGCCCCGCGAATCAACTTGACTGCCAAGCCTGGACAATCCTAAAGCGTACCGAAACACCATTTTGGGGACGTCAGCCAACAGAATCCTTGAAACTGCTGTGAACTGTTAAGACGAACGTGAGTGGCGCCAAAACGAGAACCACATGTTGAAAAGGAACCGCCCTCCATCCGCGAAGCTCTGGCAAACTTTCAAAACTAGTGTGCACGTCGCCAAGGCGAGGGCCACAGTTTTGAAAAGGAGCCACCCTCCATTCGTGAAGCCCTTGCAGTCGGTGCTAAGGCGGGAAGCACATTTGAAACAGGTGCGGCCCTCCAACAATGAAAGGCTTGCCAACTTTTCAGACGTGTGTGCGCGGCACTACGGCGAGAGCCGCATTTTGAACACGACCCGCCCTCTACCCATGAAATTCTTGCACACGTTTACGACGAATGCGCGCGGCGCCAAGGCGAGGGCCACATCCTGAGAACGGCCCGCCGCCCACCCGTGAAATTGTTGCAGAGTTCAAGTTCCAGTACCATAAGCGGTGGGGAGGTTTCAGGCGAAACGCCCAGCCCGCCGTGCCGACCCGTTTGGGGGGGCACGACAAAGGTGAGTTTGTTTT
Source organism: Prorocentrum cordatum (assembly GCA_963575745.1). Classification (NCBI taxonomy): domain Eukaryota; class Dinophyceae; order Prorocentrales; family Prorocentraceae; genus Prorocentrum; species Prorocentrum cordatum. The sequence continues at coordinate 533,467 of CAUYUJ010002603.1, read as the reverse complement.
TCCGAGCATTCGATCGTTATCATTCAGCACTCGAGGAGTAGAGAGTGCGAATGGATCAGCAGTGCGCCTCCTGAGGTTCTGACAGCCTACCCAATCTGGGACAATGGGATTGCAACGCAACAGTTTCCTCCCAACCGCTCAACCGTCTCAGGTGCCAGATCCGCCAGCCTTCCCGAAAAGGTCCAAGAACCTGATCATCGAAAGATTTGGTAAGTCCGTCGCACACTTGATCGATGTCTCCTGCAAGTCGCATCGACTGTTGGTAAAATCAAGCCATTTTGCGGAGACGCTCGCAGCAGCCCATAATTTCGAGGACTGCCACCCGACCACTGTTACCCTGCATGAGCTAATGGCGGGACCGGCTGCACCCGCAAAACTCAGAAATATATTTGAATTTGGCGGTCTCTGTATCAAAGTTACCCTCGCCATCGATGCTGAGTCGGTGGTCGAACCCTTGTCCAGCAAGGATCGTAGGGATCCAACATAACGCACACTTTTAGGACACATTAGCTGCAAAAGACAGATGATGGATGGACGCATCGCGCGCAGCATAAAATGGTGCGATACACAGCATGCGACTGCCAATGGACAGACCAAAGGCAGTATAGAACGGAACATGGTAATGGCAGAAACGCAATCTTTGTAGAGCGAGTTGAGGACGCACGCTCTTTACAGGGCTCCGACCTCGAAGCTTGGGCCTGGCTCGCGGCGAGCCGGAGGAACGCTTCTATTTGGCGTGGAAACACGCGTTGGGATAATATTCTATGTTTTTTGCGTTTTGCCTGGAATATTATATTACTTGTTTGGCGCTGTCTGCGCCTGTGGGCCCCTGCCTTATGGCTGGACCCCGCAGGGCTGCCCCTGGCACTTGGCCAGGCCAGCCCCTGCCGCCACTTCGCGGCTCGATCCTGGCACGATGCCTGATCGTGACCGCCGCCTCTTCGCAGGTCCAGCCTGGCGTTGGCCGGCTGGACTTGGCTCGTCTTGACTCGAGCCTTCGCGCGTTTTTCTCTGTGGAAAGTGTAGTTTAATATTACAGCTCCGTCGACTCTGACATGAGGGGGTCAGAAGGGGCACATGTATAGCGAGCGTAGCGAGCGTGCCGTCGGCGTCTGGCTCAAAACGCCTTCGCCCTATTTGCCGATACTGGCTGTGGGCGCATCAATTTTTTTTTATCGTACCTAAAACAAGACCCGATCAGTCTTCTGGATGGTGCACCATCTCTCATGTACCATCCAACCTGTTACCACAAGGTCCTCATGCTGATTGTTTTTGCGCGGCGTAGGCTGACATAGCTGCACTTTGCTGCGAGGCGCGAAAGTGGGAACGCAGGTGCGCGGCGCTTCGCGCGGCGCTTGGCGCGCTGTCAGTTGATCCAGAGTGACCAGACCGAGAGGCGGCGGGAGGGGGAGGTTCGCGTCGAATTGTGTCCAGCCATAATGACGAAGGCATCCAGACATGTCCAACAAATTCCGAATTGAAGACGTCGACGACGACCGCAACAGCGACAGTGGCGGCAGCGGCCAGGACGACGGAGACGGCTGGCGGCGTCTGTCGCCTTTTCGGCGGCCTTGGCGGAGGCCTTCGGCGGCCATCAGCCATCCTCAGTGGCCTGCGGCGGTTTTGGGCGGTGGCGCGGCGGACGGCGACAAGGTCGATGGAGACGGCGGCGGGGAGGAGGTCGACGGAGACGGCGGCGGCGGCGGCCGTCGCAATCTGCTGCCCTCGCCCAGGCCGTTCGCCCTTCCGAGCAGTCCACGGAGGCGCTCGGTCTGCTGTCGGGGCTCGCCTGGGCCGGCGCGTGCGGGAAGGCGCTGGCAACCGCGGTTTTCAGGCCCGCGCCGCCGTCGCCGTCGCCCCTGAGGCCGTCGCCAACGTTGTCGTCGCCGTCGCCGCCGCCAACGTCGCCGTCGCCGTAGCCGCCGTCGCCGTCGGCGAGCGTCGAGGTTCTGATTTGTTTTTCGCGCCATCTTTGGCCTTCGGGGGACTCGCTTGGAGCCCTGGGACTATTCGATCGGAAGCGGAAAACGGTGCAGGATGGATTCTAGAATGGGTCTTGGGACCGGTTTGAGCGGATTTCGGTCGTCGTCGTTGTCGTTGTCGTGGTCGTTGTGATCGCCGCCGCCGTCATCGCGATCGTCTTTGTAGTTTTTCTCGTCCTCTTCTTCTTCTTCTTCTTCTTCTTTGTCGTCCTCCTACTCCATCCTCCTGGCCGTCGTACTCCCATTTTTCCTCCTGCCCCTTCTCCGCCTCCTCGTCGACAGGAGTGAGCACAGCAACCGTGAGATCTTCTGAGCATGTCGGTCTCGTGGCAGTATGTGCATAATGGATGAGAAATCGCCGCTGCACACGCGGTGGGATTCACTGAAGCCAATCTGAGTTTGCCCTGGACAGTCCACGGCCTCAACATGAGCACTTCCGATGAACGTGCGATCCTCCCCACTCTACTCTGAATCGTTTTCCTCCTCCTATTCCAGGCCCTCCTGCTCCTCCATCATCATTATCCGTCCTTTACGCTCCTCACACGTGTTCCCTCATCCATCCGTCTTCTCCTTGTCCTCCACCCCGTCCCGTCCCTCCCTCTTTCCTCCCCCTGCTTCATCTCCTTCTCCTCATCGGTCGGTCGGCCGGATACTGTCGACTCCAAGTTAAATGTAGCCGATTCGAGTTTGGGTAAAGCAAGGAAAAGGAGAGGGGTGGACACAAAGCAGTATGAAAAGTTCCTTTTAGATTAGACAGCAACGCCGTCGACACCTTCAGAGACGGAAGCCTGGTAAGGGTCCAGGGGAAGCTCGCACATGGCTCTGCGATGCCAGGTTGGCTCGCGTGACCGCGAGGAGACGGGCACCTGTCGTGGTGCCCTGGACTGAAGGAATGGAACTGATGCGGCCCAGTTACAGTGCCTCGACACACGTGCGAGGCAGGTAACAGATGCGGCCGAATCACGGCGTCTCGACACGCGAGGCTAAGGCTCAGTTGTCCAGCCGCCCCCTGGCGGGCTGGCCTCCAAGCCAAACGTTTCCTCCTCCTTTCTCTTCCCCCCCTCTTGCTACCCTTTTCCTCGGTCACGGAGTGGAGACACAGGCCTGTCTACGTTCCCCTCTGTTTTGCACGCTGTACTTGCCCTGCTATTTCCCTCTCTCCCTTCCTCTCTCGTTTCGTCCTCCCTTTCTCCCTCTCTCCCTTCTCTCTTCGTATATTCTGATCCTTCAGAGAACACTGGTTCCAGACGTACCCACCAGCCGATCCTTCTCCTTCCTCCTCCCCCGCGTCCAGGGGGGACGTCTTGGGTACAAGCAGGTCTTCTCTGGAGGTAGCGCACCACCCCCGTTGAGGAAACCCGGCTGAATGTATTTTACGCGGGAGTACATTTGCGGGCGAAGGTTTGCCCCCTTGCGTCCTCGTCCTTGCCTGCGTACTCGTCCTTCTTCTCCTCCCCTCGTCGTCGTCGCCGTCGTCGTCGTCGTCGTCGTCGTCGTCGCCCTCCCCCTCCTCCTCCTCCTCCTCCTCCTCCTCCTCCTCCTCCTCCTCCTCCCTCCTCCTCCTCCTCCTCCTCCTCCTCCTCCTCCCTCCTCCTCCTCCTCCTCCTCCTCCTCCTCCTCCTCCTCCTCCTCCTCCTCCTCCTCCTCCTCCTGTGCAAGGGCACGCGACGTCCTACACGGACCAGCAGGACGACGAAGACCGTCAGTTCGCACCTTGGAGTCCGAGGCTTCGTTCAGGCCAGCGAGCAGTACCGCACTTGCTCGCGGATCGAGCAGGCGTCCCCCCAGGCTGCAGCCAGCTACGGGCACCAGGTCCTTGGGACCCCAGCTTCCTGGCGTCGGTCGTAAGGCCCGCCAGCGCCTCGGCGGCGTCAGCGCTGCAGCCGGCAGGGGGAAGTGCTCCACCACCGTTCTACAACTTCACGGTGCACAGGACCTTGCACGTCGCTTCGCACGACAGCAGCTCGAGCTCTGGTTCCAAACATGGCGTCGTGATGCTGACTTCAGGCGGCGAGTCCAGCAAGCGTGGATCCTGATCCACTGTCGGCTGCGGGACACTCCACCTGCCCAGCGCCACCGTCACGTTCGTGGCCCGATCTCAGCGCTGCAAGCCCTGTTGATGGAGTGCGACTGGGACCCCGTGGGCCCGCACGGGTGGGTTCGCCACCTTCCTGGAGGCGGATGGGAGCGCTGGACATTTCCTGATGAGGCGCTCGTCGACGGTTCCATTCAGCAGCTGCTCGACGCGTTCGACGTCTCGATCCTGGAGCAGCTTTGGAGCGATGCTCCTCTCCACTGGTGCGGGGAGGGTTTACAGCAGGGGGCGGACGTGACTTCCGATCGTGCCATGATGAAGATGCTCGAGGGCTCCCAGCAGCACCAGCACCTTGCGCCGTTTCTTGTTTCCATCGCTGCTGGCGGCTCCTGGCCTGGCGAGCGGGTTGCCGAGACCTTCGGCACGCTGGACTCCGTCCACTGCATCTGCCCCAAGTGCGGGCACGAGGTGAAGACGCCGCTGCAGAGGCTGTGGCCCTGCGAGACCAACTGCGGGTCTAAAGTCTAACGCCTACGACCTCAGCGCTCACCTCATCGCGGGGGCGCATGCTGAAGTTGAGGCCTTCCCTTGCTTCTGGCTTCGTGGCGTACTACCCGCGGACTGGGCACGGGTACCTGCTCCCCTCCTGCTGAGCTTAGCTGGGCCTGCATCGGCGACGCGCTCGGCCAGCAGGGCCTCGGCGTTGGCACCTCGCACGAGCCCCTCGCGCTGTTCGGTGACGCCAGCGGTGCGCCCTCGACTTCGGCCTCGGAGCCCCTCGCGGAGGCCGGCTGCTTGCGGGCGCATTCGGGCCACGAGCCTCCCACGCGAGGGGGGGGCGGGGCGGCGGAAGCACCCATTTGCCGCTCCCCCCGCGTTTTCGGCGCCCCGTCGCGCACAACTCGATGGCCAAGGTGGTCAACTCGAGGCTGGCGACTCCGAGCTGGGTGCGGTGGACCTCGCGAGCGACGTCGCGGTCCTCGCGCGCCGCCCAACAGCGCCGCCGCCGCTGTTCGCCTTCGCGGAGCTCGCGCGGCGGGCCGCCGGCAGCCCGCCCCGCCGCCGCGGCGGGAAGGGCGACATTTGGGCGAGGGGTTAAACCCCCCACGCCCCCCTGTCGGGGGGGGGGGGGCATCGCCCAGCGCCGCGCTACGGTGCGCCCCCGCGCCCGCGCCCAGCGGGCGGCCCCCCCCTCCTCCTCCTCCTCCTCCTCCTCCTCCTCCTCCTCCTCCTCCTCCTCCTCCTCCTCCTCCTCCTCCTCCTCCTCCTCCTCCTCCTCCTCCTCTTCCTCCTCCTCCTCCTCCCCCCCCCCCCCCCCCCCCCCTCCCATTTGCGTTGGGCAAACGTGGCGCGCGAGGCGCACCGCGTTCAGGAGCGCAGCTAGGAAAAATGAATGTCAGACTTGGCGAAGTCCACCTGGCAGGCGCCGCGGATGCTGACAGTTAAAGAGCGCGGCGAATAGTAAAATGCGTTGTAGGCGCCTGCCAGGCGGCACCATTCGGCCATCATCCTGACTTCAGCGCGTCACTCCACCTTGACTGTCAAGGGTCACAACATCTAAACCCACAACGATCAACATTACTAGTGCAGGGTAGCCGAGCAAGTTCAAGGCAGCGTTGGCTGGCCCAGGTGGCGCCAGCGGTCAGAGGAAAAGTGCAGCGCATCCTTTCTTGCAGTGGATATTGCGCAAGCGGTGCGGGACTAACGCAGACTGCGCCGGTTGGCCCAGGTGCAATACCTGGGTTGCTACCAGCGAAAAGGCAGGAGTGAAGGCGAGACCTATAAGTAATGTGCAGCAGAGGTAACATGGGAGAAGTGAGCAGCGTGCTTTTGAAGGGCTAAGAGCGGCTTGCTGTAAAAGTGTGGGCTGTCGCAAGGTAGTGCAAACCTTGGGCTGTTACACTTGCGCGGGCTCTAGTGATGGATAGGTGGGCTGGGGCTGACTAAGACTGATGCTGCAGGTTGGCATAAAGTGGTTTGCTGAAAGCATGAAGGGCAGACACTGTTTGTGTGCTATCTGTCCTAAACCATTGCAATCCTGGGGCTGGTACCCTTGCCCAAGCAAGGCGATCCCCCCCCCCCCCGACCCGCCCATTGAACCTCGGTATCATGCCCAACCGCAACCCCCGCACCAGTCCACGTTTGAGGCAGGCACTGATCTGGCGCTGCCAGACGGACGCATCCATAGACTGCAAGCAGGTGGGTCAGAGCCTGTGGGAGAGGGCTTCCAGGCTTAAATGGCAAAGCTGTGGCTGTGAGATAAGCTGCTGGCTGAGCTGCAGCCATAGGATGTGGGGCCCGCCCTGCCCCGTGGGCAAGGTGGCCCCGAGGGCGCAGCCCCCCTCCCCCGCCACCGCCACAAGCCACGTGCCCAACCCCAACCCGATGTCCACGATTGAGGCAGGCACGGAGCCGGCGCTGTCAGATAGACGCAAACGACGGTTGAAGGTACATTGGTAGTGGTAAGTTGCGCGCTGCAGATTAGCTAAGCGTGGCCCGGCGTAAAAATGCGGGGCCGGCACATGGGCCACCTTTTGCCCATGCTATAGTGGCAGACAGGTGGGTTGCGACTAGCTAAGAAGATGGTCGCATTATACAGATTGCAGGTAGGTGGGCCGGAGCCCGTGGGAGTGGGCTGCCAGACTTACATGGCGCAGCTGTGGTTGCAAGATAAACTGTTGGCTGATAAGTCCTCCGCCCCCGCCTCCGCCCCAACATCCACCCCTTCCCAGGTTCGATGTTGGCATAATGCAGGTTCGATGTTGGCATAATGCAGCAACGACGGTAAACCGAGACAGGCGTGCTGCTTGTTCAAGTGGCTGGCAGAGGGGGCGTGGGGCTGGCGAAGTTGGTGGTCGCTGGCCCCATGATAGTGCAATGCTTGGGACGCTGTCCCCGTCTAGGCAAATGTGACCGACAGGTGAGCGAATGCTGGCAGAGACTCCCGCCCTCTCCTCCACTTACGCCGCCCTCCCACAACCAATCCCAGCCCCCTAGTCCACGCGTTGGGCGGGCACAGGGCTGGCGCTCACAGAGAGACGCAACAATAGATTGCAAGCAACGTGGAGCAGAGCTTGCGGGCGAAGGACTGTCAGGCTAGGATGCCAATGCTCTGGCCGGCAGGTGGAGGCAGGCACGGCGCCGGGGTAAATGTTGCAGCAAAGTGATGCTGATCGAGAGCGTTGTGCTGCGCGCTGCAAGGTTGCTTGAACTGGTTGGCCTAAGATGGTGCTGGGCTGGCTCAGAGTGTGCTGGCTGGCCCACTGGCAGGCAATCCTTGGCCTACTATCCGCGCGTAGCTTGGGTGACAGTCATAATCCCCCATCACGCATCAAAGCCCATCCCCCAATTCCAGGTCAGAGGCAGGCGCGGAATAGATGCCGTCGGAGGCTCGGCCAACAAAAAAGCAGCATGCATGTGATGAAAGCTCATGGCAGGGTTGTCGTCTAACACAAATGGGGCCCACCTGGCCTTGATTGTCAGGGGGCGAAGGCGGTGGGGGCACATGGCGCCAGGACACGCGGTGCACGCAAGAGCGCGCGAGCAAGCAACGACGACGGGGAAAGGGGTGGGAGGGCATGGGAGGCAAGCCGCCGACAGGGAAGAGAACATATGCCCCGTGTATCCGAGAAGGGATGAACAGGCTACATGATGCCCTTAGCAGTGAGTGGGGTACGGCCCCTGGGGCGGGAGGAGGTGCCCGCGCGCGTCTGCGTGGGCAGGTCTGGCGACCCTGGCCTTAGAAGGGGTGGATGCAGGGGGGGCCGGTGGAAGGCGATGACGGCAGCAGGAGTTGCCCCGGCAACGTCGGCGGCCGATGCAGAGAAAAAGCAAGGGGGGACGGGGATGTCAGACATCGGGCAGCTATGGTGGCCGAAGATGGCGCCGTGCCCATTGTCTTCTGCAATAAACGGGTTGCTCCATGTTATTGTAATGTGAGCGCGCCGCCAGAAAACCAGCATTGCATCTCCCATGTTTGCTGAGCCACCCACTGTCACGCATTGGTTACCATTGTCCCTTGTCTGAGTCTGGTGCTGCTTCGGCGTGCGCGGCGTTTCAAAACCAATGGCGTCTGCATGGGGCGCGCCGTGGTACTCCATGGCGTAGATTGCGAAGGTGTAAGTCAGCGAGGTATTGCTGAAATCGCGCTTGATGTCGTCGCATTGTGGCAATGTATACGAGGAAGCGCGGGTCGTTGATCTCGTGGACGAATGTGCGCCCCAGGTTGTCAATGCCGATCCTAGACTTGGTCCTTGCGCTGCTGATTGAGATGTTTGGTAGTGCTTTGGGCGGGGGGTCGACCTGTCTGGTGGCGTAGGCTTGTGGTGCTAATTCTGTGGCGGGTATCTCTTGGAGCCAGATTTGTGCCCTAACTTCCGGGTGGCGGGCAGACTATAGGGATCTTGAGGTCGGGTGGCGGTGGGCGTATAGGGCTCCGAATGCGTCCCATGTGTACAGTCCTGGTGTTGCTGTTGGCAGGTGGTGATTTTGGTGTTGTCGCTTCGGCGGCTGCCGAGTGGTTTTGGGTCGGTGCGCGATGCAGTGGTTGTTGAGTCGTACCTGCTGGTGTTGGCGTGGATGCTGGTGTTGCCTGGCGCGCGCCATGTCTGTCGTGAGATGTGCTAGGCACGGTTGATGCGTAGTCGTCGTCGCTTGGGCTGGTGTTGGTGAGTGTGTGATGTTGGTATTGGTGTGGTCTGTGAGCTGCTGGAGGGTTGCAGGTCTGTTGCAGTAGTGTAGCTGTGTAGTGTATGCGTACTGGCCAGTCGTATCTCATGATGTCTTCGTAGTTGCGGCAGGGGGGGAGCCATTGCGAGACTACTCGGGTGACCTGCGCAGTCTGGAAAGCCAAGGTCGACGCGGAGTCTGTGCGCGGTGTATCGACGTATCTGCTGGCGCTGGCAACTGCAAGTCTGAATTCTTCGTTGGTACGGAAGTAGTTGGCAAGAGCTGCCAGGTCATTGCCCAGTCGGGGCCACGTGTGTCTGGATGTGGGTTTGCCAGCTGGGATGCAGTTGTCTGCGGGCGTGGTGTTCTGCAGCGTTAGGTACTTGGTTGGTCCGGTTGGTTGAAACTTAAACGACGACAGTGGGTGTGCGTGAGGGTCGGGACGTAGTGAGGGATGCGGTGGGCATTGTTGTAGGTCTTTGTGGATGAACAGCTCGTTGTTGTACTTGTCCAGGTACCTGTGCCAGCCTGGCAGGAGGAGGTGGTCGTTGTGGAATTGGTAGCTATAGATGTTCGCTTGTTCGTGGTAATAGACGGCGTAGTGCCATCGATCATCGTCGTGGCCGTCGTCGTCCGTATCCTTGGCATTGCGTGCGCATGCCGTCAACCCGCCAGGGCCATGCATGTCGTACCTGTAGTGAGGTGCAAACAGAGGTAAGATAAAATTGTTGTGTGTTCGCCATGTCTTTCTCGCTCTGGTCGGCGCTGTTGTCGAGGTCGGCTGTGTCTTCAATTGAGGTCTTCGTTGTTATGTCGACTACGTGGCCCCATCGGTTGCGAGGGGCAGGTGGGCTCGGTTGTTGTTGTGGTGCCGTTTGCGTCGGTGGCGTGGGCTCTACGGCTTCGGCTTGGGGGTGGGGGTGTGGGCTCATGACTGGTTGGTGGTGGTGTATTGTCTTGTTGGTGGACTCGCTTGGGTCTGAAGTCGATGTGAGGTATGCGTTGCTGTGGTGGCATCAGTCGTAGATGGCCAGCGCAGGCCATGCGCAACCGTTCGTCGTGGTCGTAGTGTGTTTTTGTGTTGCTCTGCGTATCTGCACCAGTACATCGCCACCTTCAAGCTTGCGTGGCCACCGGACCTCGGGGGGACCATCCCCCGCAACGAGTGCGACGTCCTCAAATTTAGGGCTGGAGCCAAGTACCCCCCCAACCAAGCCCTGGCATGGTGCGACTCCAGCCAGGCCAAGGAGCTACTCTCAGACGGTGTGAGCGAGAAGGCGAGCAAGGAGGGCGACGTTGTATCGTTTGGACAAGGTTCCATCTAAGTTGCAGTACTGGCGAATATACGACGCCGTCAGTCATATCTACAAGCTGCAGCAGGATCCAGACGACCTGGTGGGCGCACCGCTCGACGTCCTCACCTTCCTACTCAACCACCGCGCCATCGACAAAAAGGACAGGACGCGTGCGAATGAGGTGGAGAATACCAGGAAGGGCAGCAGCTCCCTTCTTTCCAGGGCAAGAGCCACCATCGAGGCCAAGGTTCGTATCCCTCCCGCAAGCGAGGCGGACGACGCAACACACGGGACACAGCAGTGTGAGGAGTCCCCCGACTCCCCCTTCACTGACGACGAGGTGGAGAGCGCTGTGGGACAGGTGCTCCAGAGGGTCAGGAACCTTTCCCCAATTTCCAACCTACCTGGACGACGCCGCTCTTCGACCTCGGCTCAACGCGGACGCTAGCAAAGCCCTGGTCGCCACCACACGTCACCATGTCACAGTGGTTCATGGCCCCCCAGGGACTGGCAAAACATTGTTCTCAGTGGCCACAATGGACGCCTGGGCAAGCTCGCTCCCCAAGGGTCAGGCAGTGGCCCTCTCGGCTGGGTCAAACACAGCCGCCGACCAGCCCGCTATCGGCCTAGGGGATGCGCGCGAAGGTGGCAGGTTGGCGCCCGACACCTGTTTCCCCAACAGGTGCGTCAGGTTGGCCATGGGCACGCGGGTTGCACCCAAGCTCTCCCACCTCACACCCGAGGGACACTTCTACAGAACGCACAACCGCCAACCCCCACCTGAGTGGTCCTTCCAAGGAACTCACCACCTTCCGAGCTCATTTGTTGAGGGATGCCAAGATGATCATAGCGACACACGAAGCGGCAGAATCCTTGAAGATCGCCCCCCCCCGTTGCCCTGCTCAGAATCGACGAGGCAGGACAGGCGCACGAGCTGATGGCCGCAATGTCCCTAGTGAGCGTCATGCGCTCTGGTGGGCACCTATTGCTACTTGGCGACCCAAAGCAACTCCCCCCGACCGTCCTCTCCAGGAAGGCGGCCGACCGCGGACTGTGTCTCTCAATCTTCGACCGACTGCACAACGCGCTGGGGGAGGACACCATTGCGGTGGTGCAACTGACCCTATGCTACCGCATGCACCCCCTCCTGTTGTCCTGGCCCAGCGTGGTCTTCTACAACAAGGCGATCAAGACTGGCCTCACCGACCCCCTCAGACAAAGGCCGCTGGTGATGGGGTTACCATGGCAGCGGGTTCTGCCCTGGGACAGCGCCCGGCTCAGCAAGCTGGCCAAGGCTACCAGGACCACCCCGCAGGACCTGGAGGATCTTCTGAGGGACCTGCAGCCCCCTACACAGCCCCAGGAGGAGAGGCATCGGTTCCTCCTAGTCGACAACCCCTCGGTCGAGGTCTCGTCCAACCTCTATGCAGGGTTCGCTAATCTCCCAGAGGCTGCGCAGACAGTGGACATCGCACGTGCGCTACGGCCGGCCATGGAGAATGGGACCACAGTCCTCGTGGTGGTTGGCTATCAATTGCAGTGTGCGGTACTCGAGAACGGCTGGCCACAGTCAGGCAGCAGCATCAGCGGCACCTTGATGCAGTCCAAGTCCAGGGGGAAAGGGGTCGGCAAAGGTGAGGCGATCAGAGCAAATGAGTGCCCCTCTATCCCCCCCGAGCGCGCAAGTGACCACAAGAGGTACGAAAGCGTTTTCGAGCAATGGAGTTCCCCCCCTCAATGGAACTGACCTACGCTTTCAAGGGCTACGTCAGGTTGCTAAGGAGTACCTCGCCAACGGCAGACTGACCATTTCCACCATTGACTCGAGCCAAGGTGGAGAGGCTGACGTGGTGATCTACCTCACCACACGCTCCAACTTCTGGCACGACGGGGGCTTTATGGACAACCCCAACAGGGTGAACGTCGCCATCACGCGGGCCACCTCCAACGTGGCCATAATCGGGGATGGAAGGATGTTCAGCACTGCCACCGGAGCACACCTCAGGGAGCTCTCCGAGCACGGGAGGATGGCCAAGCTATGGGTCCGCTTTCAGGGAGACAACCTGGGCAGCATAATCACACTGCTCACTAACCAGGAGTTTGACCCCATCCCTGACCGCGAGTCATGGATTCCCGCTGCCCCCACACACAGGAGACGACAGCGTAAAGGGCCTGGATGACGCCATCAAGAGGGCCGAGGCTAGAATGGAGAGCAGCTTTGCCGACCGCATCGCCGCACCGCTCGATCCCCAGTTCTCTTGGGAGAAGTTGAGTGCCGCTCTCTCGGATACCTTAAAGAAGTTGGTGGACGACCCCATGAGGGCCATCCTTCTTTACACCGTGTCCGGACTGCACCCCCACCAGTGGCAAATGGGGGCCACTCCGAGGCAGCCCGGCAGCTGGGACAGGAAGGCCTGGAGCCACCTTGGCTATAGCATGGACGTGGAGGTTGGAATCGACGCTAGCAACCTCGTGTACAACCTCACGTGGGCTGCCCTGGTTTGGTTTCTTGGGCTGGGCACGCCGTGGTCCGACGAGCAGCTGGGCGTTGCCTACGAGTCCCCCCCACCGCTCCCCCACAAGGTCGGGTGCAACGGCCGCCCCAAGGCTTCCAGCCGCTGCACTCCCGAGGACACGCTGCCGCAGTTTCCCGCGGCCTGGAGCAGCTCCACCTGCTGGTGCAGACGGCACAGGGAGCACCGAGGAATGGAGAATCTGCATGCCCTGCTCCAGCCCGATAAGAGCGACGCTGAGTTCACCCAGACACTAGTAGGTGGCGACAAACAGCCCCTCACCCCCCCCGCGCTCAGAGTGCTACTGGTGGTCATGATGCTACAGCTACGCGAGCCCCGCGCCGCACTGGCCCTTCCCGTATCCCGAGGCCACAGGTGACATTCTGGAGGCCATGATGGGCCTGTGCCTTCCCTGGCAGGAGGCCCACAAGGAGTTCCGCACCCAGTTCGCGGAGACGTGGGGATTCAAGCTTACAGACCTTGCCACCCTCCACACCAAACTAGCGGAGGTCATACACCACACTAGAACCTTGGCCACGTTCGCCCATCACCACGAGGTGGCTGGCAAGCACAATTGTCCCAAGACATGGGCAGCGATCCAGGCGCACAACTTCACCCAGCAGGCTCCCCTACGCGTGCTAGAGACCCTGGTCCGGCCAGCTGACGTCACTCAGCTAAGCAGGGGGGGCGCTCCATATGCCAGTTGCACACAAGCTTGGCGGGGTCAGAGATTGGACTGGGCAGCCCTGATACCATGGCCGACCTCCAGTACATCGGAGGAGGGATAGCACCCGGCCTCCCCGGCCCCAGGGGCCCCACTGTTCCCCCCATTCGTGCGCGACGGGCGTTTCTGCAGACAGCTGAAGGACGCCACCTACAACTGCGACGGATGCAGCAGTGTCGGGCTAAGCGGTACAGCAGGCACTTGGGAAGACGACTACACGAGGGAGCTTCTGCCTCAGAACCGGTCGCAGGCGTGCACGGAGGGCAAGAAATGCAGATGGCTCTGCCAGCAATGTTGGGCCAGCTCGCTGGAGAAGAAAGGGGTGCTCCTCCCCGAACCCGACGCGACAGAGCGCAACTGCAGGAAGTCCACGCAGTGGTTACTACAGGAGCACAAGCGCAGACTGGACGAGAACCGCGCTCAGAAAAGGGCCAGGACACTCCCCTCCTTAGCCCGACTCCCGCGGGGAGTTAGAGTGACACCAGCTACTGCCGCCCCAACCCTCAAGGAGCTCGTCCTGCGCGCGACTCGCCATTACCACCCAGCCAGCGTGGGCACCACACTCCCGCCACGCAGGCTCGCTGACGGCCGATTCGGTTCTGAGGCGCACCTGAACAAGTGCTACTCAGCCACCTGTGACTTCTGTCTCCCCGTTTCCCCCTTGCTGGATTGGCCGGCAGGCGCGCCCGCATTGGGCTGTTTCATTTGGCGCGCAGAGTCGGACGCGGACTGCAATGCCGCGACAGGTCTCCCTTCGTGGGAAGCAATGCCTTCACTGTGGACCAAGAAGCAGTGGAATGCCAGCTGGGCCTGCAGGAGGTGCCCGGTACACATCTGGGACATTGCCCCTAGCACCCTTGACCGTACACTGGACCTATGCTCTTACGACATATACCCAGACGCCCCCTACCATGAGGGCAGCCACTAGCGATAATTCAGAGGACTGGTACATCTACGACACGGCGGCGCATCTCTCCCCAAACACCCCAGTGCCAGCCGCAAGCTCCAACACACCCACAGCAACGGCCGAGGGCAGCACGGATCGCGCTTCGCCCCCGCAGGAAGGCACAGACGGAGGCGGCGCTCGCAGCCTCTCGCTACCGAATCACCCACCACCCACTGCACCCCCACTTCTCGCTTACTCCACCCGCCGTCTCGGTGGGGAGCAGTCGTGGGGCCCGTCCGCGAGATGGTCAAGTTCCGGATCGAGTGGAGCCACTCAGTCTATTCCCTCAGGGTGGCCCACACCCAGCGGTTGGGAAGGGAAGTCGTGGGTGAGGTGACAGACGGGTCGGGGTGGTCCCACGAGCACCTGGTGCAGTTCCTGCAGTCCATCTACGGGGGCGATATACCTACGAACGGGCATCCCCCTCACATCCAGTGGGACGGGCGGAGGGCGGCCGCCGCCAACGTGGTCACGCACCTAGTGGAGCGCAGCCCGAAGTACAAGGACGCTTGGCGAAGCTACGTTGACAAACTCGACAGCCAGAGAGGTCAATGCCCGCAACGACAGCCACTGGATACACTAACTAACTTCCTATCACAAAGAAAGGACGACCTTGCAGAAGGAACAATCGAGCTCCTAGCCAGCTCGCGGAAGGACGGAAAGACCTGCGGTGCGGAAGAGGAAGGATCCCCCAATGCGATTTGGCTCCGTCCCCGGGCGACCTCACCCGACCCCCCCCCCCGTTCAAGCTATCCCCCAGCCGCCTGACGTGCCAGGGCAGTCCAGCGGTGAGGGAGGGGAGGCCCCGTCCCCGCGCGACTATGGAAGTGGCGGCGGCGACGAGGAGCTGGACTGGGACCCGTCAGAGTCAGAGCGGCAGGCGCATGGAGTCCACCAAGACAAGAACGACTCCGAGGCCCGAGCCAGTCCAGCACGCCAAGTGGTCAAAGCCAACGCCCCAGAGCACAGCGACAGCGACGTCTCCCACAGTCCGCCAGTCCTGTGGACCAATCCCCCACAGCGTGCCGAGTCCAAAGCCTGGTCGCCTTACGCCAGGGGGTACTCGCGTTCATACCAGGCCGCAATGTGCGACGACCCGAGACTCGACAGAAGGCTGAGGCTAGTTGAAACCAAGACAGAGCCCCGGCCGACCTCAATTCCCAAGGACGCCATTCTCAGCCACACAGAACGGCCGCCACTGAGCCCCCCAGCCTCTTGGCAGCAGCGCAGCACAGGCCGAGGAAGCGAGCCGCAAATCGCATCCATTCCACAGGCGCGCCCTGACGACCTCATGTGCGGTCTCCCCATGTACCTGAGCTCCATCAGCGAAGCAGACCAACAAGGAAGAGCCAGCGCAGGACAAGATCAGCCGACTGCAGAGGACGCTGGGAGGCGCCTTCAACGGGATTTGGCCCGCCTGGGTGCGTAAGTCAGTCAGCAAGCACGGGGGCCCATGGGTCAGCATCAAGTCCGACCCCAAGAAGAACTCCGTGCAGCTCTGCGAAGACTTTCTCCAGGCATGGGGCAAAGCGGGCTTCGACGCCTACAGGATGGACGACGAACACCAGCTCCGCGTAGATTGGCCAATCATTACGGACAGACATCGCAAGCAGCTACAGCGCAACACCAGGACGCACCACGACGGCCCCGAGGGTGGCGCACGCCCATGCCCATGGGCAGACGGCAGCAAGGCGGCGCCTGGTCCCCCCTCAGCCTCCTCCGACGACAGGGAACCCGCGCAATTGGCTGCCTCAAGCGAGCCCACCAGGGATGAACGACGGCACCCATGGAGCAAACCAGCGGAGGCCGCCTGCTCCCCTCCGGTGTACACAAACTACAGGGTCGCCGAGCAGACAACCCCACCCAGTGCCGCAGCCCGATGGGAGACATGGCAGGCATGGGAATAGTGGGACCACCGCCAGGACACGCGGTCCGGCTCCGACTGGAGTACCAGGGAGAAACGCTCGGCCCCCAGAGGAGACGCTCAGCATGCTGACAAACGACAGCGCGGGTGGGACTCCGCCCGCAGGTGGGCCTGACGGCCTCGCCCTGGCGGAGCGCTGCCCCACTGCCTCTCCCCAGGCCCAGGATGGCAGCACCTCCATGGGAGACAGATGGAGAGGGCTCCCCGCTGTCCTGCAGCTCATCTGCGGCTCAAGGCCTTTCCCCCCTAGTCATGTCCATTCTACAAGTCGCCACTCAACCCGTATCAGAGCGCCGCGCATGCTTTCTCGACGACAACGACCTCGGACAGTTGGGGACTGCTTCCACCTCCGTATACAAGGTTGTCTCCATTGCGCTGACACTTGGGCCATTGGGTCTCCCGACGCACCTTGTGGGGCCCAGTGGGTCGGCAGTCCGATGGTCCTCGACCGCCCATTTGCCGCCCACAGGAGCAGAGGTCACGAGGATACAGACGCTGCAGGGACTGCCCCCACAGGCCCCTCCGCAGATAGCCCCTATACAGCAGGGGCTGGTTTCACCGCAGTGGCAGGCCCCGGCCTTAATACATTCGTGCCACCTCTTGGGAACGAGGTGCCCCGCCCCCACTGCATCTAGACTCCCACGGTTCAGCGTGGTCTCGAGCCCGTGTGGTTACGGCCGCCATATTGCGGTCACACGGTTCACTTAGGCTCTTCTCTAACATGGGCCCGAGGTGCCCGCCGCGCACCCACCTGGGGCGGCTGGGGCTACAGGACAAAGGCACCCCCCCTCTCGCCCCATTACCAGCGCCTCTGACAGCATCGACCTTACTTCTCGCAGCAGCGACCCGGTGACGTTCCCGACCACGCTGCGCGCGCACGTGACTGATGCTGGGCGTTGGACCCTCGACAGTTCCCACATATTCACCTGACCTGCGGCTATCGGCTGCGCCCCCCTTCCCCCCTCTTCCCATCGGCATCCACAGCTGGGCGCCCGTCGTGGTTGTTTCACCTCAGTGACATGTTGTGGCGCCCCCTGCATTCCTCCCCTGGAAGCGGGACACCAACAGGATGTTGCGATTTGCTCTCCACGGTACACCGTGGCTTAGCCCGTGCGACGTCGGCTGAAATAATCCTCGCTCGCGGCGTGACTTGGCCTAGCTCTCGCGAGCGCGGGCCCGCCTCGCCCGCCCAGGCATTTGAGCGGCTGGGTACGTCGGCCCAAGGCCCGCCCATTCGTTCCACAACCACAACAGGGCCTTCGACGTGGTTGGTTCATCTCAGCGACAGGTCGTGGCCCACGTTGCGTTCCCCTCTGGATGTGGGGCACCGCTATGGCGTGATTGTGACTTTTCTTTCACGGTGCACCGTGACTTAGCCCGCGTGACGTCGGCTGAAATAATCCACGCACGCGCTGGGATTTGGCCCGCTTCTCGAGCTTGGGCCCGCCCCGCCCGCCCGGGCGCCCGAGCGCATGGGTGCGTCGGCCTAAGGCCCGCCCCATCGTTCCACCCTGCACGTCTCTGCTGTGGCCCCCCCCCATTGGCAGGCGCTGACGACGGCTTCTTCGCGGGCGCCGGTTTCGGACACGGTCCGCCCGCCTGGGCTCGCCTACGCGCGGCGCTGTCGGCGGGAAGGCACGCGCCCCCCTCTGTGGCCGCGCTACGGCGCCGTACACGCTGGTGACGCGCAACTGTCCATGCGCCTCAGTTACTCCGTGATTGAGGGTTCCTGGTCCCCGCATGCTTCCGGCGTTGGCTCTTGGCCCGCTGGTAATGATCTGGCCCGTCCGTACATCACCGCGCTGGCTTCTGGCCCGCGGGTAATTATCTCGTTCGGTCCTTCCCGGCTCGCGTCGCCTTCGCTGCGCTCTCCGCCCATGCTTCCCCCTTCCGCGTTCCCCCCCCGGTCTTTCGCTGGCCTGCGCCTCGGGAGCTGGCGCCACTGTGCGACTTTCCGATGCCGTTGTCTCGGTCCGGCTTAATGTGCCTCCTTTAATTTCTGGCGTGTTTACTCATGCTCTTGCTTTCACTTCGGCGCTGGCTTTTGGCCCGCTGGTAATTATCTGGCGTGTCACCCATGCTCGATACTACCCGCTCTCTGGAATCGTCCTTGGAGCCGCAGATCAAAAAAGTATCTGCACCAGTTCTCCTCGGGCTATTTCATCGTGCGCGTGGCTGTGGATTGCGTCGGTGGGAATTATGAAGCCGCCTTTCGTCTTGAGAACGTTGGCTGTGTGAAAATGGTGTGTAGGCCGCCAGGGCGCGGTAGGCACATGAAATACGTGTCCGATCATATGCGGCCACATGGGACTGTCAGGGGTAGGTACAGGATTGCGATGTGCGTGGGAGGTAGGCGTGGGTGTTGAGGTGAAGTTGTGAGACGCGCTCACGTACTGAGCCAGTCCATGCATTCAGTTGGTCGATGGCGTAGTCTGTGGCGTCTTGTAACTCCACGAAGTCAGCTTGTGCGTACGTGGAAGGCGATGGAATGTGGCGGTGAGTTCGTCCACAATGCATGTGGCCCACGGTAGGTACAGTGTGGCTGCTCCCGATGTGTGCAGAACGTCAGCGAGTAGGTTGGTGAGTGAGAGTAGCTTTGAACCTGTGGCGATGTTGAGTTGGTCATGGAGCTGAAACAGGTGAGTTTGAGGCTGGTGGTAAACTTGGTGTTGATGCCGTTGCTCTCGTCGATCTCGAACTCTAACCTTTTCTTGTGGTTGGTCGTAAATATTGGAATGTAACTCTTTCAAGTATTTCTCAGTGCCGTCAAGGTTGTAGTGGGGATGTCGTAGTCGTACCATGTGGTAGATGTCGTCGTTGAGATATTGCCCTTTCATGTCAACGATCGTGCGGCGTCTGATTTCATGGTCGGTAGTGTCGTCTGGTGCGAATGGTTGTCCGTTTTTGTGGTTTTCGGCTCGTGTGTAGTGGGTGGATATGCAGGTATGTGAAGAAACGTTGTCCATGTTTGGAGTGGTTGTCCAAGTTGGTTGTTGAGTATATTGAAGTACTGTCGGTTGATGTCGGTAGGTCGGCGACTGCGATGTGGCTTTCATGTTTTGTGTGTGCTTAGTTTTTGTCGGTAGGGGCGGGCGCCGTAGGTGCAGGGAAATGTAGACGACGTATTTTTTCTGTGCCCTCGTCAGTAATCTCGTCCTGTTTGTGCCTCTGTGACTGTGCCCTGAGCACTTGGGCTGCAGGTGGGTCGTGTGGCGTAGGTGTTGCTGCACGTTGTAGTGCTTGTTGGCTGGTCTTGCCACGTGTCTTCAGCAGGGGTGGTAGTTCGTCTTTCCCGTCGTCCTCAAAGTGGTCGGACGAGGCACCGTATTGGTTCCCCAGTGGGGTGTTGCGCTCTTTTGTAATCCCCTTCCTCTTCCTCCTCCTCCTCCTCCTCCTCCTCCTCCTCCTCCTCCTCCTCCTCCCTCTTCTCCTCATCCTCCTCATCCTCCTCCTCCCCGCGAAGGGCCCCGGGCGTGCCCGGCGTGCCGGCGGCTGCGCTGGAGCAGGCGCCTCCAGCGTCCGGGGGGGGGCGTCAAGAGGGGCGGGCGGGCGGGATATCCCATATTGGGCTGGCCTCCGGCCAGTGCCGCCGATCCGGGGGGGGTGAGAGCGAGATGATGATGGGGATCGTCTTGGAGGCTTCTGGAGCCGTCTTGGGGTCATCTTGGGCGGCTTGGAGCGATGTTTCGGCGAGTCGGGGCCCTCTTGGACCGTCTAGGGGGCCTCTTGGGCCTCTCTTGGCTTTTTCTTGGGCCGTCTTGTGCGGTCTGGGCTCTGGACTTGGGTCGTCTTGTGGCGCTCCTGGGCCGTCTTGGGCGCTTCGGGGGCCGTCTTGGAGCCCTCTTGGGGGCCTGTTGGCGTGTCTTAGGGAGCTCTGGGGCCGTCTTGGACATTGTGAAAGCTCAAGAAACGAATATGCTGGAAATATACGTTTTCCCATGGGAATGGGTCTATTTGTCAGTCTTTGGGCATTCTTGGGAAGTGTCGTGAGGGATCCTGGGGACGTCTTGGAGGTTTCTGGAACTGTCTTCGGGGCATCTTGGGCGGCTCGAGCGATGTTTCGGCGATTCGGGGCCCTCTTGCATTGTCTAGGGGGCCTCTGGGGCCTCTCTTGGCTTCCTCTTGGGCTGTCTTGGGCGGTCGAGGCTCCGGAAGTGAGTTTTCTATACCCCCCTGTCCACGGGTACCGAAAAACGTCGGAAATGACGTCGGAAATATCCCCGTGTACCGAAAAACGTCGGAAATGACGTCGGAAATAACTACCCCCCCTCCCCTGCAGAGCGAAGCTTGAGCGAGCTAAAGTCCACGCTCTCAGAAACTCACACGCCCGGATCAGCGGATTTTGAAGCAGCTCGCTCAAGGCTTTTCGATGCCTGGGCCCAAGGAGGGCCGCCATTGTATCAGGCAACCGAGTGAGGTCGAACTTGTTTGTCCTTTTGCGCTCCTGCAGAGCCCTGTCAGGCGGAGGAGGAGAAGGACCAGGATGAGGAGGATGAGGAGGAGAACCAGGAGGAGGAGGAGGCGGAGGAGGAGGAGGATAGAGGTGCCCAGGGAGGAGGGAGGGAGAGAGCAAGGAAGAGAGGGAGGGAGGGAGGGTGGGACCCAGAGAGGCATGAAGGGAGGGACGGATAAGTCCAAGGAGAAGGAGGAGGAGGAGGAGGAGGCGGGAGGGAGGGAGGGTGGTGGTGGGACGATGCCATGGGCGAGGTGCCGTGGTCACTCTAGAGGCTTCTCGACCCCGGGGGCATTACCCAGGAGTTTTAGGAGAAGAACAAGGTGGGAGGGGAGGGCTGGAAGGCCTGGGCGAAGGAGACCTTGCCCCTCCACGGGGCCCTCCGCCTCGCGTCCTCCTCTCGAGCAGCTTGGCGTCGTAGCTCACGACGGCGCCGCGCCTCCTCCCTATGGGTGGCGATGCGCTCGAGCTGCGCCGGGGTGAGGGAGGGGCGGGGAGGGGGAGGCGGCACGGCGGAGGGAACGGGGGAGGAGGGGGAACAGAAAAAGGCAGTGACTTCAGCCTCCTCATCCAATCCAGGGGATGTTAATTGTCGCGGCTCAGGTGCCGGAGTCGGATCAAACCCACATGCGTCCCGTGTCTGAGTACCATATTGTGGGCTCTGGAGGCTGTCCTCGGGTTCTGCGGGTTCCTTCATGAAACGATGCATCTCCGGGTCAGCTCGTGAAATCCCTCCTTGCTTGTTGGTCCTGTGCACATAGTCTGGCGCAGGATTGAAATCATCATCAATGTGAGGCATGTAAAACTGTCGGAGGTCATTGATGAGGGAGGAGTCAATATCCTCGCCCACGATGTCTGCGTCGTTGGCGTGCGCAAAGATTCTGGAGATAGATGCTGCTATAGATGCGGCAGTCCTATTACACATCTCCGAGGGGTACGTCTTTTTGGCATGGGTTCTGAAATGTGGGGCCCCTCCCTTTCCGTCCGTCTCCTTGCCACGCAGTATCTTGTGAGCCCATTTGGGATGATGACAGCGTCCCTTCCTCGGAGTATCTGTCAGCTTGCTGGCAAGGCATTCCATGCGCAAGCCTAGCAGCCTTGTGGGCGCACGCCCATATTCACTGGGGCAACGTGTGGCTGGCTGATGCACGCACTGGTCAAAGTCTGCTGTGACAACGTTGGGTGCCTATGCGAGCGCTGCAAGGGGCTCCCATTGGAAACTGCTGGGAGCCTGGGAGCGCCAATAAGGGGGAATGGGATGCTCCATCCACCCCGAGGTCCCCGCAGTGACGTGGCAGCCCAAGAGGTACACCAGGTTTTGTAAGAGCGTGTTGCCTACTTTGAGCTGCTGTGCTTGCCTGTCGGTAGTCCAGGGGACGCCCCAAAACCATTCATGAGTACGCAGGGGGGGGCGGGCCCCATCCAGCCATCTGGCCGCACTCCATGTTTCACAGGCCCCCCCCCCAGTATTCCATACCCGTCTGGATAGTATGTGTTCCCCCCACTGTCGGATAGTATTGGCCTGTGTGAGGTCCCCTAGTATGGGATTGATTGCAATGTCAACACTGAGCATACATACCTGCAAGTCCCTGTGTGTGTACATGCCGTCCAGCCAAAATTGTATGTCGCCTTGCCTTCTCTTGCCTGAGAACAAATTCAAAATGAACACCTCAGCTTGATGGATGCGGCAGGGTATCCACTCTGCCGCTATCCCTTGAAAGTCGTGAGATCTGTATTCTAGTGTCGGTCCATGTAGAGAGGCTGATCCTGGGTAGGCTCCTCGGGGGGGTCGTCGAAGAGGGCCTGGTAGGCTGGGAGAGCATCGGGGCTGATCTCATATGTTGCCTGCTGGAGTAGGGTCCTGGCTTCATCTGCGCTGAACGTGGCGGTTACCAGCATGGCTGACGGGTAAAGTCCGTCCTCTGGGTACTGCACTGCTGCTGGGAAGGCTGCTCGCCAGCGCCCTAGTCCTGCCTTTCTCTGAGCCGCATGACTGACTGCATCTGCTAGGCGCAACTCCTCGGCTCTGTCCGGTGATACTGCAGCTCCATGCATCATGTACGCTAGTTGGCATAGCGGCGCATCACATGCAAGATGATCTCGCAACTGTCTTCTTGCTGCAAACGACATAGAGCACGCCATGCATGTACTTCCCTCCCCCATGAAGCGTGAAATGAGGTGTACCGCACTGTAGTGTACACGCACGATGTGTTGTCGTGTGCTTTTGGCAGACGTGCCAAGAAAACTGCACAACATGCATTGTAGGCTGGCATTGAACACTTTGGGGGGGTAAATGGGGTGCGTGGGATCCGTGATGGGCACAGGCACGCCCGCTGGCCGAACAAGCGTCAAAAAGTCGCTCTGTGCCTGCTGTGCCATCGCTGCTCTAGCGGCTGCCATGGCATGTGCTCTAAGTGCACTACTGAGCGCATGCTTCCAAGCTGGCAAAGATGACTGAATGATGTCTTCCCAGCTTGCAAAATGTGTGTCTGGCTCGGGCATGTCACGAAACTTGTGGTATGTAGTACGTAACCACTCCAGATCTTCCATGATTCTGTGCATCCAAGACGTGCGCCTGCCCTGTGCAACCCTATACACATGTGCAACAAGACTGCGTAGTGTGGGTGTGCCGTAGTGTATGAGTCGTCCTAGCAAGCGTAGCCTATGCACACGCAGCACTGCCCGTAGGTCCGCTCGCTCTACCTTAGCAAGGATCAGTCTGTCCGGAACTGACTCTTCATCCTTTTGTGGTAGGTGGAGCACCTGACGATATTTACTCACCATGACGTGCTGCATGTGTGCATGTTGCGCGTCAGTGAGTTGTGGCCAAGTACCCGAGTTGAAGAGGAGGCCCGAGAACAGGCCTCTGCGTACAAAGCTGGCTGCAACTACCTCTGCAACGAGAGGTGCTGCACGTAAAAGCATGGGAGCATGGCCAATGACAATGATAGCTCCGTCGTCAAAGAAGCATATGTCCAATCCTCCTCTTAGTGTGTCTGGCGTATGCTGCAGGAGGTCGGCTAAGCTCGCATGCACAGCAATGGGAATGCGGATGTCGAGCTCGAGCTAGCGTAGCGATTGCTGTGCCTCCTGGATACATGCTGCCATGACAAAATTGAAAATCACATCCCCAAGCTGCTGTCCAGGCACCGTTCCCTCCAGTGAGTATGCAACTGCTGTGGCTCCTGGGTACCAAAACCAACTGCCTGTGTAACTGGAGGCTGCAAGGGCCCTGATATGTTGGGGTACTCCAGCGGCCTCCAAGATGGTGGGGTGACTGGCAATGTGGGCCTTGAGGTTCTCAATGGCACCTCCTGGGAGCCCTGCAGTGGTCAGGATGAGGTGGAGGTCGGCGTCACTTGTGCCAACCTGCATGACCAGCTCTCTGATGGCTCTGTAAAATGCTGATCGGTTCTGGGCCAAGCCTACAACTCAGCGACCGAGAGGGTCGCCAGGGGCGCACCAAACGGCCAGGATCTCGCCGGGCTTCGCACCCCCACGGCGCGGCGAGGCGAGACGGGCGAGGACGCAAAGCACTGGTGTGACGTTCTGGTTCAGCTTGGCGCGTTCTCTACGTGGGGGGCTGCCTCCTCATTCTTCCTTCGCCTATAAAGTACAGCGACCACCAGATCTGGCGACAGGCGTGAGCAGTGTACCCCCACAGTAAGAATGATGCTTAGATATGTGCCCCGATGCCGATCAGCTGCAGCAGCAGCAGCAGCTGCTCCATGTCAATCTTCCGCTGAGGTTGCCACAGGTGATCCTGGTCCAGGGTCCCCGTTGGCTTTCGCGCTATGCTGAAGTTCCTGTGGCGTTGTCGGCCTCGTGGGGTGGGTGTGCTCTGGAGTCCACCAGGGCCTCCATGGAACAGTCAGCCACGCGCAGAAGGGGGTATGGGGGAGGGGGAAAGGCTTCTCATAAAAACCCTGCTTCTTAGAAGGTGTGGGTCTTCTCTAATTATAGTTGTAAGGATCGCGCCTTCTAAGAAGCAGCCGCATCCTAAGAAGACTTCCCCCCTTCCTCTACCCCCTGGTGCGCGCCGCCAAAGCAGGTGGGGGGCACCTTGGGCCAGGGTCGCCTCAGGCAGCGCCCGACCTCCTCTCCTCCCCGCCAGGGACAGGGCCCGCTTCCCTCGAGGTGCGATGCGAGTCCGCCAGATCGGCAGTTTGCATCGCCCGCCCAGAGGTCAGGATGCGATGGCCAGAGCCAGTCTAATATCTACATGCCGCGCATCGAGCGCACGGGCACCTCCTCATCTTCCTCCTCCTCCTTCTCCTCCTCCAGATAATTCGGCCGATGGCACAACATACGGCAGATGGCACAATATGTGACGGAAGAGATGGGCATACACATTCATACGACGAGGGATCTTAAATCAAGAATTCGAGGGGTAGATCTCAAAGAAACCCGCCTTTCAGGCGCGTTCGCTTCCTCCTCCTTTTCCTCCTCCTCCTCCTCCTCCTCCTCCTCCTCCTCCTCCATACCTTGGCGTTGTAAAACATTCCCCCTGTCGCACACTGAGGCCAGTCGGGAGGGCGGGCTGGGCGTTTCGCCTGAGATTTCTTTACCATGTATGAGCCTCAAGCTGGAAAGCTGACAACAGCTTCATCGATGGAGGCCGGGCCGCCTCCAAAATGCAGTTCTCGCATCAGCGCCGCGCACATTCATTTCAACAATTTGCAAAAGTTTCACGTACTGAGTGTGGCTCGTTTTCATCATATGGTTCTCGCTTTAGCGCCGCGCGCATTCGTGTTTCTAACAATTGCAGCAGTTTCACAGGTAGAGAATGTTGCAGCAGCTTCACAGGTAGAGGATGGTTCGTTTTCGAAATTCCATACGCTTCGCGTATCCCCACCAGTCCGTAGCCTCCGGCTCAAGCCCCCTTGGCTCAAGCCGTGTCGGCTCGAGGTTGGTCGGCGCGACCTGGGTCCGCTGCCTCCGGGGCCGGCCGGATGGAGCCGCCCTCTGCGCGGCGGCGCCGGCTGCGCCGCGCCGCCGCCGCCCGCGCCGCACCGGCGCCCCTCCCTGGCCGACCGCCCGCTCAGTGGGCCGCCGGCCCTGCGGCCCGCTCAGTGGGCCGCCGGCCCTGCGGCCGATCTAGCGCGCTGGCCTGGCTGGCGCTCGCTCGCGCCGCCCGCCCCCCGGGTTAGCCGCCGCCGCCGCCGCCGCCGCCGCCGGTGGCGCGGCCCTGGGCGCCGCCGCGACCTCACGCCCGGCCGCCGCTGCCGCGGCCGCCTGCGGCGCGGCCCTGGGCGCTGCCGCTTGCGCCACCGCGACCGCGGCCGCTGGCGACGGCGCCGCCGCCGCGGCCGCGGGCGCGCGCGCCGCCGCTGCGGCCGCTGACGCCGCGGCCGCTTCCGCGGCCGCGGCCAAGGCGGCCTCTGCGGCCGCCCTGGCCGCTGGCCCCGCCGCAGCCGCTGCCGGCGCCGCTCCTGCTTCCTCGCCGGTGGCGGCGGCGGCGGAGGGCCCGGGAGCCTGCCTGCCCCGCCGCCGCCCTGCGGCCGCAGGCTCCGCGGCCGCCGCCGCGGCCGCCGCCGCCGCAGCCGTGGCGGAGGCCGCCGCCGCCGCGGCCGCGGGCTGCGCGCCCGGTGCCGCCGCCGCCGTGGCCCGCGCGGCCGCGCACGGGCCCGCGCGGATGGCGCCGCCGCGGCCGCCGCGGCCGCCGAGGTCGCTGGCGCGGCGGCGGCGGCGGCCGCCGCGGCCGCCCTCGGCGGCCCCCCGCGGCAGCGGCAGCAGCAGCTACAGCAGCAGCAGCGGCAGCAGCAGAAGCAGCAGCAGCAGCAGCAGCAGCAGCAGCAGCAGCAGCAGCAGCAGCCGCAGGCACCCAGCGAACAGACGCCGCGGCAGGGCAGCAGGTAGCAGCAGCAACAACAGCAGCAGCAGCCACAGGCCCCCTGCGAACAGTCGCCGCAGCAGGGCACCAGCCGCAGCAGCTACAGTAGCAGCAGCAGCAGCAACAGCACCCCGCAGCTGCAGCAGCAGCAACACCCCCCTCAGCAGCCACAGCAACCGCCGCAGCACCCACAACCACAGCCGCACCACCAGCAACAGGTGCTGCAGCAGCAGCAACAGCAGCCCCAACAGCAGCAGACCCACCCTGGGGACGAGAGACCCGCGAGACCTCAAAGAACCTTCTCGGACGACCAGAAGGAAGTGCCCCTGCTCCCTGACAGCCTCCTGGGCACCTCTGGGAGCCAGCAGAACCCGGCCGCGAGAAGACTCAGAGGTGCCCTTGCTCCCTCAGCAGCAGCAGCAGCAGCAGCAGCAGGGCAGAGAAAAGAAGGGGGGGGGGCCGCGGCGGAGTCGGCGGGGGCTGCGGAGGCCGCGGAGCATCGAGGGCCACAAGCGGCGGAAGCCTCTGGAGGTGCGGAAGAGGCACAAGCTTCCATCCGTGTCTCTGGATTAGAACCGCGCGGGCAGGGGTTGGCCCCCGAAAGTGTCGGCGGCAGCCGCAACGGTCAGCTAAGAGAGATCCCGGAACAGCAGGGGCTCGCCTACCACACCGTGCCACCCCCACCTCCCCTTCAAAACAATCAGACCGTCAGCAGTCCTCTGGGGGCGCCACAGACCCAGCAGGGGGGCCACGGACCAATTGTCCAGACGCAGGACAGCGAAGCCACCCACTGGCTCGTCGGGAGAAACCCCTTCGCGCCTATTCGCCCCCCTCCCCCTGCCAGTGAACCCATGCTAATGGGCGGCGAACCCCGGGCGCTCCCTCCAGACGTCCAGGGCGCGACGGACAAAGAATCTTGTGCTCTGGCAACGGAAACGGTGTCGCCGTGCGCGCGCGCGCGCCTGGCGCAACCAGCGGCGCCCCCG
Source organism: Prorocentrum cordatum (assembly GCA_963575745.1). Lineage (NCBI taxonomy): Eukaryota > Dinophyceae > Prorocentrales > Prorocentraceae > Prorocentrum > Prorocentrum cordatum. The sequence continues at coordinate 506,108 of CAUYUJ010002603.1, read as the reverse complement.
AGACCGGCGAGAGTCCTGCGTTGACTTCGCGAAGGGGGCGCGCCCGGGAGCGACGGCGGGCGCAGGCCCGAAGGCGAACGCCAGCGAAAGGGGCCTCTCCCCGCACGCCACAGGGCAGCGTCCGCCCTGGCTGCCGGATGCGATCCGACCCCCGCCTGGCGGCCAACTATGCGGCCCGCCTCTCCCCGCAGAGCCCCGCCGGGCGCGCAGCCGGAACTGTCGCGAGCAGATCGCGAGCCCTCCGGCCAGGACAGCGAGGCCGGTTCGCCGGAGACCCGCGGCCGGAATACGCGGTAGCACCAATGGCCTGACCCGCGCCAATGGCCGGAGCCCTCGGACCCCGACACGGGACAACAGCCGTACAAAACAAAAATCGACCACATCCAGCGGGGCCTTCCCGGGGAGACACCGGCGAGGCGATAGGGCGGCTCCAAGTCACCCTGGGGATAATGTTCACAGGCACCTGGCACGCTTTCGCCAAGCGGCAGACCGCGCCCAGCAGCAAAGGCGCGCTCGACCCGCCTCGGCACGACCCGCAAACCTGCCACCTCTTCCCGGCTTCCTCCCGCGGCCACAAGTGCGACGTACGGGTCGTCAGCGACGCGCTGGGCCTCGACGTCGACTGGGCTCGGCTGTGGCATCGGCGCCCAGGTCGAAGCGGCGGAGCGAGCAGGGGCCACCGCGCGGCAAAGGGCCACCCGAACACCCAGGCACCCAGGAATGGCAAATAACAGTGGCGGGCTATCTTCCCACAGTAGCCGTTGCTGCCCCACCTCGTGGCATCGCACGCGCGGGGATCAGGTGCGAGGAGGGTGGTCACTGGCAGCAGGCCCGTCGCTGCCCAGCAAAACGCGGCCTGCGGCATTGGGGCCCAACGTGGTTTTTCACAGCAGAGGGATCTGGGCGTGCGTGAAGGGCTGACAATGGCAGCAAGCACTGTTCCCGCTCGACGGGCGCGCCACCTTCCTCACGGGCGGGGCGCCTTGGGGGCCAGGTGGGCGTCGCAGCGCGTGTGGCGGAGGCGGGAAGTGGCACCCTCACTGTCCCTCCATCTTCTGACCCATGCGGCGATTAGCTGCGACCCCCGATGTCCGACCCCGCCCGCTGTCTGGTCACGCTGCAGTTTCACATCGGCCGCGGCTTGCCGCGACCCTGGAGGACCGTCATAGGAGACACCAACCATCACATAGATATCACAGCGGCGATGAGCTGCGACCCCCGAGGATTGGATCACAAACATCAGCGACGGTCTAGCTGTCGCGACCCCGGGGGACCACCATGCGGCCCTGGAGGCGCGCGGGGGCTTGCCGGAACCGCGGGCCCGGGGCCCCCCTCGGGGGCTCAAGGCACTCTTGCATCCCAGTCCTGGCAGCCAAGGGCCGTCTTTCGCCACCCCCCCGTGCGCGCTTCGTCTTCACGGCGCCCACTGTCATCAGTTGCAGCGCTGAGAGCAGGTGCGTGAAGGGTGGGCACTGGCAGCAGCTCCTTCCCGCCCAGCAAGGCGGCAGGTGGCATTGGGGCCCAACGTGATATGTGACTGCAGTGGGGCCTGAGTGTGTGTCCCGCGGGTACTCCTGGGGCTCTTGCATCCCGGCGCTGTTCCCCCTGGGGTGTCTGCCGTTCGAGCTCGGGTCCGCCCTCTGGGGCCCAGGTACTCTTGCATCCCGGTGCTGTCGGTTCTGGGGAGGCGGAGGCACCATCCAATCAATAGAGATCCACATGCTCCGGCGCATTGCCGGGATGTGGGGCGCTAAGTTGGAGCCCGCGTCGTCAGTGGCAGCGCTGAGATCAGGGGACACACCTACCATCAAATTGTGACTGGCGGCGATTAGCTGCGACCCCGAGTCAATGAAAGAGGCCGCAGACGGACGCGGCGACCTTGCACGCACGCGGGGGCCTGCCTGAACCACGGGCCCGGGGCCCCCCACGGGGGCTCAAGGCACTAGCATCCCAGTTCTGGCAGCCAAGGGCCGCCCTTCGCCACCCCCCCGCGCACGCTTCGTTTTCACTGCGCCAACTGTCATCAGTTGCAGCGCTGAGAGCAGGCGCGTGAAGGGTGGGCACTGGCAGCAGCTCCTCCCCGCCAGGCAAGGCGGCAGGTGGCCCAGCGTGATATGTGATTGCAGTGGGATCTGAGTGTGTGTCCCGCGGGTACTCCTGGGGCTCTTGCATCCCGGCGCTGTCCTCCTTGGGGTGTCTGCCGTTCGGGCTCGGGTCCGCCCTCTCGGGCTCAGGCACTCTTGCATCCCGGTGCCGTCGGTTCTGGGGAGCGGAGGCACCATCCAATTAATGGAGATCCACATGCTCCGGCGCTTTGCCGGGATGTGGGAAGCTAAGTTGGAGCCCTCGCCGTCAGTTGCAACGCTGGGATCAGGGGACGCACCTACCATTAAGTAGTAATGAGCGGCGATTAGCTGCGACCCCCGAGTCAAAGAAAGAGACCGCAAACGGACACACCAACCATCAAATAGAGATCATAGCGGCGATTAAATTCGGTGACAGGGGGGCGTCGGCAGAAGCACCCCCCCCTGCGCGCCAGCCTACCGGCCTGTCGTTTCAGGCTTCAGTTTCGGCAGTTTCAGCTACAGCGGCGAGTAGCTGCGACTCCCCAGGACCCACCCCTGGAGGCGCATCTCGCTGCTTGCCCACATTTCGCGTCGACTGCGGCCCTGGTGGGCCGTCGCCCGTTCGCAGTGGATTCCGGCCTCGGTGGGCCATCACCCGTTCGCACGCATTCAACAGAGACCTCAGCGGCGATTAGCTGCGACCCCCCCTTCTTCCACGCAGGTGCTCGCGGCGAGTAGCTGCGACCCCCAGGATCTCAGTGGCGAGTAGCTGCGACCCCCGAGGAGATTAAAGAGAGATCATAGCGGCGACCGAGAATGGCCCAAGAGATGACCATGGCTCCTAGCCCTCGGATTCGGGGCCAGGCCGAGGGGTGAGGCGGTGCTTCCCTTCGCCTCTCCCCTCGGGCCTGGCGGGCGCCCCCCGCCCTCGGCCTCGGGGCCTGCCAGACGCGCAATCAGACGTCGGGGTGGCCGCCCCCCCTCCCAGGGCCGCCCGTGTTCAGCGTTACTCGTGGTCTGGCTCCCACTCTCAGCGGAGTTTGCTTCGGCCCTGGAGGACCTCGTGGCGCGCGTGGGGTCGCGGGTCTGGGGGGCAGCGCCAATCGGCGGACTGGGCCGGACTTGCCTCCTGGCCCCCGCGCCCTCCACAGCGCAGCTCGCCCGGGCGCTTCGCCCTATGACGCCGCAGAAGGCAGCCTTATCACCAGTGCCGCCCCCCCCTCACTCCCCCGCTGGCGGCGCGCCCCGCGCCTGCCCCCCCCCCCCCCCCCACCCTCTCTGAAGCTTGGCGCCGTGCCGGCGCGCGCTGCGTGGCCCACAGTCGCTTGTGTCCTTCATGCACTGCGGGGTGGTCTCTCGGGCGCTGGGTCGCCACGGAGTGGTTCAGCCTAGGTGCAGCACCCCGGGCTCATCCACCAGCTTCCGGCCAGTGCGCTGCACCAAGTTCCGCGACTTGCAGACGTCGTCGTGGGCGTTCGGGGTCTGGCGCCCCGCAGGCGACTCACCCCACCGGCCTCCCACTTGCCTCCACTGCAGCAAGACCCCCCTGCCAGGCAGCGCAGACGTCATCGCCGCCCGACGGCGGTGCTCACCACGCCAGCGGATCTCTTCGCTTCAGGGATCGGCATCGCAGTTGCGCCTAGCTTGGGCGCAGCCGCATGGCTCCCCTCGGCACTGGGAGGCGGAGTACTGAGGACTGGGCGCTGAGTGGTTCAACCTGCAACGCCTGTACAGCCCTGAGAATTTAGTTCATTTTGTTCCGTGTACGTGCAACTGCGAGTTTGTCTTGCAGATGCGAGCTTTGTCCGCCGACTCTGGCGGCAAATTGTCTTGCAAAGTAGCCCCGTACCGTGGCCCAGACGCCGCTTCCGCCCCCTGTCCGTTGCCTCGGAGCCGCTGACCAAATTAGCTCGGCGAAGGACCCGGCCATATGCAGCTGCGAGTGCCGCGCGGATATGAGACGAAGGAGGGGGCACGCAAACTAGGCCCCTCTTCTCATAGGCACCGCGCCACTGCATGGACGAGGCACAGGGCAGCGCGGGCAGGGGGTGGCGGGCGGAGGAGGAGAGCTCACTGGGGCGAGCCAACACATCAGTATCATCATCGCAGCATGAGACCTGTTACTGGGCACGCCGGAAGAGGTGGCGGAGACACCGTGTAGATGTCGAAGGCAGGTCAGCAGCGGCAGAGACGAGACCGGGGGGGCCCGCGGTCAAGAAGCAAAAGGAAGCAAGAGGAGCGAGAGACGAGGGGTGACATTTCTGCCTCCGGGCCGATAGCGAGCCACGCAGAGTGCATTGCGCAGGCGGAGCCGCTCGAAAGTGGCCGGGGAGCCCCCACCGACGCGGTCTGGTCATCCCGAGGGAATCCCATCGACGCGCGGGGGTCGTCCACTGCGACTCAAAGTAAACGGATAGCTCCCCCGTGCTGCGTGGCGAGGCGATGCGAAAATTGCGCGATCTGGGTGAAATCCCCCGACAGGCGCCGGTCATCCTCTGGCGAGAAATCCCGACGACGAGCTGGGGTCATCCAAGCGTCAGCGACAACCAGCGCGCGCCGCTGGCTCGTGCGGGGCCGCTTCCCAGGTCAGGCCTCGCGGATGAACTCGCTGAAGCCGAGCTCCCTGGCGAGGGCCGTCGCCTCCCTCCTGCACCGCTTCGCGCGCGAAACGTGCGAGGGGTGTGCCGAAATAGGTGGTGGGGAGTGCCGAAATGGGTGGTGGGGAGGCATGCGAACCCTGCCACTGGGGCCTTCGGTGGAGCTCCCTATGGGGCCACGAAACGTGTGAGGGGTGTGCCGAAATAGGTGGTGGGGAGGCATGCGGACCCTGCCGCTGAGGCCTTCGGTGGAGCTCCCGATGGGGTCACGAAACGTGTGAAGGGTGTGCCGAAATGGGTGGTGGGGAGGCATGCGGACCCTGCCACTGGGGCCTTCGGTGGAGCTCCCTATGGGGCCACGAAACGTGTGAGGGGTGTGCCGAAATGGGTGGTGGGGAGGCACGCGGACCCTGCCATGGGGGCCTTGGGTGGAGCTCCCTATGGGGCCACGAAACGTGTGAGGGGTGTGCCGACATGGGTGGTGGGGAGGCATGCGGACCCTGCCACTGGGGCCTTCGGTGGAGCTCCCTATGGGGCCACGAAGCGTGTGAGAGGTGTGCCGAAATGGGTAATGGGGAGGCATGCGGACCCTGCCACTGGGGCCTTCGGTGGAGCTCCGTATGGGGCCACGAAACGTATAAGGGGTGTGCCGAAATGGGCGTGGGTGGCGATGACGATGATGATGACGATGATAATGGTGATAATGATGATAATGATGAGGATGATGATGATGATGATGACGATGATGATGATGATGATGATGATGATGATGATGATGACGATGGGAAGAGGGATGAGGGGGAGGAGGAGGAGGAGGAGAGGAACGCGGGGCACCGTCTCTTCAAAACGAGGGCCCAACACCACAGGATGGTTGGGGAAAAAAGTATCCCCACCAGTATTCGCTGCAGCTCACTTCACACTTGGTGACCCTGCTTCCAGGTTGTCGCACGCTTGCAGCTCCCTGGCAGCCCCGGCAGCTTGCAGCCCCCGCCCCCGGCACCTCTTGCAGCCCCGGCGCTGAGACTTCCCCTGGCGGTAGGTCCTGCTCTGCTCCGCGCTGGGTCATTAGGCCCCCGCGCGGCCCGCTCGGACCTCACTCGCCGCTGGCGTTCTCGCCTGCGGCTCCTGCCGCCGTAGGTCGGTTTCGTGGTGTCCTCGCCTCTCGCGACACCGTCGCATCCGATTGAATTGGTTCGGGTATGTTGAGAATTTCGACAAGCACAGGCTGTTCGGCAATGTGCGGACGTCTACTACTTTGTCTGCGCACGAGCTGCGACTTAGCCCTCTTGTTCTCGGGTATTGTCTTTCTTTCTCTGTGTCTCGTCGCCGTTGCCGTTTTTTCGTCCTCGTTTTCCTCTTCGCTTTCGTCCGCCCCTGTCTTTGCTTTGGGTAGCTTTCGCCACCTCTGTGGCCCTTTTTTCCGCGCCTCGCTTGCGACAGCAGTGCTTGCACTCCTCTTACGACTTTCGGACGCCGCGCGGGTGCCCGCCTGCGGTCGCGATCAAAAAAGTACCCCCACCAGTCTCTCCCCGCTTGCCAGCTGTTGCCTAGGCTACGCCCTGCACGTAGGCCTGGTTGCATTTGACTGATGACGCCGCGCGGCTGTCCGCTTGCGGTCGGTAAACATAAAGTATCCCCACCAGCCAGCCCCCGGCGCCACTCAGCCTCCCTCGGCGGCAGCCTCGGCAGCCGTGAGTGCGTTCGCTGGGTAATTCGGTTCCGCCCGTTGCCCGGGTCGGCCTTTGACGCCGCCTGCGTCTTCGCTTGCGGCTGCGACCAGAAGAATCCCCATCAACCCATTTAGAAACAATGTTCAAACGAATTGAGGTGATTAGGGATGTGCGGGAGCAAACAGGGGGGCGGCCGAGCCGTGCGAAGGAGGGATGGGGAGAAGGAGGAGGCTGGATGGATGGGACTGGGGAAAAGGATGATGAATAGGATGAGGAGGAGGAGGAGGAGGAGGAGGAGGAGGAGGAGGAGGAGGAGGAGGAGGAGGAGGAGGAAAAAAAGGAGGAGGAGGAAAAAAAGGAGGAGGAGGAGGAGGAGGACGAGAAGGAGTAGGAGGAGGGAGGAGGAGGAGGAGGAGGAGGAGGAGGGCAAACAAAAGGGCCAAAGGTCTCTTGGATGCCTTTCGGAGCCGTTTGGGGTATCTCTTGGGCGTTTCTTGGTGGCCTCTTGACGTCTTGGGGGTCTCTTGGCGGTCCTTGGGGGCTCTTTGGCGTCTTCAGTGCCTCGGGGGGTCCTCTTTGGGCCGCTTGGGGTCCTCTTGGGGCCTCCTGGGGGCCTCTTGGGGACCTCTTGGGGCCATCTTGGGGCCATCTTGGGGCCTCTTGGGGTCTCCCGGGCTCTTCTTGGGGCCATCTTGGAGGACATCGATCAAAGAAGAGGGGGGCTTCTTTTAGCCTTGCCCCCCCAAGAGGCCAAAATGGGGCCAACATCCTAGTAACACCCATGATCTTGGCTTCCTCGCCGAGGCCGTTTTGGACGCTCTAGCTACCCGCGACCGGCCCCGTCCAGGTCCAGGGGAGGGGGGAGGGGCGAGGGGTAAACCCTTCCCCAGAAGTGAAGAGGGAGGGGTAGAAGAGGAATAGCCCTAAACCATCTACGGCCAGAGTGCTGGTGGGATTTGGCCTTCGTTTGATTGCCACGCACATTCGTGTTGAAAATATGCAAGAGCTTCACGGATGGAGGGCGGCTCGTTTTCAAAATGTGGTCTTTGTTTTCTAGCGCCGCGCACACTCAGTTTAAACAGTTGCAAGACTTGCATTCGCTCCCGCAGCAAAAGTACCAAACATGATGCTCATGTACAAGTTACGACTGTCAGGGCGCATTACGATCAATTGCGGTGTTGACGTCTCAGGAATCGTGTTCCAGCACGGTTCAGGATCGCCAAGACGCAACAGTCAGGTTGACTCGTGGCGCTGAAGTCATGGCAATGGCGTTTTGGCGCACGCCAGGATATCAAACGGTTGCCTCCCAACGGGGCATTTCCTTCAGTGGACATGAACCCTTGTAGGGGCATATGAAGAGGGAACTTGGAGTGAGGGTATGTACGTATTCCGACATCGTTGATACATCTTGGGTTTGCATTGGTCATCCTCTTCCTCATCCTCCTCCTCTTCCTCCTCGTCATCCTCCCCCCCTGGCGGCGCGCAGACAGTGGTGATGTGCGAGGTGTTCTCGGAAGCCTCGGGCCCCTCAGACGCTACTTGCCTTCTCAGAAGGCCCCCGGTCAAAAACGGTACCTGAACCCTCCCGGGGTCCGTCTTGGCTTGTTTTCTGGTCCTAGCCCCGATGCTCCTGCTCGATCCTCGGCTCTCGAACCCCGATGCTCCAACCTCTGGGGCGTCGCCGGTCTCCCTCCCCAGACATCCGATGTTTTGATGTTTCTCATCACGGGGTCCGTGGAAATCCCGGCCCGCTCCCGCTCACCAGGCCCAGCTTCTCATCCCGAGTCGTGTTCTGATAGCCCCAGGGCGTGGTGAGGTCTCCCAGAGCTCGAACGTCGGGGAAGGCTTCCGCTCTGCTTGTGCTCGAGACGTGGGAGGTCTGGGCCCCCTGGGCCCTCCTCGCGCGGAGGCGCTGGGCGTGCTGGTCTGCGCCATGGTGGTGCCGACCTGGCGGCTGGCCGCCCTGCCCAAGGCGCGCGGGGGGGCCGCCTGCCCAGGGGGGCGGGTGTGCCAGGCGGGTGAGGGTCCGCTCTGTCCGCGCGGGGGGGTCGCGCCCGCTGGGCCCACGGAGGGGCCCGGACCCCGCCCAGTCGCGAGAAGGAAACACCACTCGGCGGCGAGAGGCGAGCCCTGCCCTCGCCGATGAGCAAGGCAACGCAATGGGCGGCGGGGGTAGGGTTCGGAATTCGTCAAACAGGCGGCGGAATCGGAGCGCTACCCCCGCATCCCACCGATCCAGGAGAATCGATGGTTGGTGGGGGCAGGGTTCGGATGCCGCCACCTGGCAACGGACGATTCTTTCGAAATGTTCTGCATTGGGGGACCCTTCTCGGGCCCCAGGGCCGTCAGAGCACGGCTCGGGACGGAACGCCAGCTGCGAAAAGTCACGACGTCTGGGCACTTGGGCGGAGGGGATTGTGAGGGTGGGGGAGGGGGAGCGGGAGTAGGATGGGGCAGGTGCTCCCTCTCCTTCTGCCTCATTCTGCCTCCTTCTCCCCCGTTCTGCACTGTTGGCCTCCTCCTTTCTTCTATTTCCTGCTCCTACTTGCTCCTCAAACTATCCTCCTGCTCTTATGTGTTATCCTTCTCTTATTCGTCGTCTTCCTCCTGATCGTTGCCTCCTCCACCTGCGCCTCGCCCTTCTCGTCGTCCTCGTTCTACTCTTTCTCCTCATCCTCCTGCTCTTGCTCCTACTTCTCCTCATACCTCCCACCTCCCACTTCTAATTACCTCTACCTACTCCTTCTCCCCACCTGCACCTCTGAGTCGCCCAGGCGTGCTTAAGTGCTGCGGACAGACCGAGGGGCATGACACCCAGCTCATCCCCAGCGACCTCTTGTGGGCCGCTCCCGAAGGCGCAGTGCGAACGGAGCACCGCATGTAGCATCGGCCGGCAGGTGCGCACGGCCTACGGCCTGCGGCCACCGACCGGCAAGCCGCGGCGTCCGGCCGGCATTCAGCGGCGGCCGGCACGGGGTGCAGCCGCGTCCATGCTCGCAGCGTGCGAAGTACGGCTGGCGGCCGCGCAGGACACTTTGGCGCGCCCCCAGGGCTGTACACTTGGCGCAGTGAGCTTCGCCAGCGTCGGCGGCGCGATTCCCTCTCTCTGGGAGGCCTCTGGGGAGCGAGTGCCCAGCGTCACCAGTAAACGCTCTTCCCTGCAAGAAGGCGTAGGGCTCTCGCGTCCGACTCGGGGCAACTGCGGTGAAACACAGTCAAGAGTAACAAAAGCAGCGCAGGGGGGGGAGAAGAAAGCGCGAAGGCAGTAGCAAGAGGTGAAGCGAGAATGGACGACGGCAAGGGCGCACACGCACTCAAGAACATCCCCGAGGGAGTTCCGACGCCGTCATCGGGGAGTTCCTGATTCGAGGGTAAAGGTGGAGCTACCTGCAGCGCCGCAGGGCGTGCCAGCGGAGAAGTACGCACAGAAAGTGGTGGGCGAGTACACCCAGAAGGCGGCGAAGCGGTTCTGCTGGAATCTCTTCGAGAGGGCAGTCGAGGCCACAGGGAATCTGGCCCAGAGAACGTTAAGGCAGGACAAGGAGGGAGCCACAAGCAGTACCAAGTAATGCCAAGCAACGCCAAGCAATGAAAAACAATGCCAAACAATGTCAAGCAATGCGCCCATGCAAGATAAAGTTTTCTCACACACTGGGGCCGCGCTGGGTTCATTTTGAATGCAACAGGACCGTCCATCCTTTGAATTCTTTGAAATGTCTGGAACGAACCTGCGAGAAGCTAAGGCGAGAACCACATCTTGAAAACGACCGGCCCGTACATCCTGATATTTGTTTGAAAGTTTGAAGGCGAATGTGCGCGGAGCTAAGGCGCGAACCACATGTTGAAAGCCGCAGGCCCCCCCGTCCGTGTAGCTGTCGGATTTTAGGGGGAGGATGAGGAGGAGGAGGAGGAGGAGGAGGACAGTGAGTGAGTTTTCAGGGAGGGGAGGAGGAAAAGGAGGAGGAGGAGGAGGAACGGTCGAACGAACCACTTCTGTGGACTACCGTCCTGGCCTAGGTGAGACCAGGTGGGATAGACCATGGCCTCTTGGAAGATTCAGACGTGCATCGTGACAGCGAGGCGAACGACAAGTTGAGATCGAAGGTAGGGGCATGGGGAGGAAATCTTGGTTGTGGAAGTTCTGGTGGCGGATACGGATGCGGATTCCGACGAAGTGTTTACACGTGTCGTCTCGGTATTATAGTGCCCAAGAGTCGATCAAGTGATTGTGTTTTGTGCCGATTGAGGCCAAGTGAGGTCGTTAGGTTGGCCTTTTGCGGAGCTTGGTGTGGGTGTCGGGTGTCGGGTGCAGGTCGGGTCTGTGTTGTTGTAGGTGCGTGGTGATGTCGTCGTCCTAGCTTTTGCGTTGTCCGCCTGGCTGGCAGTACCGTGCTGTCGTTGGTGTTCTCCTGGATGCCAGTGTAGGGCTCTCCATGTCCACCTTTTGCTCGTGGTTGGCAACCCTTGTAGCCATGCGCTGTGACTTCCGCCTGTGGATGATCGTCCAACTGTTCATCGCGTGTTGCTTCATGAGATGATCTGCGCGCCGCGTAGCACGTTGAATGTAGTCGACACAGGCCTCCACGTGTATGTCCATGTCCACATTGACGGAGACGTCATCGCAATCGTTGTGTTTGTCCGGATCTGCAGTTGCGTCGTGTGGTGGCGGGTTATTGCCGACGTCGTCGTTGGTGTTGTTGGAGCAGAGGTCGTTGCCCAGTGTTTCGTCGTTCGTGCCGTCGGCATCTTTGGTCTCGTGGTTGCAGCGAAGGTGCAGTTGGTGGCTGGTGCGTCATCGTTGGATTCTGATTATCATGTGAAGGATGCGTCGTTGTGCCCGCCGCAGGTGCTGCTGGAGACGTTCCGTGAGCGTCTACGTCTTTGTTCGGTAGGTTGTTGTCGGGATTATTGTGTTGTTGGAAGAGTTGGAGTCGGTGCGCCAGTGGGTAGTGGATGCTGGGCAGCTCCTGCTTGGGTGAACTGAACGATGCCCATGCAGCTCTTGTGCGGTGTGTCCGACATCCGTCTTCATCGCGTCTTGAAAGTTTGTGAAGTGACCGAGGTATTTGATATTGCCATCGTGTGGGAGGATGTCGATGTCCTTGGCCTGGACTCGCGTCGTGCGTGAGATCGCTCTGCCGGTCCGTCTCGTCTGGTTGTTCAGTATCATGGTTTTGGAAGGGTGTAGCTCTTGTCCGTGTGGTTGTGCTGCGCGCACGATGTCGTGGAACATCATAGTGAGGCGCGGGAGATTGTAGCTGACCAGGAGCACTTCGTCTGCGAAACGAAGGTTGGTAAGCGCAGTGGTGGCAATGAACCCCAGGTGGACTCGGAGGAGGAGGAGGAGGAGGACTTCATTTTGCCACGACACGCCGTTCCGTGGCAACGTGCCCGCACGTCGCTTGGGGCGAGCGCGGCGGGACCCGGGGGCCCCGCTGGGGTCCGGAGACCGCGAGAAGGCAGTCCAAGTCAGGCCCAACAGCCAGACATGCGCCCGTGGTGGTACGTCAAGTGTATCACGGTAGCCCCCCGCACGCGCTGAGGACGCACCCCGCGTTTTGCCCCTGCTTGCACGCGTCCCGCTGATCAGACACAGTGGACCTCTTCCCGAGCAAGTTCGCTTCCTTACGGGACGCCAACCCCTAGGATAGGAGCCCAGATCCAGGGATCGCTAAGAAGGGCGACGGGGTGAGGAGGGAGGGTAAGGGTGTCCAGCAAACGGGCCAGTAGTACATCTGACTGTAGGGCCGGGGGGGGGGTCCGACCCCTGCACCAATGCTTGTTCTGCCAGGCCCCTGGGTCCGTACCCTGCCCAGCATTGGGTCATGATTTGGGCCCCCCCCATTTGCTTAGCCCGGCCCAGGAGTTTTGCCAATGGACGTGGGCCCAACAGAGGATCCGTGCTCATCCTCCTCCCTCCCTGACCTCGTCACTTCCTTCCGTGGACATTTTTTTGCACAGGCCCCCGCCGGGGAGGCCAAGGGGCGGCCGCGCCTTTGTCGACGGCCCCTGTCGCGGCGGGCCTTTGCTGGCGGAAGAGGACGAGGGATGGGTCACGAGGACGAGGGGGGGAGGAGGCGTGAGCGAGGACGAGGTGGAGGAGGGAAGTAAGAGGAGTGGGGGGGGCGGGAGGATGCGGAGGGAGGGGAGAGGGGGAGAGGAGAGAGCGGGAGGAGGGAGGAGCGAGGAGGGAGGGGGAGGGAGGATGAGGGGGCAGGGAGGAGGGGGGAGGAGGCAGGGAGGGGAGGGGGAGGGGGGAAGAAAAAGGATGAGGAGGACCAGCGTAATTCAGCCCGAGGCGCGTATATGTTCCATTGCTGGATGTGCCGGATCGCATGACAACCTCAGAATCTTCAACCGTGCCAAAACGCAGGTGTTGGGACTTCAACGCCGTGAATCAACGTGACTGTTACGTCCTGACAGTCCGAAATCGTGCTATAGCAACGTTCCTGGGACTTCACCACTGCGAATAAACTTAACTTGTTGCGTCCTGGCAATCGTGACTCGTGCCAGAAAACCATTTCTGGGACACCAGTCCTACGAATATGTGTTTAAGCTGCTGCAGACTTTTAGCACGACGTGTTGAACATAACCACCCTCCGCCTTTGCAGGTGCTGCAAGTTGGAAAGAAGAGTGTGCTGGGCTCCAAGATAGGAACCACATGTTGAAAACCACCCGCCCTTCATCCGTGAAAGTTTCAGGATGAAACATCGCGGGGAAGTCTCAGGCGAGACGCCCCGCCCGCCCTTCTGACAGGTATTGGGGTGCGACAGGGATGAGTTATCTATAAGGAAAACGGCTACGTGGATGATGATGGGGAGTGCTGTCTCCCGCCTGGCAGATCTCAACGATTAAGACTCTGGTGGGGGGTTGGACGACGGAGAGGAGGATGACTCAAAGAGACTGTCAGTGCACATTCGGCTGTTTGCCACCTGCTGCTGACTCCCAGGCGTATTACCTCTCTTGCCCGCTGCTCTGGGGAGGGGTCGTCCAAGTTTGGAAGCCCAGCGAGCCTTTCGAATGGTTTCTCGACAGAAGACTGGCTCTCGCTGGGGATATGACGACAGAGCAACGCACTCTATCGGTCCAGCACTCTATCGGTCCAGCGTTTGGTTTTCGCTTTTAATATGTACTACATCTAGAAAGGGTCGAGGGACACTTCGATTTTCGAGTGTGCCCGTGCTGCGAGAGCGCCGCTGCTACAGCAATACGAGGTAGAGAAGTAACTCTGCGGTCCGCCTTAGCTACGTGCGAGGAAGAAGAAGAGGAGGAGAAGGAGGAGGGGAGGGGGAGGAAGGAGGAGGAGGAAGTAGAGAAGGAGGAGGAGGAGGAGGAGGAGCAACAGGAGAGCGGAGGATGAGGGCGGAGGAGAAGGAGGAGGGAGGAGCAGCAGGAGGTTGGAGGAGGAGGGCGGAGGAGAAGCAAGAGGAGGGAGGAGGGAGGAGGAAGGAGGGAGGAGGGAGGAGGGGGAAGGGAGGAGGGAGGAAAGAGGAAGAAGGAGGGAGGAGTTACGATGTACGAGCTATCCTATGTTGGGATCTTCAACAGCAGGCGAGCTCCTGTCCGCCTCTGAGCGCCACGAACTCCGCGACAAGGAGTGAAGAGGGAGGAGGGAGAAGGGAAGAGAGGAAGAGGGAGAAGAGACGAGAAGGGAGGGAAACGAAGAGGAGGAAGAGGGAGGAAAAGGAGGAGGAGGAGGAACAGCGGAAGAGCTGTAGAAACCGATCCTCGAGGGTCGGGTGCAAAACATACCAGGAGGAGGACGACGACGACGACAACGACGGCGACGACAATGTGGAGGAAGATGCGCGCCCGCTGGCTGGCACTGCCCGCGTGGCCCTGGCCTCTCGCCCTCCTGGCGCGGGCCGGGGCCCCTGGCGGGACCGCCGAGGTCGACTACACGTAAAAATTACACTTCGCTGGAGTGACCTTTGGTGCGGGCTTGGAGGGTCGGTCGCAGCGGACTTTGCCAAAGGTGTTTCTGGCCAAGGGTCTCTCCAGCTTTTGGCGCCATTTTGCTGCCCCTGGGGCCCTCTCTCCTGGGGCCCTCTGGGCCTCGTGAGGGGTGCTCTTAAGGCCGTGGGTGGCTCCCTGGAAATGCTGGGGGCACCTTGGATCAGGAACACCTTTGGCAAAACCCGACTTGGGCCCGCCGATCGCTGAATGCGATGCGATATCAGCGGCTGTCGTGCTTCGTTTTGGCGCCCTGCCGCGCGCCAGAGGTCACTCTCGCCTAGGGTCACTCTTGCGTGCAGCCGACAGGAAAAGACAAGGCAGATCTTGGCGGGGATCGAGGCCGCGGGGACCGACCTTCAGATCTGGTAGTGTCAGAAGCGACGGCCGTTCGTCCTTCCTTGTTCGTCCTCTGGAGGTCTTCCCCGTCCCCAGGTTCTGTCAAACAGCGACTCAGGATGAATAGCTGGTTCCAGATCTTGGCGGGGATTGAGGCCGAGGATCGATTGCTGAGGTTCGAATGGTTTCTTCGACTTTGGCATCTGGGGATCCATTTCGGGCTTCGGGGCCGCTCGAGAGAAATGACAGGGACGAGAAACTGGCCTTGGGGAGAAGGGTCGGGACGTCTGGGGGAAAATCGCGACGTCGGACTTCTGGGGATCGAGGTTCGAGGATGGAGGCGCTCGGAGGTTTTCGGCCCAGGCGGGGGATCCGGCGGTCTTGGAGCTGATGCGCAAGCACGGGGTCAGCAGCAAGGACATCGCCATTGCGCGGGACCGCCTGGCGACGATCTGGCGGCGCTCAGAAGGGGGGCGGGGCGAGGGGGGCGGCCTGCTGCGAGGGCGAAGGGCCTTCTCGGACGCCCCGCCGAGAGGGCCCCCCCCCGGGCCCCCTCGGAAGGCGGACCGCTCCCCGCTCCGCGCTGCCCCCTGGAGCGCGCCGCCAGCCGATGGACGGAGGCAAGGAGGAGCGGGAGGCGGAGAGGGCGCGGCAGGGCTGCCTGCGCCCCAGGGCCTACCCGGCCGCGCGGAGGCCAGGGGACTTGAACGAGACGTTCGTGCCGCTGTTGCGGGGTGAAGCCTTCCAGGAGTACTCGCCGAGGGTGCTCAGCACGGACCCGTGGATCGTGTACTTCGAGGCGCTGCTCTCGGAGGCGGAGGCGCTGGCGCTCGAGGCGAACATGTTTGACCACGAGACGCAGAGCTTTTTCCAGAGCGTCGCCGGCGGCTCCGGGTTCCACCAGAACCGGCACTCAGAGACGGCCTACTGCGTGGGCCGGTGCGACGAGGACTCGAGCATCCAGGGCCTCCGCGAGCGGGTGTCAAGGATCTGCCGGGTCCCTCAGGAGAATTTTGAGTCCTCCCAGGCTCTGCGCTACAGCGAGGGCATGTACTACAAGGAGCACCACGACAACAGCCCGCACTTCCTCTACCTCCCGTGCGGGGCTCGGATCTACACATTGTTCGTCTACCTGTCAGGAGACGACCTGGAGGGCGGTGCCACCTCCTTCCCGAGGCTGAACTTGAGCGTGCCAGCCAAGCGGGGAGCAGCGGTGCTCTTCCCAAACACTCTGGACAGTGCCCCGATGCGAACGGACGAGCGCACCGCGCACGAGTCCGAGATCGTCACCAGAGGGGAAAAGCGCGGAGTTAACATGTGGCTGTTCCAGTACGATTACCGGACGCCCTGGCGAAAGGGTTGCACACAAGTTGAGCTCGCAGACCGCCTGGGGAGGATAAGAAAGGCCGCCGCCGAAGCGACCCAGACGGTCGTCTTCAACAACAACCTGCAAAAGCCCGTGTACATCTACCTCGTCCCAGAGTGGGGGCGGCCAGAGGAGTACCTCGGAGAGGCCCCTCCTGCCGGCAACTTCACGGTGGACTCTGCCGACGGCGAGGTGCTCCATGTCTACAGCAGGAGGTCTGGAGGGAGGCTGGTGTCCAAGCGCATGGTGCTCTCCAACTCCGTGCAGCGCGTCAACCTCGGCAGGAGGGGGCGCAGCGAGCTGTGACACAGCTACTTAGGGCACAGGGCGCTGTGCCACCCTTCGTGCGCCCCCCCTGTTTGGCTAGCTGGGGCTCGATCGTGTCCTCATGCTCCTGCTCGTCCTCCTTCTCCTCATCTTCCTCCTCCTCTTCCTCTTCCTCCTCCTCCTCCACCTGTTCTATGTTCGCCCCGTTCTTCGCTGTGCCTGCGCTCACCTCCTGTTTTGTTCGACCCCGTGCTCGGCCCCTCTCCGTTGGCGCCTGCGCCAGTGCCGACGCCTGTTTCTTTATAGGGGAGGGGGTTGTGCGAGGGGGCTTGGTCTGAAATTTGCTTCTGCGTGTTCCCGTCCCGCGACGGCCTTCCTCTTCGTCCCCCTCGTCGTCGTTATCGTCGTCGTCGTTCAAGTTTTGCTCCTCGTCTATTTCCGCTTGCTTTCTCGCACCATCATCACCTTCCCTCCTCCTCCTCCTCCTTCCCTCCGTCCTTCGCATGGGCAATCTCCCCACTCCCAGACGTGCCTGTAGGGCGGTACGGCGGGCCGGGCGTTTCGCATGAGCTTGAAGTTTGCAACAGTGTCACGGATTGAGGGCGGTTTCCAAAAGTGTGGTTCTCGTCTTCGCGTTGCGCACATTCGTCTTAAAAGTTTGCAGCAGTTGCACGGATGGCGGGCGAGACCTTTTCAACTTGTGGTTATCGCTACATCGCCGCGTACATTCAGTTCGAAAGCTTGCAACAGTTTCACGGGTGGAGGGTGGGCCGTTTTCACAATGTGGATCTCGCCGTAGTGCCGCGCACATTCGTCTTACAAGTTTTCAACAGGTTCAAGGATGGATGGCGGCTCCTTTTCAAAATGCGGCTATCGCCGTAGCGCCTCGCACATTCGTCTTACAAGTTTGCAGCAGTTTCAAGAATTCGTATGGCCGAAGTCCCAGGAATGGTGTCGTGGCACTGTTTGAGATTGTCAGGACGCACCAGTGACGTCAATGCACGGTGAAGTCCCAGGAACGATGTTTTGGCACGGTTTGGGGTTCTCAGACGGTTTTCTGTAATGGGACAGTTCTCGTAATGAAAATACATTCTTTCAGGGATCTAAGAAGAGGTTGTTGATTTGGGGGAGAGTTGATTGTAACATCGTTGATTAATCTTGGGTTAACACTGGTCCTCCTCCTCCTGCTCCCCCACTCTCCTTCCTGTTCCCCCTCGAAGTCGATCCCTGGATCTCTCCTGGAACGCGACCCGGCCAGTATGTACAGCCTGAGTCAGGTCAGGCGAAGAGAGAGGGAGGGGACTCCGAATGAGGATGATGAGAAGGGAGGAGGGAGGAGGGGGCCGGGCAGATGATGATGGCGACGACGACGACGACGTGCAGGAGAAGGAGGAGAAGGAGGAGGATGAGCAGGGAGGGGGGAAAGGATGAGGGGGTGAGGAGGGAGGAGGAAGGTGTAAGGAGGGAGGGAGGAGGAGGGGGGAGGAGGCGATGCGGAGGAGGGTGAGGGGAGGAGGGAGGGACGGAGGGGGGGAGCATCCCCCATGTTTCTTCTCCTGCCCCCCGTTGCCCCAGCCCCGCCGCCGCCCGCCTCAGCAGCCATCCGCGGACGTCCAGAGCGAGCAGAGCTGCGCGCGGGCGGCGCCGCCTGAGCTCGTCGGCGGAGCCGCTCCCGTCTGGACGGTGGGAGAGAGGGGAGGGAGAGAGGAAGGCAAAGAGAGAGAGAGAGAGAGAGAATGACATGTATGTGTGTATATATATATATATATATATATATATATATATATATATATATATATATCTATATATATATAGACATACCCGGATACAGGGCTGGGGGCCTCCAAAAAAGGGGCCCCGACAGCGCATGGGGGCTCCAGGCCTCCGGCGCTCTCCCGAGCGGCCCTGGGAGCGTCCTGGACGGTACCCGAGACGCGGCACGGAGCGCTTGCAGGCTTGAGGAGGCCTCGAAGAGCCTCCCAAGACAGCCCAGATGGCGGCCATGGCGCCGACATAGCCCAAACAGGTCCAAGATATCCAATACCCGGCCCACGAGGACCCCAAGAAAGCTCCAAGAGGCCCCCCGAGAAAGCCCCAAGAGGCACATATCGTTGAATTGCATTATTTTTGTTCGAGGTTTTTGGCCATCTCGCATTTTAGAACTTCCAACGCTCCAGACCCCCAAGACGGCCAAAAAGGCATACAAAAGAGCGCCAAGACAGCCCAAGAAAGGCTCGACACTGCCCAGGAGCAGCCCTAGACCGCCCAAAGCGCCCCAGCACATGCCCAAGATGGGCCCGAGAGGGGGAACAGGAGACCCCGAGAGGCTCCCGAGACGCTTCCAGGACCCTCCCGAGGCCCCCAGCAAGCCCCAGACGCTTGGGAGACCACAAAAAGAGCCCCACGAACTTTGAAAAACAGCCCCCCAAAGGCTTCCAGACTGCCTCCTCATAGCCTCCTTTACAAGCCTCCAAACTGCCTTCCGAAAGAGCCCCAAGAAGCCCAAACCGCTCATTTCAATGAAGTTTTGAAAAAAAAAAAGGTGTCTGGCCTTCTCGAGTGTTCGAGTGTTCCGTAGCCATTTTGGCTCAAGCTTGATTGAGTGCCGGCTCAAGCCCACACAGCTCATGCCAATACACACTTTTCTCTCACCAGCTTCCCATTACTCTTTCCTTCCCACTCGTACCACACGTGTGCCTGGGCTCCAATGGCATCTAAGTGCAATGGTGGCGCCACAGGCTCCACGCCTGCCCCGCGCAGGGCGAAGACCAACTTACTTGAGATCCTCGAAGCGGCTTCCAGCGGAGAGGAGCGTGAGAAAGAGAGTGAGAAGGACAGTGCGATGATGGGCACAGCTCCACCTTGGTTCCAGGAGTACGAAAAAACGCCAGGGTAAACGTTTCGAGCAACTCAGCCGTAAGCTAAACAAGATGGAGGATAATATTGAGAGAACGAAGGAGGAGGTGAAGGATGTGAAGGGCAACATGGAGGAAATGGAGATGGAGGTGGAGGCATTACGACACGACATGGATGAGTTGTATGTGACAAAGACCGACCTACAGACAATGGTAGGTAAGATGGTGGACGACAAAATCAAACATACCACGCATACGCATCGATTCAAGACGGAAGGAGGGGACAAGCATGAAGGGATGGAAAACGAGGACCGCCGCAAGCAGGTAATTGCGTTCGGCTTCGAAGAAAATACACCATCAGCAGCAGTAGTAGACCGCCTCGAGAAATTACTTCAACGACTTTTGGGAGATGGTACGCATGCGACGGTGACGACAGGGGCGAACACAACAAAAATGGGTATGCTTGAATTTCCAAGTGTTCCAGCAAAGGTCGAGTTTTGGAAAAAAGCCCAGGACGCGTTGAAGAAGGACGAGAAAGTATTTGGTACAGTCTTCTTCCGGAATAACCTCACCAGGGAGGAGAGGGACAGAGACAAGAGGCTGGGCTACACTAAGCACTATCTCAATGAACATTCAGATTATTCACAACGTGGGACCAGGATTATTTGGGCGAAGAGCATGGTTGTGATGAGGGACGGTTTGGGAAAGGAGAGGAAGGTTGCATGGTACGATCGGGAGGGGGCATGGCATGCGACTGCAACGGGCAGGGTGGTTGAAGAGCAGGTAGAGGAAGCAATGCAGAAGTGGCACAAGAAGATCAACCCTGAGCCGGCCACCGAGAGCGAGTGACGTTACGACGGCACTCGGGTGATAAACAAAAACAGTTGTACCAATACAAGTTTGACATCGACCCCCACACGGTCAATTTTTGGATCAACGCATTCCGGCACACGTCGTGACATAGGAGGTGGCAGGGGGAAATACGTAAGTGTTTATGGGGATGTCCCACTCTGCTTCCGACGTGTTTCATTTGATCCCCAGGATGCTCGCCTGCTCAGGACACCACGCGAATCCGACGACAGCGAGGAGGTCATCTACACATCGACTCCGGTCTTCGACCTTGGTGCAGACTCCAACTCCCACCTCCCACCACCAACCTCGCCATTCCCAGTCTTGTCAGTCCTGGCCGACCGCGCCCTTCATCCGACTCCCGCCCCCCATATCTGCCCAGTTTCCCATTCCCGACATCAGGACCACCACATTTCCTCCAACGCCGGCTCTTGGAATTTCGCTTCAGACGTAAATGGAGAGAACAGGAGCTCAGCAGGAGATGCAACAGTGGCATATCCAGCAGCCCGTGCTGCAGGAGGCGGCAGGGGGAAATTGTCGAATACCCCTGGAGACGTACCCCTGTCTTTGAGATTTGCCCCATCTGACCCTCAGGAGATTTGTCGCCCCAGGACAGAGACCGACGCCAGCGACGACAAGCAGGTCGCGTGGACAGCCGCTCAGGCCTCCGACTCCGGCTCCGACCAGGCACACCGGCATCCGACCTCGACTCCGGCCTCCGACCCCGGCGTCGCACCGACTCCGACGCCCGATTCCAGCTCCGACCCAGTATTCATCTCCAAGCTCAATGCTGTTTCACAATTGTCAGTTTCACCAGTTTCACCCCCACGACGCTCAATCGAGAATCCTCGGGAGAGCCATTGGGAATCACACGGGCCAGATGCAGTCACTGTCCCTCAACAGGCCGCTGCCGATCAACCACTACCAGACAAGTTTATAGCGATCCACTTGATTACCAGAGGACTGGCCACCGACGACAGAGTGGTGGAATTTCTGGGCGAGTTGCAGAATCTTCACTGGGACGTCATTACCATTAACGAAACAAAGAGGGACATCAAAGAAGAATTCTGGACAATGCCTGGCGGACACGCTTTTCTAGGAGCTGGATATACTAAGCCACATCGGGGAGTTGCAATCATGATGCACAAACGGTGGATGTCACAAATATCTTGTTTCAAACCTATCAACGTGCGCATTGCCTATGTCGACATAGCTCGAAAATATTTCAAAATACGTGCGGCTACGGCGTACTTCCCCCGCGCTGGATACGGAGACAAACACGCACAGGATACATACGATGTGTTGGGCTGTATCTGCGACGAAGCAAACGTGCAGCGGATGTATTTCGTATTGTGCACTGACTGCAACGCCGTGGTAGGGGAACGGACCGACGACGACGACGACGACAGGCGATCAATCGGATTGTGGGGAGCTCCACGGATGAACCCCAGGGGACAGTGGCTAAAGAATTGGGCAGCGACCAACAAACTTGCGTTGGCCAGTATTTTCTTCAAAAAGCAACCTCATCAGCGGCATACGTTTATGGGGCCAAGCAAGATCCCAAGACAAATCGACTACATATTATGTAACCGACGGCTTTGGCGCACGATCCGGGATTGTGGGACGACTCGTGCAATCGACATGGGATCCGACCACCGTGCCGTGGCGATATGCAGCGACCTACCGGGAATACACACCGCGAGAACTCTGTCGAAACGGCCTGGCCGGAAACGGAGAGCACCGCCACTCGCTTGGCCACCGACTGATATTTCCAGCTACGAGCAGACACTGGTTGACAAGTTAGACGTATTACACGCCACAGAACATATTCAACTCACATGTGAAGCGATCGAAGAGGCTCTTCTGGATACTTTGGCGGCTCACCAACCACCCGCGGACGCGCAAGCGAAGGCATCATGCAACGCCGTTGCTACGCAGCTCTTGAACCAACGACGGGATACACCAGCAGGCGATTCCAAATCACGGTCACTGGTATCCAAACGGATCCGACGGGAACTGCGGGCGATCAGAAGAGCAACCCAGAGAGCAAACATCGACGACATATTTTCTCAATATAATAACTTGAAGCGCATCGGCGCGTACAAGCAGCTGAAAGAGAAGGACCGCATTGTCAGCGTGAGCGACAGCAGTGGGAACCCGATACACCACAGACAATCCATCGCCGACGTATTCGCAGAATTTTACAGCCAGCTCTATCGGGACGACGCGAAGGGTAGACACGCCCACTCCGACCGAGAGGCCCCCGGGGCCGAGTGCATCCCACCAATCGCCGACAGTGAACTACGCGAAGCACTCCGACAGCTCAAAAACAAGAAGGCACCCGACACCAACGGCATCAGCGCCGAGATGCTCAAGGCAGGAGGACAAGCTCTACGATCCAGTCTACTGGCACTCTTTAACGCCATCTTACAGCCGGGCGCTACTATACCAGCAACGTGGTCACACACTGACATCAAAGTTCTGTTCAAAAGTGGGGATCCACGGCTGCCGGAAAATTGCCGACCGATTGCCACAATTCCGCTATTATACAAATTGTTTTCCCGACTCCTGTAGAACAGGCTGCACGATGTCCTCGACGCAAACCAGAGCGCCGACCAAGCTGGCTTTCGCCCGGGTCGGAGCACCGCCGACCACCTTTTCACGTTATCTATGCTGCAAGAAACTGCTGACGAGTGGCAATTACCTTTGTGGGTGGCGACAATTGATTTCAAAAAGGCGTTTGACAGCGTCACGCATGAGAGCATTTGGGCGGCCCTTGCAGTCCAGGGGGTCCAACGACCACGCATAGATCTCTTACGCAGGCTGCGTTCCAAACAGACAGGAGCCATGCGCACTGACCATGTTAGCAAGAATTTCTTTATACAGCGAGGCGTGAAACAGGGGGACCCTCTCAGCTCTCTTCTCTTCAACAGCGCCGCAGAACATTTGATGCGTTCGCTGACATTCCTTTGGGACGAACAAAACATTGGCATTTCACTTGGTCATCAAGCACGCTCCAAACTCACCAATCTACGTTTCGCTGATGACATACTTATTGTATCATCGTCTTCTGATCACATCACGAGCGCGCTATCCGACCTCAGCACGCAAGCGTCACACATCGGCTTACACTTGCATCCCAGCAAGACGAAGATATTACACAACGGCCACGGATTCACTCGCAGGGGACGACCTCCACCACATGTACATGCGAACGGCATGGTAATCGAAGTAATACCTCCTCACCGCTTCATTAAATATTTGGGAAAAAGGACACAATTTGCAGGACAGCACAAAGCCGAAATCGACAACAGGATCGCCGCTGCATGGAAGAAGTTCCACAGGCTGAAGGGAGAACTAACAGACAAATCATATTCTTTACGTGACCGACTCCGGTTGTTCAGTGGCACGACTACACCGATTGTGCTATACGAGAGCGAAAGCTGGACACTTACACGTGATATGCAACATACATTGAACAAGATCCAGCGCCGGATGCTCCGCATGGTCGTGCGTGTGCCGAGACGACGGCTATTGCTTGGCTCAAACACCGACGCCGCTCCGCCCCCCGACCTGGACACCGACGTCATCGAGGTTGACCCTTTACTGGAGCCTTGGCCAGAATGGATGAAACGTGCCACCCACGAGGCAGTGCGACGGATGCACGAATATGATGTGGATTATTGGGCCACGATCTACAGGCGAAAAAATGGGAATGGGCGCGGAAAGTTGTATTTATGGAAGCACGAGAATGGCCGGCTCAAATTTTGGACTGGGCTCCACAGCTGGACCTACGCACGCCAGCTCGGCGACGCCCAGGGCGCCCTAAGACCCGATGGGCTGACGATATCAAACAACATGTGCTGACCACCCTTGGCCACGAGGATTGGACGCAGGTTGCGATGTTAGAAATGTGGGACCAACTGAAGGACGATTACATTAAGATGTGAGCGGGCCTCGGCCCTCCCGGTCGCTCCCTCGCCGAGCCTTGCGCCGGCTTCCGTTCCGTTCCGTTCCGTTCCAAAGAGGCCCCCAACACCGCTCCAGGACTGCCCAAGAGTGCCCCAAGACCGGGCCAAGACGGCCCACGGCCCAAAAGGCCCAAAGGGCCCCCAAGACCGCTCCAAGGGAGCCCGCGCGGAGCGGGAGAGCAGCTGGCGCGCTCGCGCTGGGATCGGCTCACGCAGCACCAGCCTCGCAAACCAATCGCACGGCCAATTTTCGGGTGAATTTAGGCGTCGTTCTCGGTAGAGTACGCTGGAACCGAAAGAGGTGTATTCAATCGCTTCGCCCACTCCGCCGGCCCATTTTTGGGCATTGCTGCGTCGACTGGCCGAGAGGTCGTTGGCGGTGTTGAGCTGCAGGGGCGTCGGCTGTTTTCTGATGCGTTGCGTTGGGCATGATGCTGGGGCGATTCGTCTGGATGTCTTGGGAGTGGTCAGAAGAGTCGGTCGCTTTTCACGGGGCGGTTAGTTGTGTGGTGCTTTGTTGGACTTCGGGTGCCTTCGTGGGGGTTTGCTGGTCGTGGATGCTCACTTTGGGGCTTGTCGATGGGGCGCAGGGGACATTTGATACGATGATGGAACCCGAGGAGGACGTGCATGAGGTGAAGACGGTGGAGGAGGAGGATACGAAAGAGGAAGATCGGAGGAGGGAGGGATGAGGAGGATAATGATGAACAGGGAGACGAAGGAGGAGGAAGAGGAGGAGGAGGATGAGGAAGCGACGGAGGAAGAGGAGAGGACGAGGAAGGAAGGAGGATGAAAATGATGATGCAGAGAAGCAAAAACGTAGAAGGAGGGAGAGAAGGAGGAAAAGGGGGAGAATGAGGACAAGTAGCAGGAGGAGGAACGTATCGGAGGCTTTTCGCGGCACGCTTGGAGCCGATGAGGATTGTTGTCAAAATGCTTTTGCAGGATGCCTCTCTGGTTTTCTGGGGGAGCGTCATACAGCCTCAACCCTGCCGTTTGCCCGAGGGCTCGTTGTGATTGCGGAGGTGTTGGGGTCTCCTGGAAGGTGTCTCTGAAGCCTTCTGGAGGCAGTTGTGAAGTTTCTTGAGGCCTCGTCAGGGCCGTTTGGGTGCCCTGGGGGCCTGATTTTGGGCCTCTGGCGGGCTTCTTGGGACTTTTGGGTGCTTCTTGGGAGCCTGCTGGCGGTCTCGGAGGGGCCCCTGGCGTCGGAAAGCTTCAAATGTAATTTTGAGTTCCTTCTCTGGGGGCGTCTTGGAGCCCTCTTGGGCCGTTTTGGCGCCCTCTTGGGGGCATGTTGGGCCATTTTGGGGCGATATTGGGGAGCTCTTGGGCAGTCTTGGACGTTGTGAACCTCCGAACGTCGTCTATGCCAACTATGTACGTCTCCCTATGGACATGGGACGATGTTTGCGTGTTTGGGCCCTCTTGAGGGCCTCTTGAGGCTCTCTTGGAGCTTCTCGGCGGCGTCTAGGGCCGTCTGGAGACCATCATGGGCGTCTTGGAGCAATCTTTCGGCGACTCGGGGCCCCCTGGACCGTCTCGGGGCCGTCTCGGAGCTTTCTTGGCGCGCTCCTGGAGCGCTCTGGGAGGCCTGGAAGGCAGCGCCGAGGAGGAAAACCATCTCTGAGCCGACCTTGCCAGGACCTGGTCGGGGTACTCTTCGTCCGGGAGCCCACAGAAGCCGCCCAGCGCGCGCGAACTAGAATATTTTTGTATTGCTAACCAGTTACCCGAGATCTTAGCACGCCTCTGGCCCGGTGGGCCGGCGAATTGCGGCATGGAGGATGTGGAAACAGCAATGCCCTTACCACCGTGATTCGGATTGAAACTCCGAGCTGGATCCGCGACATCGGCGGCTGGCCTTCCACCATACGGTTGCGCGCGGATGGCAGCGGAGGGGAGACTGGGCAGAGGAATGGATATTTCCGCAAACAGTGCCCGGGCGGCTCTCACTTGTTTCTCCAAGGATTTGGGTGGCTCGGCCGAGAATTTGCCGCGCGGGCGCCTCTATGGCGCAACCGATGGCGCAACCCACGAGGTGTGTCGGCCGAGGTTTCGCCGCGTGGGCGGCCCTATGGCGCAACCTAAGGCGCAATCTATCGCGCAACCATGGCGCAACCAACTGGGTGGGTCGGCCGAGGTTTCGCCACGCGGGCGCCCTTGAAGCGCAACCTGTGGCGCAACCTATGGCGCAACCTATGGCACATCCAATAGCTTGTGTACCACATGATGACAGCTAGGCCCTCCTCTGGCCCGAAAGACGGCGCGGAAGGGCCCCAGGCAGCCCCAAGAAAGCTCCAAGAGGGGCCGAAAATGGTCCACCAAAGGGGCCGCAACGGCCGCAACGAAATCACGCCAAGAGCCCAACGATACCATACCAAGAGCCCTTGGTATGATGCCGTCCGGGGCCATAGTGGGAGCCCTTTGGGGGCCCTCTTGAGCCTTCTCGGAGCTTTTTCCTGGCCCCAAACACGGCCTGGGAGGGCCCCGCACATCCCCGGAGAGAGCTTCCAGAAGGGATCCTCAAGCGATATCATACCAAGAGCCCGCCGACATCATACCAAGAACCCTTGATAGCCTCTCCT
The DNA here is from genome assembly GCA_963575745.1 of Prorocentrum cordatum. Lineage (NCBI taxonomy): Eukaryota > Dinophyceae > Prorocentrales > Prorocentraceae > Prorocentrum > Prorocentrum cordatum. Next base: position 479,590 of record CAUYUJ010002603.1, on the reverse strand, counting down.
GGTATTTTTTGGGGCCATCCTCGGGCATTAAAGACGGCCTGGAAGGGCTTCAGACAGACCCGAGAGATCTCAAGTGAGGCCCAGAGAGGCACCCAGCAGGGGCCCAAAAGGGTCCCGAAACATACTGGTATGATATCGGGTATGAGATCGGTCTGATATCGGGTGTGATACCCAATGGTGGAGCCCTGGGTATGATATCGGCGTGGGGCCCTTCGAGGCCCCGCGGGCCTTCGCGGGGCCCACCGTCGGCCACGAAGACGGCTCAGGAGGCCCCGAGAGAGCTCCAAGAGGACAGAAAACTCTTGTCCGCTAGGGGCTACGAGCTCCACCACAAAGCTTGCACCACATGGGATGCACATATTTGGTGCGAGCTTGCACTGTTTGAGGCCCGCGCTGCAAACGTAGGTTTAGAGGAAGTCGAAAAAACACCACAATTTTCCATACCAATGTTTCAAGCGACCCCTGTCGAGCGGGATGCCTGCCAGATTCTTTGGTGCAGAGATCCTCCTTTGAAGTTCACCGTCTTGGTTGCTCGCACTGGTGTTCTTGGTCCTCTCACTGGTCCCCGCGGCGAAATTTTGCTGGTCGGGCTTGTGGTCTGGAAATTAGTTTGGAAATTGGTCGGGAATTTAGCCTGGAGATTGGTCGGTCACCCGTTGGTTCGGCGACGCCGTTGGGCCATCGTTCCCTGGCGCAGGACGCGCCAGGACAAGTTCGAAACGCGGCCAGAAGGACACTGGAGGACAGGGAAGCGTCGACCGCGAGCGAGGGAGGAGGAGTGGGAAGACGAAGAGGAGGAGGAGGGGGAAGAGGAGGAGGAGGAGGAGGAGGAGGAGGAGGAGGAGGAGGAGGAGGAGGAGGGGAAGGAGGAGGAGGAGGGGGACGAGGAGGGGGAGGGGAGGAGGAGGAGGAGGAGGAGGAGGAGGAGGAGGAGGAGGAGGAGGACAAGCTAGGCGTGCTCGCGTCATATCTGACGTCCTACCCTTCCCTCCCATCCCTCACCATGGCGTAGATCTCCTCTATGTTCGCGCAATCGGATGTCGCAACATGGCACAGCATTACATGACATAGCATGGTGTTGAAGATCAACGCGTAGCATGACATAGCATGACGTGGCGACGCCCCGAATTGGGGGGGCTTCTGCGGCCAAAAAATTAACGAATCGACGCCGAATCTGACAGGAGGCCATTTTCTAGATGTTGGGGCCTATTTGGAAGAACCGAAAACCATGCCGTGGCATGGCGCTGGAAATCCGTAAGGGCTTCGCCCCCTGCCGCCGGCCCCCTCTCTCGGAGAATGGGCCATGGAAGTGCTAAGTCATGAGGCTTTGGCGCTGTCGTGCAGCAGTATCGGAACTTCATGCGAGGCCGATTCGCAATCGGCAAAACCAACTGATCACAAGAGGGGTTACCACACAGGGCGATTGGTAAGACGTGTATGGTTTACGAGCTTGGTTACCACACCTTGGGATTAAAGGGCCGAGGGAGTACTCGCAGTTTGGGTTACCACGCCTTGCGATGGATGTGCGTGAGGGGTGGCACCGAATTTCAGAAATGTGGCAAATCCCTTGTGTTTTTGGACCCTGACCCCGCGGATCTGCGTGAGGGGTGGCACCGAATTTCAGAAATGTGGCAAATCCCTGTGTTTTTGGACCCTGACCCCGCGGATCTGCGTGAGGGGTGGCACCGAATTTCAGAAATGTGGCAAATCCCATGTGTTTTTGGACCCTGACCCCGCGGATCTGCGTGAGGGGTGGCACCGAATTTCAGAAATGTGGCAAATCCCATGTGTTTTTGGACCCTGACCCCGCGGATCTGCGTGAGGGGTGGCACCGAATTTCAGAAATGTGGCAAATCCCTGTGTTTTTGGACCCTGACCCCGCGGATCTGCGTGAGGGGTGGCACCGAATTTCAGAAATGTGGCAAATCCCTGTGTTTTTGGACCCTGACCCCGCGGATCTGCGTGAGGGGTGGCACCGAATTTCAGAAATGTGGCAAATCCCATGTGTTTTTGGACCCTGACCCCGCGGATCTGCGTGAGGGGTGGCACCGACTTTGAGAAATGTGGCAAATCCCATGTGTTTTTGGACCCTGATCCCGCGGATCTGCGTGAGGGGTGTCGATTTCGAGCCCCCCCAGCAATTCAGACAACGCGCCCAGGTGAGGCTAAAAGTTTTGTTTGGGCCTCCCCCCCCCTCGCGCGGTCAATCAACTAGTTACAATAACCAGCAAGAAGTCAACTAGTTACAGTAACCAGCAAGAAGCAGAACAGTAACACTGGAAACTGCAACCTACGACTGGTACAGGAAACTGCGAATCACGTGCCTCGCAGCCTGGTGGCCCCACAAGGGGGCCGGCGGATTCGCCGGCCCACCGTGCCAGAGGCGTGCTAAGATCTCTGGCAACGGGTTAACAATATTCTAGTTCGCGCGCGGGGCGGCTTCTGGGGGCTCCCGGACGAAAAGCACCCCGACCAGGTCGCGGCAAGGTCGGCTCAGAGATGGTTTTCCTCCTCGGCGCTGCCTTCCAGGCCTCCCAGAGCGCTCCAGGAACGCGCCAAGAAGGCTCCGAGACGCCCCCGAGACGGTCCAAGGGGCCCCGAGTCGCCGAAAGTTTGTTCCAAGACGCCCATGATGGTCTCCAGACGGCCCTAGACGCCGCCGAGAAGGCCCAAGAGAGCCTCAAGAGGCCCTCCGCCTTCTCTTTCCCCCACCATCCCCCCCCGCCGCCATCGAGTCGAAGGGAAGCCCCATCCTTTTGATCCCTTCCCCCGCGCGTGCGCCAGGAGGGTACGCCCCGCCTCTTCCCGGGGGCGGCCCCGAGCTGACGGAGCGGCGGGTTCCGGGCGGCCAAGGCAGCGGCCCAGGGGTCGCGGGCGAGGACTTGGGCGCCCCGCCAGCGCGTGTGCCCTTTCAGCGAGAGGCGCCTGCACGCCATCGCCGCCGCCGCCGCCGCCGCCGCCGCCGCCGTCGTCGTCGTCGTCGTCGTCGTCGTCGTCGTCGTCGTCGTCGTCGTGGTGGTGCTGGTGGTTGTGGTCGTGGTCGTCGACGTTGTCGACCTCAGCCGCCTCGCCGCTGGGAAGCGCCCATAAGGAGGTGCATGGATATGCTTGGCCTAGGCTGGGACAGCGCGTGGATCAAGGCAGGGCCAGGGCGGCCTTGGCCAGGCATGGCATTGGTGCACGCGCGCCTCTGGCGCATCCTTGTAATATGCAGGCGGGCACACCATCCTCGGTGCCTGAAACCGCCCGCGCGCCCATCATCCGCAGACTTCGGGCGGTTGGGCCCCCTCCCCGCTCCTCATCCGCAGCTGCGCTCTGCTTTCTCACCCGCCCCGCGCGCCTCGCGCTCAGTTCGGCGCGCCCCGCCGAACTCGGCGACCGCTGGCGCTGCATTGTAAACATGATCGACCCACGAACCCGGAAAGGAATATAGAACTGTAGCACATGGCAGCGTTTTCAAAGACACCTGATTGGGTGACGGGCAAATGCAATGTTGAAGGTATCGATTTTGATGTACCCTGCCGATGGCTGTGCTGTGCTGCGCCGTGCTGAATTGCGATGTGCCATGGCGCGATTGTGCTCTATAGCCTCGTGGATCGAGTCCTCCTTTGCATCCGAGTCCTGATTCAACTGATCTGGATCTTAAGCTCGAGCTGCCTGAACACATAGTTGCTGCCCCAGAGCTAATGGACAGGGGAACATGCCAGGAGGACGCGCCGCGAAACGTCCCAAGGGATGCGCCAGGCGACGTGCCAGGGGACGTGCTATGGGGTCGCACCGCGGACGTGCCAAGGGGACGCGCTACGGAACGTGCCAATGGATGTGCCACGGGATGTGCCAAGGGACGCGCCACGCGACGTGCCAGGGGGACTCGCCAAGGGACGCCCCACGGAACGTGCCAAGGAACGTGCCAAGTTGCAATGCTGAGTGTATCGATCTTGATGTACCGTGCCGAAATCTGTGCTGTGCTGCGCCGTGCTGAATTGCGATGTGCCATGGCGCGATTGTGCTCTATAGCCTCGTGGATCGAGTCCTCCTTTGCATCCGAGTCCTGACCGAACTGATCTGGATCTTAAGCTCGAGCTGCCTGAACACATAGTAGCTGCCCCAGAGCTAATTGACAGGGGGACATGCCAGGAGGACGCGACGCGGAACGTCTCAAGGGACGCGCCAAGCGACGTGCCAAGGGACGTGCCATGGGGACGCACCGCGGGACGTGCCAAGGGGATTCGCTACGGAACGTGCTGGGGAGAAGCGTTTCGCTCGAGACATCCGGTCAAAATCCTCAGAATTCCTGCGCGCGGGACGCGGCACGCGCGAGACATCCTCGGAATCCCCGCGAGCGGGACGTGAAAACAAGCATTTCGCCTGAGACATCCTGTGAATTCTTGCCCCCCACGAGGCCCCCGCTCGAGACATCCCCCAATTTTGCAAAACCAGCGTTTCGCTCGAGACATCCTCAACAAAGTATGAAAAACAAACATTTCGCTTGAGACATCCTGCCAAAATTCAAAAAAAATCTAGCAAAACAAACGAATTAGTCAAGACATCCTCGAAATTCCTGCGCGCGGGACGGGGCACGCGCGAGACATCGTCGGAATTCCCGCGAGCGGGACGTGAAAACAAGCATTTCGCTTGAGACATCCTTTGACGTTTCTGGCCCCCCCACAAGGCCCCCGCTCGAGACATCCCCCAATTTTGCAAAACCAGCGTTTCGCCTGAGACATCCCCCACAAATTATGGAAAACAAGCGTTTCGCTCGAGACATCCTGTCAAAATTGAAAGAAATCTTAGCAAAGCAAAAGGATTAGTCGAGACATCCTCAAAATTCCTGCGCGCGGGACGCGGCACGCGCGAGACATCCTCTGAAGTCCTGCGCGCGGGGCGCTTTTCCGCGTCGCGGTCGGCTCTGCAAAACCCAGCGTTTCGCTCGAGACATCCTCAACAAATTCTGAAAACAAGCGTTTCGCTCGAGACATACCCAACTCTGCAAAACCAGCGTTTCGCTCGAGACAGCCTCAGCTAAGTATGAAAAACAAGCGTTTCGCTCGAGAAATCCTCAAATTTTAATCCGCCGGCCCACCTCGACCTCGATATTTATCAGGGAAAGAATCCGCCGGCCCACCTCAGTTGAGGCACCGAGGACAGGTTTACCAACTAAAAGAGAACCCTGGGCCGGCGCCCTTTCCGGGAAAAACTTTGAGTCGGGCCATATGATGCGGAGGTACATCGCCCCAGAGAGTTACGGAGCGCTCTCAGGGCTTCCTGGAGCACCCTGTAACGGCAGCGCCGCACGTCCTCTAGACCCGGCGGGTCTCAGATATTCCGAGTTCACAGGTCTTGTTCTCATTTGGACGGGTGCTGTGAGCGAGGCGGATGAGCAGGAGCAGGAGCAGGGCCGAAGTGAAGTTCGTTGTTTTGCGCCTGCACAGCTAGTCCCAGCCACGATAGGGTTCCGTGAAGGGCGAGGCCCCCCCGAGGCCGAAAGCGTGGAACGAGCTTCCGTCAAAGTTTTTCTTTTTGGCGATGCCCGGGCCTGCGCGGAGGACGCGATGTCCGTCCTGCACGGGCCCGGCGCGCGGGAGAAGGCCCTGGCGCACGTGGTGCGGCGGCCACCGACCGAGCAGGACGCGCTCGCACTGGGGGGCTGGCGGCTTCGGCTGGGCCGTGGGGCCCGTCGACGGCTCCCTCCTCCTCCCGTGAGGCCTGGGCGTCGCAACCGTTTTGCAACGGGCGTTTTCGCCCCAGGGCCCTCGCGGGTCGCTCTTCGCGAGACATGACGCAGAAAAGTGGGGTCGTGGCCCCTGGTCGTGTTTTTTCGCGATGTTGCATCTTCGCCGCGACGTCGGATCCCATAGCCCCTCGAAGAGCAGCAACAATGGCATAAACCAACTTTGTCGGAGACCCGCGCCGATTTATCGGATCGGCGCTGGACCAGGCAGAGCCGGTCTTCTTCCGCCTGGGTGAAAAGAATCCGTCCCTTCTGAAGGGCAGTTCCCCATTTAGATGTCAGCTTTGTGACTCGCTAGTCTTCTCCTTCGGGGCTATCCTAACCAGAGCTGATTGACATGACCTCCTCCTGGACTCCTCCTCCTCCTCCTCTCCCTCCTCCAGTACACGTGCCCGCCAGCGCGTCCGGCTCGAGATGTTTGCTCGTGTTGACTAGTGCATTGTGCCCCCCTCGCTCCGGGCCAACTCCTTCGGCTTTCTCGTTCGCCCCCCTCGGACCTTTCATGTTTTGCTTTGAGGTGGTCCTTTCGTCTTTTCTCGGCCCCTCGCTCTCCCTGATGCTTCTTTTTCTGGGCCTTCGGGTCGAGGCCGACAACTGAATTCTGAGCTCTCCTCGCCCTCCTCGCCTCGTCCCCCTGTCGGGCCCGCGCGCGCTGCACCCAGGAGACGGAGCACGCGCGGCGGGGGGAGGCGACGCGCGGCGTGCACCAGCGCTCCCTGACCGAGCAGTTGCGGGAGGCGCTGCGGGAGGAGGGGAAGGAGGGAAGGGGTGGATGGAGCGAGAGGGTGGGGCGGATGGGGGGGGCAAAGAGGGAGGAGCAGGACGGGCGGGGAGCTGCCACCACGCCCGCAGAGGGCACCTTGACACCACCACCACGCCTGGCAAGGGCAAGGGCCATCATGGGAGTCAAGAGGGTGTACAGAGTGTAGATTCTCCCGGCCTCGCCCGGGAGGGCGCATACACCATGCCAGAGCCAGGGCCAGGTGGTGCAAGGGTGCCTTCTGCGTATCTCGGGGCGGCGAGGCCGACGCCGCCATGTCCTGTCTGCGCGCCACGCTCAACGCGAGCGCGGACGAGGAGGACAGGGGCTCTGCCGCCGGCGTGGCAGCCCGCCCCGCCCCGCGGCTTCTGCGAGCAGGGCCGTCCTGTGTATCGCGTCTCGTTTGATGAAGCTGCGCAGGAGGGGCACAGGTGGAGGAGGAGGAGGAGGAGGAGGGCCGAGTGAGGAGGAGGTTGCCGCAGGAGAACGAGGAGGAGGAGGAGGAGGAGGAAAGGAGGAAAGGAGGAGGGAAGGTGGCAAGAGGTTGTGGCACAAGAGTGATTGAGAGGAGGAGGTGGAGGAGGAGGAGGAGGAGGAGCAGGAGGAGGAGGAGGAGGATGGCGATGTGTTCGCAGCAGGAGATGGACTATGAGGTGGCAGGATGAGATGGCAGAGAGAGGAAGAGGAGGAGGAGGAGGTGATGACTCCCGGGGGGGTTCTTCATACAACAAGACTGCAGGAGTTGCTATTCACAGAATCTGATCAGCCCTAGCCCGACGACGAGACTTGTCGTTGTATGTCTGACCAGTGTCAGCACAGGGTTGTCAAATCGTCTTCACTGTCACGCAGTCGCTCTCGCCTAGACAGGCGCCCCATGTTATCCCGCCTAGTGCGGACGAGCATACCTTTGCCCATTTTAAACACAAGTCACGTAGTCAGCCATGCGCACACTGCTACCGTCTGTTAATTTGATCTGCGCCACACTACGTGCCTAGGCGGGCTTCTAGACGTTACCCGTTCTTTCCGTCAATGTGATTGATTTCGGCTGTTGCTATTGCTTCCTTATTTCCTTTGGCTCGATATTATATAACTTCGCCTAAGCCCCTTCTGTTTTATATTATAACGGCCCTGGGCCCATCCGCCATTGTGACTGGGTTGTGAGTCGGAGTTCTCAGGGATGCTTCTTGGGGTCTATTCGGAGCGCTCTCAGGGGCCTCTTAAGGGGCTCTTGGGAGTCTCTTGGGGGCATCTTTCCAGCCTCTTGGGGCCTCTTGGGGGTCCTGTTGGGGCTTCCTGGGGGCCCCTCGGGGCCAAGGGCTCGAAATGTCAGTTCGGGTATCCCATCTGGGCCCCCTCTTGGAGGAGTCTTTCAGACCTCTTAGGCCGTCTTGGGCGCCTCTTGGGCCGTCTTGGGGCTCTCTTGGGCCATTTTTGGGCCCTCTTGGAGGCCTCATGGGCCGTCTTGGGGTGAGCGTCTTGGATCAATCGCTCGGCGACCCCAGGCCCTCTTGGGCCGTTTCGGGGGCCTCTCGAGGCCCTCTGGGCCCGTCTTCCGGCCGCATTGGGCCCCGCAAAGTTTCGCGACAAGATTCGGGGCGGCCCAAGGACCCCGCGGGAAGCCCTGGGGGGTTTGGCAATTTCGGCTCCGGGCACCTTCAAGACTCCTCAGGACTGGTGGCCAGAAGATGAGATTGAGGATGAAGGGGGCGCCAGAGGAAAAGGAGGGAGAGGCAGCAAGAGGGCGTTGGGGACAGAGGAAGTTGAGGTAGCCAGAGGAGCGGAAGAAGAGTAAGTTGGCAGGAGTTACGGAGCTGCAGGTATTGGCACCGTGTCGGTTATGCATTTTAGACCTTTAAGCCCATGCTCCTTGGCTGGTTCAGCTCGACTGTTGAGCTTTGGGCTGGGCGTGGGCTTTCAGTGGCGGCTTCTGCGCTGTCTGGGCCCGATCAGGGCGGGCGCGCAAGAGGGCACCGCCGGCGTCCAGCCTCACCGCTACGTCTGCTGCCACCGCGTGTCCTGCCGCGGCCGCGTCCGCGACCGCCCGCGCGCGCCGGCGCCGTCCACTCCCGCCGTCACCGCCTGCCCTCTGCCGTCGCCGGGCCGTGCGCGCCAGGCGGCCGCGCGCCCGGCCAGTCCCGCCTGCAGCATGCCGCGGTCGACCGACGGCAAGGCGCGCGCCTCTGCTGGGGTTGCACGTCCTTGGAGGCTATAGGGTGGTCGTCGGCCCTGACGCTGCATGCTCGCGCCGCGCTTGCGCGGCGAGGACCCCGGCTCGGGCGTTCAAGGTCGAACATTGCCAGTTGCCGGGAGTCGTCCGATATCAGGCGGTTGGTTTGATCGGGAAGCCGCGATCGTTCAAGGTTGAACGATCCAATGAAGAGTCTACGACGTGTCGGAACCTATGTCCACGCCATCGCGACGTGAACCAGCCGTGAGTTGGTAATCGGCCCTAGTAACTATTTCCTTGACGCTGATCATACCATGCCTAATCGTTGCAATGATAGTGTTGACAGTTTTTTCTAGGGGGTGTTCCCCACTGAAATGGAATGTTTGCAGGTGCTTGTGAGGAAAAGTCTTGAGAAAGGAGGGTGTGTTGCAGCATCGCTGATGTATCCTGGCTTTCCTCCTCCTCCTCCTCCTCCTCCTCCTCCTCTTCCTCCTCCCCCTCCTCCTCGTCCTTCTCTACTTCGATCTGTCTTCCCCCTCTTCCCGATATTTCCCATGCTTCCTCGCCCCCTCTGCGTCGACGTCCTCCTCCTCCTCCTCTTCCTCCTCCTACTCCTACTCCACCCCGTTCCCTCCCTTCTCCTCCTCCTCCCCTCTCCTCCATATCGTTCCCCGCGTCACCTCATCTCCGGCCCTCACCTCCTCTGCTCCTCTCTCTCCCACGAAGACGTGCTGAGAGTAGCGCGTCCCCCTCCGCGCACTTGCATTTCTCACTCAGGATAGGGCCGAGTTGTTTTTAGGTTGTTGTTTCTCCCATCCGAACGTTCTCGGCTGTTCAATTGGTGCTCCCACTGCTGCGCGAGTCTCTTTAGGATCGCGGCTTTGCTCCCGTCATTCAGAATGGCGCTCTTCCCCCAGCGCGGGCCGCGTTCCTGGATCCGAGTCCTTCCTCATCGTTGTCGCCCCCTTCCTTCCCATCCCCCGCTCCTTCCACTCCAGTTCCTGCTGCTGTTGCTGTTCGTCCTCGTCCTTCTCCCTCCTCATCCTCCTCCTGTCCCTCCTCCGTCCTTATCCTCCTTCATTTTCCTCCTCGTCCTTCGCCGAAGGCTTGACTACCCCTCCCTCCGACTCCCTCAGCATGTGGGGGCACGTTTTCATGGATGGGTCGTGCACGCGGAGAGCGGTGCGCGCGGCGTCCAACAGGGCAGGTTGGGGCCTAGCCATGCTTGGGACGTCTGACCATTTGCTGTCGATGGCCTGGGGCTCAGTCTGGGACAGCTGCCCTCAGACTCCCAAGGCTGGCGAGCTCACGGCCTGTGTGATGGCGGGCGTCGTCGTGTCAGGCCCCACTCAGCTTTATTCTGATTGGGCCAGCGTCTCAGTGTGCACAGTCTGCCTTCCAGTGTGCATCTCTCGCCCAAGCTTCCTTGTGCGTGGCTGGCTTTGCTGGGTATTTTTCGTGGTGACATGAATATTATCGGGTGTGAAAAGGTTCTCGCGCACCGGGCCCTCGACGATCTTGACATCGACAAGGCCGTGCGCTTCAGGCGCGTCGGGAACGACGTGGCAGACCGTGCTGCGAAACTTGGTGCCGACATGCACCCCCGGCCCTCGGAGGAGAGGATCGTCTCCGTCGACCGTGCTGCCTAGTGAGCTCCGTACGTTGAGCGCCTTGCTGCCTCTCTTTTGCCCCTCGGGCCCCGCACCGAATTGTCGGGAGTAGACAGACAGACAGAAGCCGTGCACATCAGAGGTGCGTTAGCAGAAATGGTGAAACGGATACTATTAGGTGAAACGGCGAACGTGCGAAGCATGGCAAATAGGGGGAGGAAGAGGAGGAGGAGGAGGAGGAGGAGAAGGAGGAGGAGGAGGAGGGGAACAAAGGCGTCAGATATAGGAAGCATATTGCTTTGCGACGCGTGGCCACGCATCACCTTCCTGACGCCAAAGCCTGTGCAAGGCCTCCTGCCTACCAGCTGCCCTGTCGGGAATAGAGTGGCACTCTAATTGTGTCAAGGTTCCTCGGGAGGTCCCCCCGTCCCATCAGTGGATGTGGATGGGACCGCCGTCTGGATCCCAGCGCGTTTGTTGCAGTGCCAGGTGTGTTGGCGTTCCTCCAGAAGCGAGGCCCTCGTCGAGCCCCCGCCCAGGTCACTGCGAGCAGGCCCCAAGGATGTGTTTCCAAAAATTGAGGGGCTTCAATCACAAGTGTGTTTCGTTTGAGAGTTCCAACGACTCATTCGTAGTCGTGTGCACAGCATTCAAATTCTATTCATTTGAAGCTCGCCTGGCCAAGCTGGGTAAGCAATGTACAGGCCATCGTTTCGTCCCTCGGGCGGGAAAGAGCAAGTACAACCAGGCTAGTTGGAACAGAATTTGCAGGGGGGTCCATCCCAAAGAGGACGGAGTCACACTGCTTTCTGACAGTTCCACTGTGCTTTAAGCATGCAGCGCAGCGGTTGTGCTCAAACAAATCCTCACTGTCCGTCTTTTCATCTTGCATTGTCTCACTATGGTTGCAACTATCCCACTTGTGCTAGCCGTTGTTGGGCGCTTCGGCCCCACCCTGCGGCACCCACGCAGTGCATGATTCAGGCCAATCTCCGGTGTCAGAGCTTTGTGGCAAGGGCCTCGCGCGCCTTGCCCAAACGGTCACAGGCACACGCGCTTCGCCGCATGAGCCTGCACCGGCGCCTCGCTCGCTCGCTCCATTTCTTCCTCCTCCCCATGTTCCTCCTCCTCCTCCTCCTCCTGCTCACCCGTCGCCTCCTCATCCTCCTATATATGCAACTCCCTTCTTCCGATTGCGCATAACACGATGGGGTCCTTCTTTGAATTCCAGGTCCTCTATGACACGCGTCGCCAGAAAGGGAATCAGTCAGCGCAATGGGAAGGGATGGGTGGGAGGGGTCGGATGTCAGATGTGACGCGAGTGCACCTAGCTTGCCTTCTGCTCCTCTTCCCCCTCTTCCACGCTGCTCCCGCTCCTCTCCACTCCCGCTTTCCGCCCTGGGAGGCGAGTGACCCAGACCGGCCGCCCCTGTTGAGAACGATGAAGAGGATCTCCGTGGCGCAAAGCGCGATCAAGAAGGACAGATGTGGACGGGTGCAGCAGGGTTGGGTGTCGCAGGGGGAACGAGGGAGGACGTGGAGGTGGAGAAGGAGGAGGAGGAGGACGACGACGACGAGGACGAGGACGAGGAAGAGGAGGAAAAGGATGAGCAGGATGGAGGATGGAGAAGGGAGGGTAGGAGGAAGAAGAGGAGGACGAGGACGAGGGGTATGCTGGTGAGAAGGACGAAGATTCAGCCCGCCGAGGGGGCGTGGTCGAGGCAGCAGCATCAGGACACACCGCAGCCCTTAAAACCAGCCCCATCTACCTGCGAGGGCGGGTCCGCCTCTTTGGGCGGGAAGCTACAGGTTAAGTAAGGTCCCCCGAGGGCCAAAACTTGGCCAAAGCATTCGGGGTTTGGCAATTTGAAAGCCTACGGAACACCTCCCTTGCACTGTCTGATGAAGCCAGACTCCCTGGACAAGAGACTGGGAGTTATTTGAGTTTCTCTCCGCCTGTGCTCGTGTAACTAGCCAAACGAGCACACTCAGTACACCACAGCTGACCGTTCATTACCATGAGCGAATGGGACTGGTGCACCGTCTTGCCACCGATTCGGAGGAAGGGGTCGGTCGAGACAGGGATCGGGAGGGGAACCTTTATACACTGGAACCTCCTTGATGGGCGCGGGTTCTTTCGCACCCAGGCATCCACAGAGACTCTCGAAGGCCACTGTTTACAGTGAAAACAAAGCCAGCGGTTCTTGTCCTTGGGATTATGCTGAATGAAGCGGCCCGTGACACACTCGAGCTCCTGCCGAAGCGAAGCTAACTTCATTGACCTCAGGAGCGGCGGCGGACCCTAATGTTTGACACTGGGCAACGAGGAAGCCTCATACACAGCTGTTGTGAGGCGGTCGCGCATCAGTGCGAGGAGGTTCTCGTGCAAATTAAGTGGATTGAGCTGGGGCTGCATCATGTTGATGGCCTTTTTCCCGGGCCCTGTTGAGCTAGGGGCTCGCTCGTTACCTAGGGTGGCCAAGCACGGCTCGCGGGAAACGCTCAAGCCCGCTCCGTACAAGTGGGAATTTCATTTCCTGAGGGTAATGCGGGCGATCTTGCCGGGCCTTTGGAGGATAGCTGCGTTGAGTATTTGCCATTTGTTTCTATGGGAACCTGGAGGGCGCATCCAGAACCTGCTGTGCCAGCCTCTGTAGACAAGCGAGTCGTCCGTCCAGATCGTGAGGGCCCCATGGGTGTAGAGTATGCAGTACTGTAGAACCGCCAGCTCAACACATAACATCGCTTGGGTGCCGTCAACCATACCAACAAATCCTGGGAATCGGTCAGGTCCGGGAATCTCATCGACATCGAAAGACCATTCCCCACAAGCATGTGCGATCCGAGGGTCCGCCCATTTCGCCGATCAGTCGAGGTAGGCACGTTGAGGTTGCAAGTGTGCGCCTTCAAGCTGTAAATTTCCATTGGGCTGAGGGTTCTGTTCCAAATCGACGTCGTGAACGGTTCGATGCTCGTTCCAGTCTGGGGCCCTTGGAATTTCGATGAGATTGGTTGGCGTGCTCGACATCAGAAGGGTCTCATACCGGGTTTCCCGTTGATCGATTGTATTGTTTTGCGTTCCAGGTCTGGGGCGCGGCGGGTCCAGTCATGGTCGATGTCGCTATGTTTCGGGAATTGGTAGAAGCGGTGTAGCAGGTCTTCCGCATTTCCACGGCAGCGAAGGCTTGTTGTTTCGCGCACGCAGCTTGCCAGCGAAGTCCGTTGCGCAATCCAGCTAATGCCCGTGGTGATGTTCTCCAGCTCATTGGTCCTAAACATACCCTTACCCGTGGTCGGCCTGGGTGAAAAGGGCCGTCCGCTGGATTGGACGTTTGCCACTGCCTGTCCCACTTGGGGACAGGCACCACCACTCCGTTGCGTTTTGGCCTGCCCGCAGGAGCGTCGTTGCAATCTCACGCTCCCCCGGGGGCCGCTGCGGCCGCGTTCGGGAGAGCTCCCGGGGGCCACGCGTGCGCCCGAGAGCGATTTCGGTCAAACGCCAACGCGACGGGTATGTCTCCAGGGGTACCATCGACACGCGTCGGCGACGGTACGCGCTTGGCGTTCGGGGCCCCAGGCGTTTGGGGCGAGCGTGGGATTGCAGCGGCGCACGCCCAGGACACCCAGGACGCATTTTGCGCGTCGAGCCCCAAACGCTTGATTGTGCGCCTTCGTGGGCGCACCTCCCAACGAGCTACTCTAGCCCCAGAGCCACCAATGCGTGGTCGGCCACTTTGCCGAATGGAACGCACGCGTCTTCGGTGCCAGCGGATGCCCGGAGAAGACAGCGTCCTGCAATGTCCCATGGGCCATCGCATCCTCCCTTGTGCAGCCGCCGTCGGCTGCGGCGTGTTGCGTCCCCCGCCCCTTGCCATCCCGCCTGGGTAAGGGTACGGGTATCTTCGGCTCGAGACCAGCGAGCCCGCCCCCGTCAACTTGCCTTTGCGGCGCATCCAGCGCAAAGTGCATTGCGCTGCCTGCAGATGTGCACCTTCAGCTAGTCCGTACCACTCAGGATGTAGACTCGCCTTTCTCCACAAACCCGTCGTGAGTTGGGTATGTACCGTGTCATAGAGGCTCTGCAGGTCCGCGTCGTTGGGATTGTAGGCCCATTCGTTGTCGTCTGGGTCCGTCCAGCGGTCTGGCTCAGTTTAGCGTCCGGCCCCAATTCTCCCACGTACACGATGAGCACCCGCAGTAGCTCTATCACCGATGGCGCCCACTTTGGCGCAGATTGCTTGCCAGCCCAACACGTGCTCGTGCTTGGTACTCGTGTTGCTGCTCCCAGAAAGTGAACCATTCCTTGGTCTGCCGTATGTTGAAGGTACTGGGTCCTGCTTGTCGCATATGTGCAGCATGATGGTGGATGGTGGAGTTGCATCGCCCTCCCACAGAAAATCCAGCCATGGTTGCTGCTGGTGGTCCTTTTTCTGCCTGGTGTCGAAATGCAGGAAGGCCCATGCGGCGTTGTGTATCGCTGTGTATCCACTAAGATTTCAGGCCTTACTTGCAGAGCCTAGCAGTTGCTTTCCTACCGAAACCTCGTCTTTGGAACATTGAATATATTTGTCGTTGCTGTCGCGCGTTTTGCTGCTGTAGGGGTGCGTCGATGCTTTCCCCTGGTACTGCCGAAGCCAAAGTTATCGTCGCTGTAATTGTTTTGATGATTACTCCGTGCGTGGCCATGGATCCGATGAGTTAGGCGGCGAGCGATGGGGGAGCGGAGCGGCGCCGATGTCGCTCAGAGGGCGTCCCTTGTAGGGAACGGCGGTTGTGCCGGGGCGCTCAGTTCTGTTTCGGAACTCGGCCGAAGTCAGAAAGTAGGGAGTTGGAGTGGGAGACTTGGGAGCTGGAGTCGGAAGGCCAGTGTAGATTCGGAAGGTTGGCAGCCGGAGTCGGAAAATTGAGAGCCAGAATTGGAGAGACGGGCGTCGGAGTCGAAAAGTTGGGAGCTGGACTCGGAGGAGAGATCGGAGTTGGGGTCGGAAAGTTGGTAGCCGGAGTCGGGATGTTGGGAGCTTTAGTCGGAGAGTTGGGAGCCGGAGTCGGAGAGATTGGAGTTGGAGTCGGAACTGGAGTCGGAAAATTAGGAGTCGGAGTCGGAGATATGGAAATTGGACTCGGAAAGTTGGGAGCCAGAGTCGTGGGGACGGGCGCCAGAGTCGGAAAATTGAAGTGACAAGTGGGAGTTGGGGTCGGAGAGATGGGACAAATGGTAGTTGGAGTCAAAGAATTGGGAGCTGAAGTCGGAAAGATGGGAGTTGGAGTCCGAAAGTTTGGAGCCCGAGTCGGAGGGATGGGAACTGGAGTCTGAAAATCATGAGCCAGGGTCGGAGAGACGGGCGCTGCAGTCAGAAAGTTTGGAACCAAAATCGGTGGCGCTGGAGTCGGCAGAAAAATGGGGGCCGTGCTCGCAAAGATGGGAGCTGGAGACGGGAAGTGGAGAGCTGGAGCTGGAGGTATGAGGCGCTTCAGTTGGATGTGCGTACATACATGAATTCAATACCACCCACAGCTCGTCATCGCAGGCAAGCGTTTCCCAGACCCCATCAGTATGATTACTTCGTACTGTCTGACATATGTCGTCGAACCAGCGCATCCGAGGCCGTTGTGGTAGCCTCCGAGCACGCACGTCGCGACGTTCCAACTCCATTTGTGTTTGTCGTGCTCCAGTTTAGCCCAATCCTCGTAGCCAGCTTGAGAAAATACGTGTTCCACAATACGTGTTGCTCTTTTGATCCAGTCGTGCCATGGCTCGATGTATGTACGAACGTCCGAAGACGAACTGGAGGACGGACGTGTGGAATGTGTGTTGCTGTCGGTGCCGCTCTCTGCGGACGCTGTGTCGGCGTTCTCTTCGGTGTCCGCCGCGTCTAGGTACCAGCGTTGCGGCGCACTGACAGTTATACGTAACATTCGGCGTTGGGTTGCCCGAATTTTGCCCTCCAGTTCTGCCGTGAGTGTCCACGACGCACACCCTACAATGCAGTTGCACCAACGACGTCGTTGAATAGGCGCAGCTGGTCATTCGCTGAGTACGCCGTGGTAGTGAGCTCCTGCATGAATAAGCCGAACTTCTCTCCGAGCAGCCTTGATACGCGACTCTATATCTACCTCTGCTCGGTTACAGAGAGTAAACCTGAAAATGCTTTTTCGCCGAAAGGGGCTATGGAAGAAGATCGAAGAATGCAATGCTCCAATGCTCATGCTCTACTGAAACATGCCATCCGTGTTTCTGCTATCTACTGCTGTGCTGCACTACTACATCCTTCTACCTACCTGTCCATAGCTAGTCCGGAGGAGGGGGATTTCTTCACCCCTCCTCACTGCGAGGGAACCCTTTGGGTTAGCTCACAGTGCGTGCAGCCGAGAGAGGTCTCTGCCTCCTACGACTACCGGTAGCGGAGCTGTGGCGATCCAGCGCGACCACCACTGCGCAGAAAAGTGTAGCTAGCGCGGGGCTGCCCGCAGCCAGCTTGCTCGTCAAGGCGGGGGTGCGGAGCTACCCGCGACTCCCCTCAGACTGCTCTCCTGCCCGGGGGGCGCCGGGAGCAGAGCAACCTGCTTCCCGAGGGAGCGGGGCTACCCGCGTCCCTGCTGCTTCCAGAGGGAGCGGGGCTACCCGCGTCCCTGCTGCTTCGGCGTCGTGCCGCTCCTCTATTTCAGGAGCAACCCTTTCGCCGGTCTGCCGCTCCTGTACTCCTGGTTGATACCCTTCATGTGGACGTCGATCTCCTTACGACCCAATGGCTTAGTCAATAGGTCGCTCCGGTTCTCGGCCGTACCGATCTGGCCCAACTCCAGGTGCTGCATGACGATCCTCTCCTGCACCCACAAGTAGCGGGTCTGAACATGCTTGAGCTTCCCAACGCCCCGGCGCGAAGCAAAGCCGCGCGCCGCGGAAGAGTCCGACACCACCTTGACTTTAGATGGGACCTGCCAGTCCTCCAACAAGCCTTGGATGCCTAATCCGGTGCAGGCGCCGGCGCTGATGGCGTAGTACTCGTTCTCTCCGGAGGAAAGTCCTACCACCTGCAACAGGTTGCAAGCGTGCTTCACCACCTGGCCGCCGACGAAAACGACCTGCCCGACAGTAGACCGTCGGCTGATCTTGTCGCCAGCGTTGTCGCTGTCCACCATGACCAGGATGGGCAAAGGACTACCCCTGTCGATGTGCTTGTTCCTGCGGAGAACCTGCACCACCCGGGGTCTTCCTTTCAGGTATCTTGCCAGCCTCTTGAGCCTGGCCATGTCGACCTGCTTCGGGCTCTGCATGTGCTTAGCCAGATTCTTTACTGCATCTCCAATGTCAGCCCGATCTGGTGCTAAGTATGATGCTCGCATGGTCACACTGCGGTACAACCGGATGTCGTCGCCGACAAGCGGGGGCGAGGCTAACCGCTCCTCCGCTTCGGCCTCCTCCTTCTTCAGCCCAGGAACATCTAGTGTCTTAGCGGATTCCTTTTCGAGGCCCATGTCTCGAACTATCATCTCTGCGTGCCGTGGATCAGCTTCGACCTCGAAACGTTCCTCTCTGGGGCTTCCGGTCACTCGTAGAATCTTGTTCAAGAAAACGACCTCCTGCTCCTCTCCTGAGCCGAGCTCGAAGCTTCCAGTCACCTTCAAGTCATACTTCTTCCGCAAGGTGTGCTCGATCTGGTCCAAGGCAGCGTCGTCGCCCATGGCGCAGAAGTCATCACCATGCACTAAGGACCGACAGTCGTCGACCTTCCTATAGAAGAGGGCCAGGTTCGCCCTGCCTGCCTCGTGGCCGTCCTGCTTGAGCATTGCTGTGTAGTCCCGCTGCCAGATGGCAGACGCGTCCTGCGTACCGTACATGCTCTTCTTCAAGAGTGCGCAATGAACGCCGTCCTGCTCCTCCTCTGGCAGCTCCACGTACACCGTCCTCTCAGCCAGGCCGTAGAAATGAGCACGTGAGATGTCGAAAATTCGCATCCCCAGCGGCTTACCCCGCTTGCTGCTCCTGTTCTGCACCATCAAGCCTCCTAGCATCTTCACAGCCTCCAGAGGCGGCATTGCTGAAAACAGCGACGCTGCAGGCAACTTACGCCCCTCTTCTCCTTGACCGCGCTTCTCGCGCACGACAATACGGGACTGGTAGTTCGGTCGCTCGTTGTCGCCCTTGTTGGTGTCGAGCCACATCAAACGGATAGGTTTCGCACCTGTCACCTCCAGGCACTCCTTGAGAGTCCGTTTCTCGTACACCTCCTGCCGGCGAAGCCATCCTACCTCCTCCTCCCTAGCCTTCCTCACCATGGCGGGGTCCAGCCAACCTCCATTGACGTCGTCCCAGTACCTCTCGTGCTCCTCCAAGAACGATCTGCCCTGCTCGTAGGTGTCGGGCTCTGTAGGTACCGGGCCAGCCGTAGCCTCCGCCAGGCCAGAGAGGGATCCGTCTTTCTTCATGGACTCTTTTACTGCTCGTAGGACACATCGCGCCAGCATCGGAGGATGAACTTGTGCCCTGCGGGCCAAGCCGCCTGTCAGTGGCACATGCCGGTGCTGCTCTGGCCCCGCGTCGTCAGAGCACCCCTTTTTGAGCTCCAGCGCAAGCTCGGGCATGTTGGTCATAAATCCGGCTCGCCTCCGGATGAACCCTTGCACGCCTGAAGGGGGCTCGCCTTGGCCCGCAGGCTTTGCGCTCCACTTGCACACGGCTCCTCTGACCCTTTCCACGGCGTTCTGCCCCAGCAGCTCCTGGACGACAGTCGAGTCCCAGCTGCTGTCTTCGTGGGGGTGCTCGTGCACGAAGTACCTGCCCCGAGCCATCTGCCTCCGGTAGCTCTCACAAGCCACCTCAAGCAAGCCACCTCAAGATGACGTTCTGCAAGATCTTGCTCTTGAAGGGCCTTCTCCGGGTCCCGCCTGAGCCGGGATGCACCCTGCAGCTCTGCAAGCGCTGTGGAAGGAGGTGATCCGATGAGGATGTACGGATCCTCGCGCTCCAGCGTGTCGTACCACTCCTTCCTGTCCTCCTCCTTCCTGAAGTCCCAGTGCCTCCCATTCGGTCTCTCTGCCTGCATGTCTGCGCTCACCCCAGGTCTCAGGCCCAAGTGGCACGAAAGCGCAACATGGCACGGAGGCGGGCACTCTTCACGGACATCCACGGCTCCCAGCTGCAAGCCTAGATGGGTGATATTCTCCAGCTCCTCCGCCGAGAGGTCAACCTCGTTCCGGCGACACGCGAAAACGATGCTCCTCCGATACAGGCTCCTCAACTCCTCCTTCATCGTCATCGTCGTCATGCTGCTCACGTCTACGTCTCCTCCTCCTGTCGCCGCCGGCGCGGAGCCTCCCGCAGCCGCGGCGCCTGGTACCTCCGCAGACGCAGCACTGGCCCCTGTCGCTGGAGCCGGGCCTCCAGACCCTGGCGACGCAGCCGGAGCGGAGCCACCCGCTTCCGCTGCACCTTCTGGCAACGACACCTCCATGTCGTCGTCTGCTGTTCTCCGGCCAGCTCCTTCAGCCGACCTGCTCCTCGACCTCTCGTCGAACCCCTCGCCCGGTGCGACGGCAGCCGGCCTTCCGCGAGGCCGCTCCTCGCCCGGCGGTGGCGGCGCCTGTGCTGCCGCCGGCGGCGCGGCTGGCCCGCCCGCCGCTGGAGCCGCGGAGCCTCCCGCTGACTCCCGTGCCTCTACTCGGGGCCGCTTCGCCCGGCGAGCGTCCAGCCTCCGTCGGGCCGCCTCGTCTTCCTCCATCATGCTGGCCATTCGCTGCGTACACTCTGCCGTGTGCGCGCGCCCTGCCGGCAAGCCACACATGATGTTGAAGCATGCTGGACACGTCGGTGTCCCGCCAAAGCGCTCCACGTCTGCCTTCAGCACGTAGAGCTTCCTGGGTCCTGGCACTCCTCCTCCGCCTCCTCCTACTCCTCCTCGTCCTCCTGCTACGGGCTGAGGGGGTAGTGGCGGATTTGCCGACCCGGCAGCCTCCCGGCCTGCCAGCAAGGGCCTCCCTGGAGCGGGGCTAACCGCATCCGGGGGCTCCATTTCCCAAGGCGTCCCACGCGCCTGGTCTAGCCCAGCGGGTTTCCAGCGTTCCTCCGCCGTCATCTTATTGTAGGTCTTGCCTCGCAAAACCCCCTTGGTGGTCATCACCAGCAGACTGCCAGTCCGCGTCTGGTGGCCGACGTACCACCCCTCTATCATTTTAGGAGTCATGCCGCTCCGCGGCTCCTCCTGCGCGAGCCTCACGTGAATCCGTTCGCCGAATTCCAACGCCGACTTCGCCCAGCGCCTTCCTGTGCGCCTTTGCTCGGCGGACCTCCCGTCCTCGCCGATACGGTATCTACTGAGACACGCAGCAGCATGTCGTGGCAGCCACGTCCAAATCGGATGGTGCAGCGGTAGCCGCGTACCGATCCTCTCCTCGAACGTTTCCTTCTGCGCACGCACAATGCGTTTCACCTCCTTGACCGCGTTCTCGGCCTCACCGTTCGCTGCGTGGTCTCCTACAGGAGACTCCTGCATGACAGTCTCTACTGCCTGCATCTGGTCAGCCACAGCCTGCTTCAAGGCTACAAGGCTGCGTTCGCCGTCTGACCGGCTCACGTACCTCTTCCAACCGAGCTCCTTCAAGTAGCCCGCGAAGAACTTCACAGGGTACGGGTGCACTCCCTTCTGGGGCACTGCCGTCGCCGCATACCCCTTGGTACGGCGATCCCTTATCACCAGCATCGGCAACGCTGTGTCCTCACTGCCGTCGTCGGCCAAGTAGCCGTAGTCAGAGCACACAACAGGATCAGCTGTTTCCGGGTCCTCCTGTCGGGCTCGGTGCTGTTCGCCGATGCCCCGTGCTGCCTGGCAGTGGCGGCACCAAGACCTGAACTGAGCATGTCCCATACCGTAGTGCTCATCCACCTCTTGCGCACTCGGCGCTCGAGGCCCTGTCCGGATTTTCACATCCGGTGCTTCCTCCCCAACGCCTTCTCGAAGCAATGGGGGTTCCGGAGCGGGGCTACCCGCATCCGGGGCCGGGGCGGAGCCACCCGCACCCGGCTCACCCTCCAACGGCCTTACGGGCACTGGCCCTGCCGCCGGAAACCCGGCGACAGGCCAAGCGGCGCGATGTCTTCCGCGCGCTCCACCTTCATGTAGAAGTTGTAGACGACCCTCTCTCGGTACACTGGCAGGAGCGAGTCGTCGCCGAAACGCCTCACCAGGCGATCGAGCTCCTTCTGCAGCATCTTCCCGATGCGGCCGTCCTTGGGGATCACGTACCCCCCGTCTGCGCTTAACCATATCAGCTGGCGTCCATTCTCGCACACTTGGGACGCTGATGCCAATATCTTGCGCACGTCGCTCCTCCTACCAGTGATGCACCTTCGGGCATCGTTCTCGTCCTTGCAGTGCAGACGAACGCCTCCGTAGTCCTGGATGCGCTCTCCGGACGCCGTTATGTATCCAGAGTGATCTGGAGAGGGAATCGGTGCGGAGCTACCCGCGAACCACTCCCTAGGGTAGGCCGTCGCTGCAGCCCCGCTGTCCAGGTTGAAACGGACATACTCGGAACCGTCGGTCGTGCTCACGGCAGCGATCTCGATGTCACCCATATCCAATCCTCCCTGTTCTCCTTCTGGCTCCTTCTCTCCCTCTCCTCCTCCTTCGTCTAGCGCTCCTGCTCCTTTCCCTTTCCTGCTGCTGCCCTTGCCGCTCTTCTTGCTCTTTCCTTTTCCTCCTCCTGTCTGCGGGGGCGCCCAGCAGTCCTTCTTCTTGTGGCCGTACTTGCCGCAGTTGTCGCAGTAGCCCTCGAACTTCTGCTGTCCGTGCTGCGGCTGGTGCTGCTGCGGCTGGTGCTGCTGCTTTCCCTGCCTCTTCCTTTCGCGTCCTTGCCTGCGCTGCCCTTGCCTTTTCCTTTTCCGCCCTTCGCAAGCGATCCGGCGTCAACGTCCATGGGGGTTGGACCTGGACCTCCTGCCTGCGGCATGCGGTCCCTCAGCGTCACCTTGACCAGCTTGCCCGTGCGTGTTTCGTAGTACGTCATCACCTCTTGCCTCATGTCGTTGTACTTCTTGAGGCGTGATGCGTTCAGTTGCAGGTGCTTCTCCAAATCGTCTGGCACTAGGGCTTCCAACGCTGAGCACAGGAAGTCGTCAGCAATGGCCGGTTCGCCAAGCTTCAACGACTTCTTGTTGTAACGGCTCACCATCTCCTCCCAGGTCTGCAAGGCCGAGCCGAGCTCGTCCATCTTGACTCTGGTCGGCGCCAGGATGGCTCGTAAGAGGCTCCTGCGCCGACCCCCGGTCAGGGAGTCGAAGCGTCTGTGCAGGCGTCTCCACGCCTCTAGGCCGTTCTTGTCAGCGTTCTGAACTATGGTCCAGCCTTCACCTTCGGTGAGGTTGCTTAGGACCGTCTTCACTTGCAGGTTGAGTCCAAGGACGCCGTCTATAACATGGTCGCTCCCTGGTCCGAAGGATTCCAGCACCTGCTGCACTGTGATCTCCTCGTCCTGGTCGAGCGCCCATTCGAGAGCCTGTTCCAAGGCCGGCTCGACTCCAAGAAGATAGTCTTCAGTCTTCTTGGCCCACTCCAGGAATCGAGCCTCGTCGTTGTTGTACGCCGCTGGCTTGCCGACGCCCTTGCTGTCAACAAGGCTCGGCCGGCTCCTGGCTGCGAAGGTGCGCGTCTGCTCATCAAGAGCACGAATGAGTCTCTCCACGACTTCATTGGAAAGTGCTCCCGCTGCTGCTGCTGCTGCTGCTGCTGCTGCCGCGCCTCCTCCTGGTCCTGCGGCGGGGCGCTGCTGGATCGCCTCCAGCGTCTGCTGCTGCACCCTCACCGTGTCTGCCAGCTGCGCGTTCTCCTGCCGGAGCTGCCTGAGCTCCGCTGCCAGTTGCTGAAGCTGCTGCTCCATGGCTCTCGCCCCTTTCCTGCTTCACCTCCCTCAGCGCGGAGCTCCCCGCTGCCGAGAGATGCTGCAGGGGCTCTTGGTTGGCCCCGGCGCGCTTCCCGACCGTCTCCGGCTGCCCAGCCGCCTCCGACGGACTTCGCGCGTCCCCTCCTTCTGTTCGTGGACGCACGCCACCCGGCGACACGTTCCTACGGCGAAAGAAGATCTGCTCGATCTTTACCTCGAGGAAGCCCTTCTCCCTCGCCTCAAGTGCGGCTGGTGGGTCGTCTGGCGATCCCTCAGCCTCCTCAGCCTCCTCTCGCCTCCCGCGCCGGCGCCTCCTGCGCCGCGCCGGAGGTTCTTCCGGGCCGCGGTGCCCGGCCTGCTCACGGGAAGGCGCGGGTCTACCCGCAGCCTTCGACCGTGCCTTGAGGAGCACCTGGCGCGGAGCGGGGCTGCCCGCTTCCGCCGCCGGCTCCTCTCTCCTCCTCGGACCACGGCTCGGCGCGGAGCTACCCGCTGCCAGCCGAAGTCCCGGTGCGCCGCCCAGCAGGCGGCGGTGGTGCCCGCGTACCTCGCGGTCGCGGGTCCGGGAGGCTCCTCTGGTGCCTCTCTTGCTAGGCATTCATCGCGCGCCGCCGGGCGCGTGCGAGCCGCCTACACTCGCTACCATGAAAATGCTTTTTCGCCGAAAGGGGCGATGGAAGAAGATCGAAGAATGCAATGCTCCAATGCTCATGCTCTACTGAAACATGCCATCCGTATTTCTGCTATCTACTGCTGTGCTGCACTACTACATCCTTCTACCTACCTGTCCATAGCTAGTCCGGAGGAGGGGGATTTCTTCAAAACCGTCTGCCAATATATTTTCGTGTCCCAGAGAAACGCAAAACTTCGATCTGCATGTCGTCAACGACGGCGAATTCCAGAGCCGGTCGCAAAAGTTATGTAATATTTTCGTTTTGTCAGGGTGGATGTCCAGGCCCGTCGTCAAAGCAACGCTCTGCACGTCTGATATCATCCGTTTGATCAGCGTCATTGAACCACCAATGATCTTCACATCATCAGCAAATCTGAGATTAGTAAGTCGTGTGCCCCCGACACATGACAACTGAATTCCGTCTTTGCATGTGGACCATTTCGGGTAGATATTTTGGAAGATGTCCTGTGACAGATTGTTGAATGACAGCGAGCTCAATGGCCCTCCCTGCTTCGTCCCCCGCGCAATGCAGAATTCTCTGCTTAACGCATCCGTCTTCACCACGGCTGTTTGGTTGGCATACAATTTGGCAATTATGTTGACGTACGGTGCTGGCACAGACTGTTTCTAAGGCCTTCCAGAGTGCGTCGTGGGAGACTGTGTCGAAAGCTTTTTTGAAATCCAGCGCGGCGGCCCAAATCAGAATTTGTCATTCCCTTCCTTTCTCTTGAAGGATTGTAAGCGCAAACATATTGTCATCGGTACGATCATGTTTCCCGAACCCAGCTTGTTCTGGAGGCTGGGCTTTGTCGAGGATCGGTTCTAAAATATTGTACAGCGAACGAGAGAACAGTTTATACATCAGCGGGATAATGCATGTCGGCCTGTAGTTCTGGGGCAGAGACGCATCCCCAGATTTGAACAACATGCGAATCTGAGTGTGGTGCCAGCTTTCCGGCTTGGGTGATTCAGGCAACATGATAGTGTTGAATAGTTCCGATAATGCGCGTCGCAGGCCTCGTCCCCCATATTTGAGCATTTCTGCTGCAATACCAGATGCGTTTGCAGATCTACAATTTTTCAGTTGCCTGAGTCTCGTGGTATGGTGGAATGCCCGGCGTGGTGGTAGGTCGTTGGCCGCTGGTGTTCGCGTGCGTCGCTGCATAAAGGTTCTCGTAGAAGTCGGCAAATACGTTTGCAATCGTTCGATGGTCAAATACCTGGCTTCCATCAGAAGACCGCATGGATGTGATGTGATCCTTGCGCTTTACACCCTTAATGTCGCTGATATGTCGGAACACCTTATACTCGTTTAGAATATGACTTATACGAGCCTTGTGCTTACTCCGTTGCTGTGATATGATACATGTTCGGATTTGTTTGCTGACCGCCCGCCGCTCTAATGTAATTGTCGCTTGTAGTGCCTTCCGCTGCGCAAGTAGATTGTGGAACAAATCATTACCATGCCAACCACAATTTTTGCAACCAGCGACTGTTGACGGCACCCCCACCGAATCCAGTATCGCATATTCTATTCTGCCATTCATATCCTCCACTGTACTATCGCTTAATATCTCGTGCAAATGCCTCTCCACGTCGGCAACACATTGTTGTACATCACGTGGCGGCCACTTTGTTCGGGTTTGTCTCTTGCGCCTGGGCTTGTTCACTGGAGCATTCGTTGTAGACGTCCGCTTGCTAAGTATATTGCTGTGCATGTTCACCGCTCGATGGTCTGATCCCAGATCGACGGTATCGATGTCCATACAGTCCGTCACATTATTCCAAAAACGTATGGAAACGATGATGTTGTCAAGTTGTCTTTCCCCATGTTTTGTGTGCTGATACGTCTATAAATCCCACGGCTGCTTTTTGAACATACTATTTGTTATTACCAGGTTTTCAGAAGCAACCCAATTTTTCAAACATTGTCCACGCGCAGTCCCAGGCCCACGTGCATGTCTACCGCACGACCTTGGATTGTCGTACTCCGTCGCAGGTCCCACTTGAGCATTGCAATCGGCACCGATAATGGTATGCAACTTCCGTCGTACGGCCGCCTGGGTCAAAGTAGACAGAGACGAATACATGGGCTGCACGTGGTCGTCGGAGAATTTGCCGTGCTGGAAATAAGTAGCGACGAGCCGGACTTTTAGCGTAGCTTGGAAGACGTCCAAATACGCAATGTGGGTGTCAATTGTGACAGATTGCCGCTTGTAGGGTGCCCATAGGGAGTGTAATAGTATGCCATTCCGAGCTTGTGCGAGCCTGCCCCAGATCCTGCAAACAAATGTCCTTCTGCAGAGGTCCACATCTCCTAGCGTTCCGGGCGTATCGTTTCGCTCAGTAGTATGGCGTCCCAGTGTCTTCCAGCACATTCAGTCAGTAATTCAAGAAATTTGTCATCTGTTGTTAGGCCCCTCGCATTTTTCTGGATGATGGTAGACTTCTGCGGACCCCCAGTGGAATCTAACCGAAGGTGAGCATCCGGAGCCCACCGCGTCGTGATGTTCAGCTGCGCATTCCCGCTCGGACTTAGCAGGGGTGAAACTGGAGTCGATGAACATTGTATGGGTGAAACTGGAGACTGAGGGGGCAGCCAGGGTGGATACAGGGTCGGAGGTAGAGTCGGGCGCCGGAGTTGGAACATAGGCGGCCTGTTTGTCGTCGCTGAAGTCGGGTTGTCTCCTGGGGCTGCAGTGTTCCTGAAAGATGTTCGGGCCACGTCGGAAGGACAACGGAACATAACCTGAAACATTACAATACATTCTTCTGCCGCCCCCCGGCAGCAAGAGTTGACGGACTATTTTCTGTTGGTCTTTGTTTTGTCGGTTTACGTCTAAGCCGAAATCTGAAACTATAGCATGACAATGGATGTCGTTACTACCTGGTTCGAGTCCCTCGGATTTGAGAACTGCCGTCCGTGGTCGGGCACTTGTCGTCGTAGGTGTCGTCCTGGGGAACAGAGCGCATATCCTCGAATGGTCCTGGAAGGAAAAAGAATTTCTGTAGAGAGGTCGCCCACTAAGTTGGTTACAGTTTCCATTCCTTCCCCTGGGGTGTCGGAGATTTCTCGCAAAATTGACCTTGTAGATGCCCCCATGTTACTAGCAGCGGTACGGCGCAAGCCAAACCCGCGGTCCTTAAATTCGCCTAGGGGGAATTCCAGTGCGGAGATTGCGCGGCAAGAGGAACAGCCGGCCTTCTTCAACATTTGTCATGGAACCATCTTTCGAGTGGTGGAGCTTTACGATGGAACCTTTCTGGGAGCCTGGAAGGCCTTCATCAGGGCCCAGGCCAGACCGTTCGGGCACCCCCTTTTTGCGATAACCGACGGATGGGGGGGGGAATTCAAGGGACATTTCGAGAGAGGGCTGGAACGCCTGGGAGCATTTCATCATGTTACGGACTCGGAGAGTCCCTGGCAGAACGGTAGGGCCGAACGACACGGGGGATGGGTGAAGGACAGTCTGGTCAAATCATCTGAGACCACCCTCGTTACCAACGCGCCGGAACTCGAAACGCTGCTGCGCGAGGCCACCGCCGCCAAGAGCCGATGATTACACCGTGGCGGCTACACCACCCACCATTTGGTTTTCGGGATCAATCCAATAATGCAAAATTATCGCACGTCTGATGACCCACTGCAGGTGGTGGGAACCGACGACCTGTCTCCTGGCATATGGGATCAGGACGCGGCAGCTGTGGAATTCGCTCGTCGCGAAGCTATCAGGCGACATTCGCGACGGGAGGTGTTTGAATATTCAAATTAGCGTCGCTTGGCCAAGGCCGCCCACGCCCCCGTCTATAGAGACCGTCATCTCGCGTCGGGCCAGTGGGTTTACGTTTGGCGACGAGCTCCGAGGGGGGGAAAGGAGACGCTTGCTCTCCAAAGAGAGAGAGATGGGTGGGCCCAGGCCGAGTTGCCTTGCAGGGCGGTGCCTCAGCGTGGGTCGCCATGATCCAGATGGTGGGACTTCTCAACAGAACAAGTACGCCTCGCCACCACCGAGGAGCTCTAAGGAGCCGAGATCATGTCAGACACGTCAGTCAAACTTCTTCTCAGGGAAGCTCAGTCTACATCGAGCTGGGACCAACGCTGCGAGCGAAGGGCCCCCCCAAGCCTGGGCCCCTGGTGGCCTGGCCGAGATCGCCCCGCCACTGGCAGCGAGCCCCCGCGGTGGAGGCCGACTCGGAAGCCGGGCGCGGGAAGAGGCCGAGGTTATCCCCCCCCCCGGGGATCTCGTCCGAGGACGGAGGCATTGGGGGACAACCAGGAGCTCTTCCCCTCGCCCCGCCCCCGGGTCTGCCACCGACTCTTGAGTTCGAGACCTTAGAAGCTTCTTCAGAGGACACTCGCCCACCAGCGTCCAGGCTGGGTTCCGTGGAGGACGATTCAGGGGGGGGCCCTCTCTGGCGAGTCAGTCGAGAACGACCAGCAGGAAGGCTTCCGAGATGGAGGATGACGACGAGGGTTCCAGGAAAAGCAAGCTGACTCCACCCCTGGGGGGGGGAAAAGCGATAGTAACGCCCCCTCAGCTGGCAGCAGTGCTCCGGGAGCGGACGCGTCGGAAGGACCGACTAGCAGTGCTCCCAGGCTCGTTCTGACGGGTTCTGCCAGCCAGCATCGCCCGGCGGAGCTAGTGGACCCCGGTCGGCCCATGCGCCCCGCGCAAGTCTCGGAAGGCATAAGACGACTTGACGGGGGAAGGGGTCGAATGCCATTGAGGGCCCGGGGAATCACTCCAGGGGGAATCAGCGAGGTAGAGCGAGGCAGCAGATCCACCAGATTGAGGACTCAGGGAGAGAGCGCCCCCACTCTCCGAGGAGGGAAGGTGATGAGTCCACCTTAACTCTCCCCCGAGAGGAGGGAGACGCTCTTCGAGAATTCAATCGCGAGGCTCAGCTGTAAGGATGGGGCAGCTCCGTGGACAAATGCGCCAACGGAAACGCCGACGTGGAAATCGCCCCCCATTCGAGCGGCAAGTGCGCCTTGTCTTTTCTCGTCAACAGAGGGGCCGAGGTCCAGTATGAGAGCCTCTCTCCCGACGAGAAGAAAGTGTTCGATGCGTCCGACGCTGCCGCGTGGAGCGCGATTGCCGAGGGAACCAAGGCGGTCATTGTTCACCCTCCGGACAAAGCTAACGCTCCTCGGGGGTTGTTTTCCGAATCGAATAGCGCAAAAGTAGGATGGCGAGGAGGTGGAAACCACGGGGGGGGGCCTAATCTTGGGCACAGGGCGAATTCGCGGCGGCGCGTTCGGGGACACCAGGGCGAAGACGCCGCCGGGTTTTAGGTGTGCGCCCCCACTCCTTGCATATAATCCCCGATGTGATTTCTGGTCACGGCGCCGATGTGCCGGCTCGTCATATGCATCGGAGACATCTCAAATATTTTCTGCCCATCCGAACCCTCTGAGAGAGCGCGAGGCCGAGTCCTCGTGTAACCGCGCGACGGAGCCCCGGCGCCGCCAGGGTCTCCCATCGAGCTGATCGCACCCGCGCATGGCCTAGATCACGCGCCGCTGGCATTCCACAGGACCACGGCGAATTGCATGGGGCCCCAGGGTTTCGAGCGGGCCCGCCTGGGGCCCTGCTGGTTCGCTCAAAGGTCCTCGGGAAAACTCAAACCTCAGGTGCTCGTGGAAGTCGACGACTGGGCACTGGCCTTTCCAGTAGGGATGAGAGAAAGACTTCTTGGAGCCTTTGCAGAAACGATTCACATTTGGAAAATAAAACGCCTGGGTTCCGCGGGAGTCGACTATATATGAAGGGGGCTCAGAATGATGGGAGATCGAATCTTTGCGGGTCAAGAAATACATCCTGGAACAACTTCAAAAAAATCCTGGCCCGGGGGCGCAGAGGAAGCTATGATAGCGCTCCTCTCGCGGGGGGGGGGGGGGGGCGGTGGCCCTTCGGCCCCTGGTTTGCAAACTTCAGTGGGCGGTGCGGGAGACCAGGGCCGAGGCCGCGGGGGCGGCTTCAATTTGGGCCACGAAGGTCAACGGACGCAGAGTGAAAGACCTTCTGGAGGCCAACAAGATGGTCGATCACCTCAGGTCGACGGCCTCCGTTCCCATCACAGTCTGGCGTTTTAAGCCAGGCGGCTTTGCGGTGGCCACCGCTCGCGACTGCGGGGGGGTCGGGGCGGAACATGAGGGGGGACCTCGGCACCCCCAGGAGGCTTGGCAAGTCTACGTTGCCGATAATTCCCTGGCTCGCGGTGCGAGGGCCAGAGCGACTCCCGCGGCCTGGAGATCCGGCAAACTGAAGAGACAGGTCGCCTCTACTTTAGCCGGGGAGACTCTTGCTCTGTCGAGCGCCCGAGGAGAAGCTGGGCGGCCCCAGATACCCCCGCTGGACGTCGCCCGCGGGGGCGCGGCGAACGAAAGGTGGCGGGAGAACCTGAGAGCATTCGCGATTCGGAGCAGCGTCGCGTTTTAGGCCCTCCGCAGCCAGCGGGAAATCTCAGCGCGGTGGACCCCGAGGTGATCTACGACGCACTATCCAAGCTCACGTCGGGGGCCAAATCAGATCGTCGAGCCGCGATCGATCTGGCCGTCAGTCGAGGGGCCATGGAACTGATCGGGCCCCCATGCGATGGATGTCACATCTTTTCACGCCAGTAGATTGCCTCACGAAATCGGTTCTGGCCAAGACCAACTCGGCGCAGCTTCACCTTCTCAAGTCAGTGATGCTGCGACTCACAGCCGAGAGCGAGTCGCTTCAGGCCCGAAAAGGAGAAGCCCGCTTCGAGAAATCGGTTACGGACCGCCTCGAAAAGGCAACTGGAATAGGTGCGCCGTGTATCTTTTCCCCCCCTCTCTCTCTGTCTCTCCCTCTCTCCCTCTGTCTCTCACTCCTATCGCACCCTTCTCTCTTTCCTCTCTGCCGGTCACGGTACCCGAAGCAGAGAGGCGGCGCACCCTCTCAGTCGCATCGTTTGCGCGCTGCGGCTAAAGCTCGCTCGCACCGGCGAGTGCTCTTCAGGAGAGCGCCCGGAGGCCAGAGCTTGCGCAGCATATATTTGCTTCGACAGCGAGAATATTTGATGGTGCCTGCGCGCTCGAGTTCGAGTGTTGACCCCTCCTTTCCCTCTTCCCGCAAGAGGGCCAAGTGTTTTGCGCGCACATATTCTCCTGCGTTCAGTCCACCACTTTTCGGGGAACTGTGGGAAGGAGCGCATCCGGCTCATTGATCTGGACAGCCCTTTTTGGATTGAAGCAGCATAGTAGGGAGTTGAGTGTTGCCGAAATCACTTTGGCTCAAGGCTGTTTGTCGCCCACTCTCTGATACGCCCACCCTACTTCCCATTCCCGGTTTCCCCAACTTCTCTTTCTATATTGCGTGGACAGTTGTTGTGGAACTTTGGTGCGACTAGAGGCGAAAACATCTTGTCATCCTTCGATTCCGTCGGTCGGCGAAAAATCGTCCGTTTCGTCCTCTTGTTTGTCGCCCCTTGCCGTGTTTTGCGCTACATTTTTGTTGATGTTGTTGTTGCTCGTCTGTCTCCTCTCCCCTCGACCTCGCGCGTTCCCCATATCCTGGTCCCGCCGCCGCCTTGCCTCCCCCGCCCCTTGCTCATCCACCTCGTGCTCCACACACACACACACACCGCCCTCACTTGCCCCCGCCCTCCGCTGCCCCCTCCTCTTCCTCCTCCTCATCCTCCTCTTCCTCCTCTTCCTTGTCGCCGTCGCCTGCCTCGCCCTCCCCCCAACAATGCCCCCCCCCCTCCTCCCGCCCTACCGACCTCCGCCACCCGTTGCCTGGTGCGTGGCGGGCGCAATCCTGTGGCCTCAGGACTTGCGGGAGGGCTGCGAGCAGATGAGGAGACTCCAGGCCAGCCTCGAGGACGAGGAGCTGGGGCGGGGGGCGAGGGGGTGGGGCGGAGGGCAGAAGGGAGGAGGGGGAGGAGGAAGAGAAGGAAAAGGGGACGAGGGAGGAGGCGGTGGAGGAGGATGGGGAGGGGGAGGAGGGGGACGAGGAGGAGGGTGAACCGGGTGAACAGGAATGGGTCTAGACCCCTCGCGTCCCGCGAGGGGGGGCGGTCCCCGCACGGAGCCTGCAACCGCAGACAGCGCCAAAAGGCGCACCCTGAGTTCCCACCCACCCCCGCCCGAGCGCAGGGGAGGCCGAACCCATGGACGGCACCGAAGAGAGACCTCCCCCCCCAGAACCTTCAAGACATCCCGTCCTTTTGCGACGTCTCTTCGCTGCTCTTGAGTGCCAGCTTCGCCTCCCGCACCTCCTGGAGAGGCGCCAGACCCGTTCGTCCTGTCGAAGTTGGGCTCCAGTTGCGACGCACCGACGTGAAGACCGGACCGCCGACCAGCTCCACGCAGCACCTCCCGCACCCCGCTGGGCAGCGCCAGAGCCCTTCTCGAGGACGAGAATGCCAAACGAGTTGCCCGCCTACGCCATCGGCTGACCCCGGATGCGTCACCTTGGCCACCATCATCTGGCGGAGCTCACCGCCGACACCATCGGTTGCCACTCCGATCCTCCATGGCCGCCGCGCCGCGGCTCCGGACGGCTGCGCCCAATTTCAAGAGCGCCGCCCTAACGGCCACCCTCGGGCCCGAAAGGGGCTTAGGGACAAGGAGGAGAAGGAGGAGGAGGAGGAGGAGGAGGAGGAGGAGGAGAGGGAGGAGTAGAAGCGGAAGGAGGAGAAGGTGGAGCGGGATGATGAGGGGGATGTTGTGTGTGTGTGTTTGTGTCACGCCGATTGGCTAGCACTTACCAAGTCGACATGGTATGCATCAGAGTACTGGTATTCACAAGGAACATTCGACCATCTTTGTTTGAATAAGAGGGAGAGGGAGAGGAAGGGAACTCGAGGGGGAGAGGGCGAGAGAGGGAGAGGAAACGAAAGACGGAGAGAGAGAGAGAGAGAGAGAGAAACATAGAAATAGAGAAAGAGAGAGAGAGAGAGAAGACACAAGAGAGAGAGGTAGAGAGAGGTCAGGAGGACGAGGAGGAGGAGGAGGAGAAGGAGGAGCAGGAGGTGGAGAAGAGGAATAACAATTGACGGGGATGGGGGCACGGAGGAAGAGTGCGAGGGGAGGGGGAGGGAGGATTAGCAACGGAGAAGGAGAATGAGGAGGCGAGAGGGGGAGGAGGAGGAGGAGGAGGAGGAGGAGAAAGAGAAAGAGAAAGAGAAAGAGAAAGAGGAAGAGAAAGAGAAAGAGGAGGAGGAGAAGGAGGAGCAGCTGTAGATTGTAGTATTCCGATTGGGTGGGCAACATAGGCTTGTGTGTTTGTATCAGTTGTTTAGCACATGTGTCACGCCACGGGGACACATTTTGGTAATCGCTGCCTGGGCCTATGTCAACAACAGTTGGCTCAAGAATTGTTTGCCTTCAGGGAATAAAGTTCCTACCACATGTTCATGGTAGTGGAGCCCGTGCTGGGTCCCACGGGTTCCAGCTCACGCGATTAATTCCGCGAAACAGCCGCCTCCTTACGATGGCCGCGGCAGCAGCCGCGACGGCCCAGCCGAGTCCCAGCACAGCCGAACCGTCTTTCGATGTGACGTTATCCGAGGTCCGAGAGGGCTGGAACAAGCTGAGCACAAACCGAATCGCGGAACTGTGCAATGCGGGTACGGGAACAGAGATATGATGTTTGTCAACACGCCGCCCAAAACCAATCATGAAGACATGTGGTTGTTCTTCGAACGCAGCGCCACGCTAGGCACCATAACTGTGTACAACGACTAGACATGCACAACGCCCCAAATGAATTATTGAATAAACGCCAGTTTTATACTTATCACCAACCGCAGCGTGTATTGCGAAGAACAGTTCATCAGTTTAAAAAAAAAGTGGGGAGAGAAAACCAGAGCCAAACGACCGCCGCGGAGCATGTTACCAAGATCGCCGAGGCCGTAGATTTTGATGGAAATATTCGGACCAGAGAGGGCGGAAGCAAACCTTCAAGCGAATACGAGGCGGTTCAACAGTTTAAAACGCCATCGTGCGACTGGGCCACATTCAGGGAATGGAGCGACAAGGTGTGGACTGCGCCCGCTCGAGTGAAGCACGGTTATCGAAAAGTCCTGAAACATGCGAGCAAAATGTTCGAAACAATGGATGGGGCGTGACCAAACGACGACGGGGATGAATGGATGCAGACAACGAACGTGAGGTAACGAGGATTTCTGGTATCGAAGACGCCTACGGCGAATCACCGCCGCCCCCTGCCCTTTTGGAAGCGCCTTTGTGGCCGACAGTTGGGCCAGAGCTTGGCCAAGCTATCGGGCCAGTTGTTCCCCGAGTCGGTTTGGAAAGACTTCGGGGAACGCATGGGGGAGCAAGAAGAGGAGGAGGGGGAGGATGAGGAAGAAAGAGGAGGAGGAGGAGGCCTCATGGGCACCTCTAGGGGCACACTCTTGGGGCCTCCTGGGAGTTTCCTGGGGGCCTCTTGGAGGGTTGGGGGGGGCCTTTGGGGGCTTCGTGGGGGCCTCTTTGGCCGTCAAAGGGCGTTCCTGGCCTGCCTGACGCCGTCGGAAGCCGTCTTGGGGGCCTGTCTGAGTCGTCTTGGGGCCCTCTTGGGGCATATCAGGGGTTCTTAGAGGCCATCTTGGGCGTGTTGGAGGCCTCTGGGGCTGTTTTGGGGCCCTCTTGGGGCCGTTTTGGGAGCCTTTTGGGCCGTCATGGGGCCATTGGGGAGGCCTCGTGGGCGATCTTTGGAGCCTCTTTCAAAAACCGTTGGGAAATCAATGCTTGTGGCCTCTTCGTGCCCTCCTGGAAGACCTAGTGGACGCCTTTTGGGCCGTCATGGATGCCTTTTGGAGGCCTCTTGGGCCGTCTTGGGCCAGCTTGGGGCCATCTTAGGCTGTCTTGGGTGCATATTTGGCCGTCTTGGAGGCATCTTGGGGCCATTTTAGCCGTCCTGGAGGCCATTTTGGTCGTCTTTTGGAGGCCCCCTGGGCCCCCCATTGGGGCCGTCTTGACGGCCTCTTGGGCCGTCATGGGGCCATCTTGGAGGCCTCGTGGGCGCTCTTGGGGGCTTCTTGGGCCGTCTTGAGCCGTCGGAATGCCGAAAAGAAGCAAATGCCAAAACCCTTTGTGGAGGCTCAAGGTCCGACTCTCACCAGGACGAGGGGCGGCGGAGAGGTGGCGCCAGCCACTGTGCACAACCTTTTCCACCCTACACGTGAGCAAGAAAACACCAAGAGCGGTGACGAAGTGTGATCTTGGCGGCCAATCAAACAAGATGCAAGACCGCCAATATCTGCCCCCATTGGCCTGGGGTGGGGTAAGTGAGCGGAGTGAAGAAAAGGGCGAAACGAACGAGGGAAGGACAGGGAGGGAGAACTGCGGAGAACACACATATAGCACGTTATCTTTAGGACGGCCCCACCTCACTTTGCACCGCCCCCGCCCCTCCCCCCCCGCCGACCGATACGAAGGCGGGGGAGGGGGAAGGTGAGAGGACAAGGGCCCGAACAAGTCATTGTATTCAACACCACACATTTAGAGGCTCCAGGTCCGACTCTCGCCAGGACGAGGGGCGGCCGAGAGGTGGCGCCAGCCACTGTACACAACTTGTTCCACCCTACACGTGAACAAGAAGCCACCAAGAGCGGTGGCGAAGTGCGATTCTGGGTGCCAATCAAGCGAGATGCAAGGCCGCCAATCTCTGTCCCACCCCACAGCTTGACTGGCTAAAGCGCCGCCTGGCTGTCGGAGGCACTCGGGTCTGGGTGGGAGGGTCACGCAGCGCCTCCAGACGCCGCCTTTGGGATCACGAGCTCGCCCAAGACAAAGAACAATTAACAGTAGCTGGCCGAAAGTATCGAGACTCGTCGAATCTGTTGGCATCAATCAATTGATCTCAAACTCACTCTCTGGCCTTCAGCGGGCGGACGTCCTTCTTCCCCAGCAATCTGGCGCCCCGCTCGATCACTTCGGGCGGAAGCGCGGCACGAGCAGCCACCAGAACGTGCGTCTTCATGTACCTGAGCACGCTCTTCTCGCTCGCCCATCGCCCGCGCCGCTGAATGGCCCACTCCGTCCTGTAGCTGGTCGCCGCGTCGTGGCTTGGCCCCGAGTGCCTGGCGGCGTGTGGCGGGAAGCGCTCGACGCCGACGTCGTCGCAGGCCCGCTTCGGGGCGCGGCGGGAGGCGTCCACCGAGCAGGCGAAGACCCGGTCCGACGGCGCCCTCTCGGCTTTCCTCCGCACGAGCATGTCGGCCACGTGCGCGCGGTCGATCAGCACGCCCTGCCTCGTGCCCGTCTTCGCCCGCTCGCCGCGCTCGGGCGCTCCGAGCCGAAGGGCCACGACCTGCTCGCCCGCCGAGTCGACGTCGATCACGACGTCGGCCGCTCGCAGGCCGAACAGCTCCGCGGACCCGAGGTGAGCGTCGAGGGCGACCTCGGCGGCATCGGTGGCCTCCTGGTTCCCGGCCAACCTCAATGGCCTCGTCCAGCACGGCCCACAACTCGAGCGGTTGAGGCTCACCTTCTTCTGCCACATGCAGTCGGTGTCAGGCACGTAGAGCACGATTCGACCTCGGCAGTCCTGTAGACAGCTCTGGCCAAACGTAGGCGAGCCCATGCACCACGAAGTCGCCCCCATGGGGACCCACCTCCTCGCCTTCCACCAGGCAGTCCAGGTAGCAGGGAACCGAGTCGTCAATCAGGTCCCACTTCAGGGCGAAGTCCGGGAAACGCCGTACATTGGGCACGTCAACCCAGCGCCGTCTTGTTAGAGACCGAACGGGAGCAGGGCGAGCCCCCGAGTCGGCCCCTCCTGCCGCGACAGGCCCAGGGAGTTCACACGCTCCGACTCGTTCCTACGGCGCGTGTTGCCCATCTTGCGGTGCTGAGCGCGGTGTCGAAGTCTCTCGCTCGGCCAATCGCTGTGGTTGCGATCCGAAGGCACCCAGCGCCAGTGCTCGCGCATGCCGCAGCCGAGGTCAAGGGCCGCCATCCTGCGGCAGAGGATCAGGATCGGACGACTCGCGGACCTGCCCTTGCTGAAGCCGCCGAGGCAGACAATCGAGTCCATGATCCGCAGGTGCCTCTTCCCCCAGCTCGCCCGACTGCGAGCTGAATGCCTCGCCGCTGCAACACCCGTGCGCATCTCCAGCAAGTTGATGTGCTCCTTCTCCTCCCAGCGCCAGCGCACCACCTCCCTCCATCGGGTGATGTCGTCCCAGCACTCGTGCACAGGCGGCACTCGAGCGCGCGTGCCCAACTCCACGTCGTTGCCCACGCGCCTGAAAGCCTCGCCCTCGCATCAGGAGTCCGCGACCCACAAGGAGGAGATTCCAGTCCACACCGTCCAGCCTCCTCGCACAGCGTACTGAGGTTCTCGACGCTGCTCCTCCACGGTGCTCGAGGTGGCGATGATGGCCCCTCCGTACAGACTGGCATCGATCATCATCACGGTGGGGTTCCAGGGTATCGCCAGGTCGACCGCGATCAGGGGGACGATGGCCGCCGCTGCTGCCAACTCTCTCAGCACCTCCCGCGGCACCTCGCGCCTGGGCCCACCGCGAAATTTCATGCACCACGAGTAGACCTCCGAGAAGATACTCAGCGCCCTCGGGCAGATCAAGAATCCCCAGCACAGGATGCCCACGATCCGCGCGATCGAGTCGGGCAACTCCCACTTGCTGATCAGGATCCCCTGGATGCCGAGGACCGCGAGCCACATCTTGTCATGGTTCGGGGCCAGCCGAGTACCCTCGAAGTCGCCCCCGATCATGCGAGCTGCCGAGGAGCACGCATCCTTGTGCACCTTGAAGCCCGCAGCCATCACCAGTTCCTTGGCCCCCAGCCAGACCTCCTCCACCGTCGTAACCTCCTTCTGGCCCGGCAGCGCAGGGTAGTCCAGCCCGATGATGCCGAAGTCGTCGATGTATTCGTAGTGAGCCGCTGGCACCTCCCGGCTGAGCCGGGGCAAAGGCCCGCCTTCGGCGAGACGCTGACCCTCCGACGGTGACGGCAGCCCAGCCTGCGGCCCCACGTTGAAGATGTCCTCAATCGTCGTCTGAGCCACCCAGCACGCCCACGAGAGGCCCATGAGCGCCACCTCCACCCCGACGTAGGCGCCGCTCCCAGGCGACCGCGAACCATCGGGCAGCACCGCGTCCAGCTCGCCCCCCGAAACGCCAGGCAGCACGAAGTAGAGCGCGATCTCCTCTCCCAGCTCCAGCTTGTAGTAGAAGTCGGGCAGGTCGCCCGTGCCAAAGCGCATGGTCACCCCGCCCTCCTTCACCTCCTCCGACACGTCCAGAAACGACATCGCACTCACCCCGCCCATCGCACACCACGGTGGAGCCCGCCACCGCGTGTTGCAGCGCCTCTGGTCGAACACCAGGCGGAGCGTCACCTCTGGCTCCTCGTTGATCAGGTCGGCCTTCTTCTTTACGCAGAACAGCCCGACCTCGTCTACCTTCTCGGGTGTACGACACAGCATCCCCGCCAGGGCCCTCCTTCGTGATAGTTGCAGCATCTTTTTCTTATTCTTCTTCTTTCGAAAGTGAGGGCCCACGTCGTTGCGCACCTCGCAGGCCAGCACGCAAGCGTCGCCGTCCCCCCTCAGCATCCCCCCCCGAAACTTCTCCAACTTCGGTGCCACCCGCGGCGACACAGACCTCGCACTCACAGGTCTGGTCCCCGGGGGAGGTAGAGCGACCCGATCCCACTGGGCGGGGAAGGTCTCGCCCCTGTCTGGCAGCCGCACACTCCTGCCAGCACTCCTCCTCCGAAGTTCGGCCAACCTCTGCTTGAAGGTCGACTGGGACTGACTGCCCGCCGCCGAGGCGGCCGGGCGCAGCCGCAGTATCGCGGCTCCCTGACTGGGCGTCGTCGGCGGCGGTTGCTGGCGACGATTTTCCCCAAGCACCCGCCGAGAGCGGTCCCCGTCCAGGTTGTCGGGCATAGCCCCCGGTCCCCAGCACTCGGCCAGCTCCAGGGGGCTGTCGTCCAAGCTCCCGCGGTAGAGTTGACGCAGCGCCAAGAGAGAGCGGTTGGCTCGCCCGAGCGTCTCCACCTCCTCCTTCCATCGCGACAGTACCCGACGAGACGTCGAGCTCGGGCGCTCCGGACGCGAGAACAACACCACCTCGGACAGGACGTCGCGCCGCCGAGACACGGAAAACCCAATTCGTCGTGTAATAGCTCGCGTGACAGCCGACGAAGATGACCAGCGTCAGCTGCAGCAGAAAAAGTTGGGGCAACAAAAGGCGCCGACGTAGAGCACGAGCACCACGCCAGCTGCAGGGGGCTGCCAGCGCGAAGCTGAGCGACCCCAATTGAAGCTCATTGGGCGACACGGCGGGGCCACCGAGCTCCTGTCCAGGTCGGCGCGCGCCTTCAGCAGCTGAGCGTCCCGCACCATGGCCTTCTTCACCTCCTCCTCGGCACTCATCACCCGAATCCTGCTCTCGTCCGCCAGCTGGGGATCCAGCCGTCGAGCCGCCTCCCAGTCCACCTTTGACTTCCAGCCCTTGGCGTCCTTGGGGCGGCTCCAGTCGTCGCGGTAGTTCACATTGCGATATGCTCGCACGATGGCGTACCCCTTGCGCACCAGGCGTTCGAAGCTCACCAGATTGAGCAGCCCCTTCTGACGATCCGTCATCAGCATCGTGTCCAACGCCGCGAACGCCGCGATCATCTCTCGAGCCGTATTGCACTCTGTCAACCCTCGATCCCAGAAGAAGTCCCGAGCCCATCCTTCCGCCGTCTTCCCAGAGGAGTAGATCTCCGACAGCACTTCCGCGGAGATCCGCTGCCGATACCCCTCGGGTGTGCGATTGTTCCACTCCTCGGCGGGGATCGCCTGATACTCCTCCAGCTGCTCCATGAACGCCTGCTGCGGCAGCTGGGCCTTGAACCGCATCCGCTTGATGGCCAGCTCCACTGCCTCTGGCGGACTGGGTGCCACTCTTCTCCGGCGTCTCCATCGAGATCGGCACGGACGTTTTGGTCGGCGAGCCCATAGTCGCCGCACCCGACGAAGCAGCACCCGAACCCTCGATAGTAGCAACCCGCTCTCCGACACTGCCCTCGACAGGAGCCTCCCCCCTTCAAGCGGGCCTCGAACTTGTCCAGACGAGCGATCATGCCCTCGATGACCTGACGGTTGGCCTCGACCGCCGAACGATCCCTCGATTCGAGAGAGGACTTCAGCACGCCTCGACGTAACTCCCTGGTCCGCTTTGCCGTCCTCATCTCGCTGATCTCCTCCATCATGGCCTTCTGGGACTCCGCGAGGTCGCTCAGCTGGGCGGCCAAAGCCGACGAGTCCACGCCAGGAGGCTGCAAGGGCGGTGGCAATGGCGGTTGCATGGACGACGCGTGACCGACGGACACGTCCACACTCGAGGCCGAGGACGATCCGATCGAAGATTCTCCCGGCTCCGCGTGGTCGGACACATCGCGCGCCGCCCAGCCCGTGAGGAGCACCATCGCGACGATCATGGCCAGCCAGCGCAGCAGCGGCATGAGCTTCTGAGCCCACTCATTCCACGCCACGAGGTAGCTCAGCCACTCCTGCACGACGTCCGAGCTCTCCACGAAAGCATCCTTCGCCGCGACCAGGTACCTCACGAACGCCACCCACACCTCCTTCATTTACTCGATCACCGCGAGCAGCGCCAACGCCTCGTTCAACACGAACAAGGCGGCCAATACATCCAGGAATCGGTTCGGACTCCTCAAAACCACTTCAAAGTCTTGAGAGAAGACGCCCCTGAGCTGAACAGGGCATGCAGCACGTTCACCGCGATCGCCTGCTGACCAGCACGACCCCGGCGGTAGAGCTGGAGCGTCGGAACCGCCCCTGCACGCAAGCCTTCCGTCGCCTGCTGGAGGTAGGCATCGCGCTGGGACGCGCTCAAAGGCAGCACTGGCCTCCAGCGAATCACTGCCACTGGGTCCGCGAAGATGGACGCCTTCGCGGCGATGCAGATCAGCCCGAGTCCAAGGTCCGGGGTGAGCACTGCCCAGATGTTGCCGTTCTTGCGCCTCACCAATTGCACCTCCACTTCGTCGGTCGCCGTCTTGCGGTAGAACCTGCGCGACCATGGCTCCACTGGCATGTGAATTTCGATCACGTCCAGCTCCTCGTCAACCTCCTGAGCCACGATCGAGTCGCTCACCAAGGCGAAGAGCGACCGCAGCAGCAGCCCGAGCGAGCCGCAGCCAAGACGCGCCGTCTCGCATGCGCCCTCCGGCGCGCAGCCCCGCGGGTCGAGCGCCCGGCCCTCGGAGAAGGAGCCGCACTCGATCAGCTCCCACGAGGAACCAGTCGAGCAGCTCGAATGGCCCGCGCTGCTGCCGCGCGGGGAACCGACGAAGAAAACCTCGGGCTCGGTCGCGGGACTCCCCGCGAGCATGCTCGAGCCAAAGAACTTGAGCGGGGAACACACATATAACGCGTTATCTTTAGGGCGGCAACAGCAACAGCAACAACAGCAACAGCAACAACCACAACAACAACAACAACAACAACAACAATAATAACAACAGCAACACACACACACACCACACACACACAAACCGATGGAATAATCAAGGATGTTGGATTCTTCGGGCCCTGCTGGAGGACCTCTTGGAGGCCTCTTGGGCCGCCTTGGAGGCCTCTTGGGGGCCTCTTGGGCCGTCTTAGGCCGTCTGGAGACCATCTCAGGCCGTCTTGGGTGCATCTTGGGCCGTGTTGGAGGCATCTTGGGGCCATCTTAGCCGTCTTGGAGGCATCTTGGGCGTCTTGGAGGCCTTTGGGGCCGTCTTGGGGCCCTCTTGGGGGCATCTTGGGGGCCTCTTGGGCCGTCATGGGGCCATCATGGAGACCTCTTGGGCGATCTTGGGGCGATCTTGGGGGCCTCGTGGGCCGTCGGAAGGCCGAAAAGGCGAAATGCCATGGGGCCATCTTGGATGCCTCTTGGGCGATCTTGGGGGCCTCTTGCGCCTGTCTTGAGCCGTCGGAATCCCGAGAACAAGCAAATGCCAAAATCTTTCAAACACCTCAGGCAAATCAATGATGTTGGCCTCGTCGTGCCTTCCTGGAAGACCTCATGGACGCCTTTGGGGCCGTCTTGGATGCCTTTGGGGGGCCTCTTGGGCCATCTTGAGGCCACCTGAGGCCGTCTTGGGTGCATCTTTGGCCGTCGTGGAGGCATCTTGGGGCCATCTTAGCCGTCTTGGAGGCCATGTTGGCCGTGTTGGAGGCCCCTTGGGCCCTCTTGGGGCCATCTTGGAGGCCTCGTTGGCGACATTGGGGGCCTCTTCGGCCGTCCTGAGCCGTCGGAATACCGAAAAGAAGCAAGTGCCAAAATCCGTCAAAAACCAAAGGAACATCCATAATTTTAGCCTTTTCGGGCCCTCCTGGAGGACCTCTTGGAGGCCTCTTGGGCCGTCTTGGATGCCTTTTGGGGGCCTCTTGGGCCGTCTTAGGCCATCTGAAGGCCATCTCTGGCCGTCTTGGGTGCATCTTGGGCCGTGTTGGAGGCATCTTGGGGCCAGTTTTGCCGTCTTGGAGGCCTCTTGGGCCGTCTTGGAGGCCTCTTGGGCCGTCTTGGGGCCCTCTTGGGGCCATCTTGGGGGCCTTTGGGGCCGTCTTGGGGCCATCTTGGAGGCCTCGTGGGCGACCTTGGGGCGATCGTGGGGGCCTCTTGGGCTGTCTTGAGCCGTCGGAATCCCGAGAAGAAGCAAGTGCCAAAATCCTTCAAAAACATATGGAAAATCAATGATTTTGGCCTCGTCGGCCCCTCTTGGAGGCCTCTTTGGCTGTCTTGGAGGCCTCTTGGGGGCCTCTTGGACCGTCTTAGGCCATCTTGAGGCCATCTCAGGCCGTCTTGGGTGCATCTTAGGCCGTCTTGGATGTATATTGGGGC
The DNA here is from genome assembly GCA_963575745.1 of Prorocentrum cordatum. Classification (NCBI taxonomy): domain Eukaryota; class Dinophyceae; order Prorocentrales; family Prorocentraceae; genus Prorocentrum; species Prorocentrum cordatum. Next base: position 436,921 of record CAUYUJ010002603.1, on the reverse strand, counting down.
CATCTTAGCCGTCTTGGATGCCACCTTGGAGCCGCCTGAGGCAGGACAACTATTTGCAACCGGCTCTGGAAGATCCTGGGCAATCCTTCCGGGACCCCGGCGGGAAGGGCCGAAGCCCCCGGGTGAGTTCTTTTGGAAAAAGAACCAAAACCAGAACCGAGAGGGTTCAGCACGCCAGGCACCCCTGTGATGAATCAACGGGGGGCGGTGGATCGAAGACGCCTACGGCGAATCACCGCCGCCCCCTGCCTTTTTGGAAGCGCCTATGTGGCCGAACGGTGAGGCCAGACCTGCCAAGCTATCGGACCATGTGATACCCGAATCGGTTTGGAAAGCATTCGGGGAACACGTGGGCATCTTGAGAGTCATCTTGGCCGTCTGGAGGCCATTTTGACCCTTTCGGGCCTTCTGGGAGGACGTCTTGGAGGCCTCTTGGGCCGTCTTGGAGGCAATCTTGAGCGTCTTGGAGGCCGTCTTGGGGGCCCCTTGGGGCCGTCTTGGGCCTCTTGGGCGATCTTTGAGGGCGTTTGGGCAGTCTCGGACCGTTGGAAGGCCGAAAAAGAGTAAATGCCACAATCCTTCAAAAACTCATGGGAAATAAATGGTTTTGTCATTTGTCTGGCCTTCCTGGAGGCCCTCTTAGAGGCCTCTTGGGCCGTCTTGGGCCATCTTAGGGCCATCTTCGGCCGTTTTGGTGGGCTCCTGGCCCGTCCGACGCCGTCGGAAGCTGTTTGGGGGGCCTCTCTGGGCAGATTTGGGGCATTCTTGGAATGCTCCAGGGCCGGCTTGGAGGCCATCTTGGGCATCTTAAAAGTTTCCTGGGCCGTCTTGGGGGCCTCTTGGGGCGGGGCCATCTTGGAGGCCTCTTGGGCGATCTTTGGGCGATCGTTGGGGGCTCTTGGGCCGTCTCGGGCCGTCGGAAGGTTGAAAAAAAGTAAATGTCAAAATCCGTCAAACACCCAAGGAACATCACTGCCTGGAGGCCCTCTTGGAGGCCTCTTGGGCCGTCTTGGGCCAGCTTCGAGCCAACTTCGGCCATCTTGGTAGGCTCCTGGCCCGTCTGACGCCGTCGGAAGCCGTTTGGGGGGCGGGCCGATTTGGGGCCATCTTGGGGTGCTCTAGGGCCGTCTTAGAGGCCATCGTGGGTGTCTTGGAGGCCTCTTGGGTCGTCGTTGTGCCCTCTTCGGGCCGTCTTGGGGGGCCTCTAGGGTAGTCCTGAGGCCATCTTGGAGGCCTCTTGGGCGCTGTGGGGGCGATCTTGGGGGCCTCTTGGGTCGTCTTGGGTCGTCGGAAAGCCGAAAAGGAGCAAATACGAAACAATTCGTATTTGTATATATATATATAACAAAAAATAGGAAATCAATGATTGTAGTCTCTCTGGACCTCTCGGAGGCCCATTGGGCCGTCTTTGAGGCCTCTTGGGCACCTCTTGGGTCGTCTTGGGCCGTCTTGGAGGTTTCTTGGGCGGACTTGGAGACATCTCCTCCTCTCCTGGGCCGTCTTGGAGGCCATCTTGGACCGTCTTGGAGGCCATCTTGGGCCAACGTGGCCATCTTGGAGGCCATCTTGAGCCGTCTTGGGGAATTTGTTGCGGAAGTTGAGGTCGTTTCCAGCCCTGGAAGATTTTTCCGGGACCCCGGCGGGACGGGCCGAAGCCCCAGGGGGAGTTTTTTTGGAAGAAGAACCAAAACCGAAATAGTCTGCACGCCGGGCACCCCTGCGATGAATCGACAGGGGGCGGCGGATCTAAGAAGTTGCCGGCCCATCCCGCCACCATGCTTGGGTTGTGGCTATAAAATTGATTGGATGGTTGTTGGGATCTCGCGGGTGGCCTCTCGGGGGCCTTTTGGTGGCAGTTTGGTTGCCTCATGGGGGCCGTTGGGGGGCCTTGAGGGTTTTTGACTGGGTTTTTTGGGGGCCGTTCGGGGGGCTTTGGGGGTATCTTGGGCATTTCTCGGGTCCTCCTGGGAGCCTTTTGGGGGCCTTTTGAGGCGGAAGATTGGGATGTTCGGTTCGTGTTCCCACTCTTGGATCCTTTTTTGGGCCCTCTTTGGCATTTGGGGGGCCGTCTTGGGGCGCTCTCAGGCCGTCTTGGCGTTGGGGCCCAAGTCCCTTATAAGACTCCCCAGGAGTGAGAATTGAGGCTTAAAGGATTAGGCAAACGATCTTAGGACAAGAGGCACGGCGCCGAATTTGCTGAATCTCTAGCTGGAGGAGGCGGAGCCCCTTGGAAAATTTAGAGGCCGACATGAGAGCGACGGGCGAATGGCAGACCAGAAGGTATACAAATCGCATTCCGCCGTGGCTCGAGTCACGCAAGCCCGCAGAATGAGTCAGGCCATGAACCTTGAAAAACCAAGAAGGTAAACGATGTGGCGACCCCGAGCAGTATTGTGCGTTGGTAGAGCCCCCGGAAAAGTATGGGTCTGCAGATGCGTGACCATTGCCATGTAGGATTACTGCGCTGACGATGGCCATGGCTCACGCAGGCGATTGGTTCGACGATTGTAACAGGACTGGTTCAAGACGCCAGGGTCGTTAAATCTTGTCGCCAACCAAAACATCTGCACCACGGTCGTGAACGACCCGGTCACGACGACGAAAGCGGAAACTGGTGGATTTGGACAGTGGTAGACATGAGCGGAAACGGCAAAACGAATAAGGCGGACAAAGGAAGAAGCTGAGGGAAAGGGACCATGTGTTACGAGCGTGCAGGATATCGACACATTTCCAAACGCTGCGCCGCTACAGGAACCACGGAAAAGGAGGTGGAAGAGGGAATGCAAAAAAATCCCGGGTGACCAAAGGGCGCAGGAAAGAGGGTACAAATGGGGGTGTCCAAGCACCAAGGGCCACCCGGGGGCGACGTCAAGGGGCGGCCACGAGACCCCCGAGGTCACAAAGGGAGGCATGCCCCAGGCTGGAGGAGACGAGGCACGGGAGGATTTGCGCCCATCAGTGAGCGAACATGATACACATACGGCGAAACGGGTCACATCGCAGCCTGCTGCCCCGAAAACGCCAACGAGGGCCCCCGAAGTCAAGCAGGGGCAGGAGGCGTAGGAGTGCCCGCGCAGATTCAAGGCAGCCCGCGCCTGGACCAGGATGCTACAGCTTCGACGTGGGCGAGCGAGGCCACTGGCGCAAGTGGAGTCACCGGCAACATCGCAGCACCAGATCCGGCAAAGAGCCACGGGAGCGGAGGGCACAGCACCATGAAAGAAAGAAGAGGAAAAGGGTGACAAGGCTAGGGATCAAGAGGAGGCAAGCACCACGCGGGCGCAGTGTCAGCGGCGACCACGGCGCCATTGGATCACTGAGTGCATCAACAAGGAGAAAAGTTTGATACAAACGCACGCCGACCTGCAGCTATTGGACATGGAGGGGCCGACAATGAAGTTAATGAGGCACTGGCGATGGGCCGGCACAGCGACGCAGTGACGATAATCGTCGCCGTGGACTCAGGAGCGCACAACACGGCTTGGCCCCCGAGTGCGGGGGCCCATTTCTTCGTCGAACCTACGGAGACCTCCAGGAGCGGCGAACGCTACCGCGCAGTTCGCGGGCCCATCATTAGGAGCCATGGGGAACGAGCTCGCGCGAATGACAAGGGGCACATTATCAGCATGTCCATCCAGGTAGCCGACGTCGCAGAGGTATTCGGACCTTCGGACGAGGTGGCAGAAGCAGGGAGTCGCAGAGTGCTTGATCAAGGCAACGATGGGCGATCCTGCAGTTTCCTCGAGCATGATGCGACGGGGCAGAAAACGACGACCCATGAGAAGAAACATAATTTCCAGATCACCACGCGGGCCCCAAGAGGCTCTCTCTTGGCCGGGGGGAAGACGAGGGAGGTCGAGGAAGGTTGTGACGCGGGTTGCGAGGGGGCAACTCCAACTCCCAGGCAGGGGGCTGACAAGGCGGACGTGATTATTTTATCCGAGTGAACCCGCGAGCCTCAGCCGAAATCCATGCATCATGAATTTCGAGGGGGGCGAGGAGGGCGAGGGCGGATCCGGCGAGGTAAGCGGCGCGGAGAGCGCGCATCTCAGCGAGGAGGCGGAGGCGCCTGAAAGGATCGCGCATGGTCTAAGACCACGCGAAGTAGAAGTTGATTCACTCGCCGACCCCGCCGAAGCTGGCGCCCCCGCTGCATCGGGGGAAAAGCCAGCGGGGGACCCCGCGGAATGAAGTTATGGATGCAGGGGCAAGGCGCGCCAGCGGTCTCAGCCAATGACGCGCGGTCGCGCGTGGAGAGGGGGGGGCGAGGAACAGTGCAAGGGGGGCCCAACCATCGCCTGGCATTGCGGAGACGCGAAGTTCACCTGAATCCGAATTTTTATTCAACTCTTTCGTGTTTCTGGTACTATTGACTTGCAACGGAAAAAGTGATCCCCCAAGGCGATGGGGAGTCGTCCATGACGGAGCTCGAGGGAGCGGTCGAAGCCTCGCGCGACCTCGACGTAGGAGTAGTAGTTGGTCCGGTCGGAGACTCCCAAAGTCAATGACGTAGTCGAATGGGCAGACAGAACAGGAAAAAAGGTCAAAGTGGGACTGTAGAGAGTGCTTTGGCCGACAAATATACGAGATGGAATTCGGTGAAGAGCATGCCTGTCCACCTTGGCCATGGGCCCATGCGCCCGCTGTCATCGACGAGCTCGCGGTAGACGCGGATGGCAGGGCGGCCCGCGAACGGCGCCGACGGCGGAAAGTACGCAAATCGTTGCCCGAGTTTGGAGAACGCGCCGCGCATTTGAAAATCCAGCCACAAAACAAGGGCGACGACGTCACAAATCAAGGAGGGAGAGCGGCGCATTTCCGGGGCAGCATGAAACCGGCCAGGAGTCTATCGCAGGAACCCCAGAGGGCGCCATCAAGTTTCACGCGCTCGGGCACATCGGGCACGACGAGGAGGAGTGGAATTCAGGCGGCGTCGACAACGCGACAGAGTTGCCCCGGCAACCAGACCCGACGACGCCCGGCGCGGAGGTTAGAGCCTGAGTGATCTCACCGATGGCGGCGCCCAGTAAAAGTTTAGCTGCAAGTGCCCGGTCGCTCAGCGGCTCGAGGAACGCAGCGACGCAGTCGGGGCGCGCGGCCATGGGAATTGCGCCGGGTTGTTTTCGGCGCAAAGTTATAGTCATAATCGAGCAGAATGTCGAGAACGCGATATCGAGTGGCTCGAAAGACAAGACGACCCGAACTTCCAAGGGAGATTCGCAGCAGCTTAGATGAGGATGGAGTTCGGCAGTTCCCGGTTGGACAGGGATTGCAAGGTTCCGTTCGTAGACGGAACGGTCGTCAACGACGAGTTAGCCAGTCGACGACGTGGCGAACCTCAAACCAGAATGCACGCGCGTAGAGACACGGGATCACGTCCCCCGGGCGATTGAGCGGTGACAGACGAGTGCATGTAATGCATCAGGAAGCTGGTGGGATGGAGGATATCATCGTCGATGGGGCAGATATGGGCGAGAGGAAATTACGAGGCACTTGGACAGGATAGACTGCGCTGCGTCGTCACTGGAGGCGATGGCCATGAACGACCAGCCATTGTGACCCCGCTCCGAGAGGCAGCCAGAAGCACGGCGCGGGACCCAGGGGGCGACGAGAGGACCAGGGCAGTCAGAGAGGAAGGAGACGAGGAAGAAGAGGAACCGCATGGGAGTCCAGAAGTCGGAGAGGGCGGAGGGCCCAGCGACGAGAACACGGCAGTAAACGCACCCGAGCGCGCAGACCATTAGCCGGACAATATAATCACCGATGAGACGCGCATCGGATTACAAGCGATGGGCTTGGACACCGACGAGCCGCGAGGTCATGCGGCGAACGCCAGCGCGACGCGCAGTCACGCGTTTCCGAGGCTCGCCAGTCTGGGCCATTGGCATGGCGGAGAACACGGAGCCCATGCCATGGTTAGCCAGGGGCATGTTCATGCGCGATGAACATGGACGCCCGCGAGAGTTCAACTGCGCGGCGACGCGCGAACAAAGCGAAACCAATTAGCAGAGCAAAGCTGGTTCCCCGTTGATCGTAGGTCCAGCGCGCCCAGCCTGCAGCAGGTTACAAGCTTTTTTTTCGAGCAAGCCTGGGCTGGAACAGACGATGGGGATTTTTGGGGGGAACGGGATTATGCACTTCATACTTGCGCTGGAATTGCGCGAGATTCAAGAATGGGCGGCGCCATCTCCTCGAACGCCCGGGGCCTCGCTGGACCGCGTCGCCAACGCAGCGACTGTCGAAGCGCGAGAACGCGAGCGCGCGCGAGGGCGACCTGCGCCGCCATGGCCCGCGGCAGGTTGCAAACGGGGAGGGCGTCATGATAGAGATGCCCGCTTGGATCGCGCCGAGCGGCCCCTGCGTAGCAAGGGGCCACTGCGCCGGAAGTCATGGCCAGCATCGGCATTGCGTTGACTGGAGGAGGCCAGGCGAAGAGATCAGAGGCATGCCTCGAGCGCTGCGTCGAGCTAAACTCGAGGGCCCAGTTAACCAGATGACGACCAACGACCAATTTCCGCGCTCTTCCAGAGCCCGCAACCCGAAAGCGCAGTGGAGCGAGCCGGGCGAGACAGTGGAAATGAACGGGGCCAGGTTCGAACAGGATGAAGGCGGGGATGGTCTTGCGTTTTTTGGGGCCAGGGAGGATGACGGCGCCCCCCGCCCAATGCCACTAGGGAGCTCTAGTAGGCCAAAACGGATTTCATGCCCGCGCAGAGTCACGCGGCACTCGGACGCGGGGCAAGTATTCGAGGGCCGGGGGGGGTTCAGCGAGAGCGAAGAGAAGAAGCAGAGGTGAGAGTCCAGATGGGGGAGCGCTCTATTCTGCCACGAGTTCCATTTGCCTAGTCACACAGGACGTACAGCCAGCGTAGTGGATTTGCTGAGAGCGCCGACGCCAGGGCTGGCTGAGTGTTCCAGGGGCCTGCGAGGAATGCGGAAGCGTTGCTGGAGCACGGCCAGTTACTAGGGGAGACATGTGCGTGGTCCACCGCGAAGATGAGCAAGTACGCGCTTGGGGCGAATCCAGAACTCACTTTAAAAGCTCTGGAGGAGGAGATGGAGCATCGTAGGAAGCACGACGTTTACAAGAAAGCGAACGAGGAATGTTGGTCCGACGCCGGCAAAGCCCTCATGGGCACAACATGCGTCAATCACAACAAGGGCGACGAGGCCAATATTGAGTGCCGACCCTGGCGCGCGGCTCGTGGCCCAGCTAGTTACATGCAATTCCGAAGAGAACATATTCTACATAATCGGTTATAACATGATACACAGGCACAGGTATACGCGGCCACTCTTGAATTTGAAGCCCCAAAGAGTCATTACCCAGGGCAGCTGCCGAGGGGGTCGGGCATAACCGACCGGAGGGGGCGTCACAAAAGACTCCTGCTGGGGCGAACAATTTTTCCCGGAAAGGGCACAGGCCCAGGCCCAGGGTTCTCTTTTAGCTGTTTACCCCCGGAACTGACGGCTGTAGGGCCAGCGAAGTTCTTTTGCGATAAATAACCAGGTCGCGTAGGGCCGGCGAATGAAAACTTGAGGATGTCCCTAGCGAAACGTTTGTTTTGTTTTCAGAATTTGTTGAGGATGTCTCGAGCGAAACGCTTGTTTTGTGTTATATATTGTCCTCTCCTGGGGGCCTGAATTCAGACGATCTCTCAAGTGAAATGCTTGTTTTTACGTGCCCAGGTCTTGAGGATGTCTCAAGCGAGACGCTTGGTTTCACGCCTCCAGGTTGCCCAGACAGATGTCTAGCATGAGGATTTGTTGAGGATGTCTCGAACCAGAGGCTTGTTTTCACGTGTCCAGGGCGCCCAGGCGGATGTCTAGCATGAGGATGTGTCGAGGAAGTCTCGATCGAGACGCTTGTTTGCACGTGTCCAGGTTGCCCAGGCCGATGTCTAGCATGAGGATGTGCTGAGAACGTCTTGAGCGAAACGCGTGTTTTCACGTGTCCAGGTCGCCCAGGCACAGCACAGCCGTCGGCAGATGTACATCAATATCGATACCCTTAGCATTGCAGCCTGGCATGTTGCCTGGCACGTTCCGCGGAGCGTCCCGTGGCGAGTCCCTTTGGCACGTCGCGCGGTGCACGTCCATTGGCACGTTCCGTAGCGCGTCCTCTTGGCACGTCCCGCGGTGCGTGCCCATGGCACGTCCCCTGGCACGTCGCTTGGCGCGTCCCTTGGGACGTTCCGCGGCGCGTCCTCCTGGCATATCCCCCTGTCGATGAGTTCTGGTGCAGCTACCATCTGCTCAGGCAGCTCGAGCTTAATATCCAGATCAGTTCGGTCAGGACTCGGATGCCAGGGAGGACTCGATTAACAACGCTATATATAGAGCACAATCGCGGCATGGCACATCGCAGTTCAGCACGGCCCAGCACATCACAGCCGTCGGCATTGTACATTAAGATCGATACACTCAACATTGCACCTTGGCACGTTCTTTGGTGCGTTCCGTGGCGAGTCCACCTGGCACGTCGCGCGGCACGTCCCCTGGCACGTCCCGCGGCACGTCCATTGGCACGTTCTGTAGCGCGTCCCCTTGGCACGTCCCGCGGTGCGTGCCCATGGCACGTCCCCTGGCACGTCGCCTAGCGCGTCCCTTGAGACGTTCCGCGGCGCGTCCTCCTGGCATGTCCCCTCTGTTGATTAGTTCTGGGGCAGCTGCCATCTGCTCAGGCAGCTCGAGCTTAAGGTCCAGATCAGTTCGGTCAGGACTCGGATGCCAGGGAGGACTTGATCCACCACGCTATATATAGAGAGAGAGCACACTCGCGGCATGGCACATCGCAGTTCAGCACGGGGTAGCACAGCACAGCCCTCGGCACAGTACATCAAGATCGATACATTCAGCATTGCATTTGCCCGTCGCCCAATCAGGTGTCTTTGAAACGTTGCCATGCCTTATATTTCTATATTCCTTTCCGGGTTCGTGGGTCGATCATGTTTTGTGTCCGCGTGGATCGTAGAGGTCTCTACCAAATCCTTGGGATCGGTGTCTCATCGCGGGCAAATGTTGTATCGCTTGAGGCCAGAAAGTTTTGCCCTGGACGCCGAGATTGGAAACAAAACACCGAACGCCGAAACTACAAACAAAAGCACTTGCCGCTTTTTGTCCGCAGCGTTTGGAGGCCATCAGGCAGGCTTGCATATGATGAAATTAGCTCGTTCCATAGCCCTCCAGAACGTTTTCATAGCGATCCAGAAGACGACGGGTAGACTGCGGCGCGCGATACACCTTCCACACCTGCCAATTCCCAGATGCTCCTCATAGATATGACCCTCATGTTTTTGATCACGCCTTTGTTTCAGGTCAAGATTCGGCATTATCCTGGCCAGCTCTCTCTCTCCCTCCCTCTCTGTCTCATTGTTTATCTCTCTCTCCTTCTTTGGTCCTTTCGCTTCCCTAGGGGCGCGCGCGGACGGAGGAGGAACGCCTGGTGGCCATCGAGGCCTCGCTCAGCGGAACGGCTGCCGAGGCCCCTCCCCAAGAGAAATGAGGATAATGATGATGCAAGCGATGCCGGTGGCGATGGTGGTTATTCAATCGCTTCGCTCATTCCGCCGGCCCATGTTGCATGATCGCTATTGCTTCGCCGTGGGCCCAGGGCCATTGTGGCGCCGCCGAGGAGGAAGAATATGAGGATGGGGAAGGGGAGGGGAGGAGGAGGAGAGGATGAGAAGGAGAGGAGGACGATGAAGATAAGTAGGAGGAGGAGGAGGAGGAGGAGGAATGGGCGGAGGAGGAAGCCTCTCGTTGGCATCTTGTGTTGCTCTTGGGGCCAAACAGGGTCGTCGTCAAGATGCTTCTTTGGGAGGCCTCTTGGGGTCGTTTGAGAAGCCTTTCGGGGGCGCCTGGGAGGCATTTTTGAAGCCTTCTGGGGGGCCTCCTGGGAGCCTCCTGGGGCCTCTTGGGGGCCTCTTGGCGGCATCTTGGGGCCTCTTGGGTGCCTCTCGGGGCCTCCTGTGGCCCTCTTGGGGCGGAAGGCTCGAGGTTTCGGTTCGTGGTCCCCCTCTTGAGCCCCTCTTGGGGCCGTCTTGGGGCCGTCTTGGGCCGTCTTGGGCGCCTCTTGGGCCTCGGGACCCTCTTGGGGCCCTCTTGGAAGCCTCTTGGCCCGTCCTGGGGCGCTCTTGGGGGCCTCTTGGGCCGTCTTGGAGCATCGGATGGCCGAACAGGGGACAAGGCCCAAATCCTTCCAAAACCATAGTAACATTTATGATTTTGGCCTCTCGGGGCCCTCTTGTGAGGCCTCTTGGAGGCCACTTGGAGGCCTCTTGGGCTGGCCGTCTTGGTGTCATCATCGGCGTCTCGGAGCGCTTTTTGGGCGTCTCGGGGGCCCTTTGGGCAGTCTTGGGGGCCTCTTGTGGTACTCTTGGCGCGCTCCGGGGGACTACTACTACGACTACGACTACGACTACGACTACTACTACTACTACTACTACTACTACTATTACTACTACTACTACTACTACTACTACTACTACTACTACTACTACTACTACTACTACTACTACTACTACTACTACTACTACTACTAACTACTACTACTACTACTACTACTACTACTACTACTACTACTACTACTACTACTACTACTACTACTACTACTACTACTACTACTACTACTACTACTACTACTACTACTACTACTACTACTACTACTACTACTACTACTACTACTACTACTACTACTACTACTACTACTACTACTACTACTACTACTACTGGCGGTCACGTGCACCATATAACCACGGTTCAACCACCTACGGAAGAGCGTCCTTGTGGCTGCCTCATTGCCCGTATGTAGCGCGCACCTCTTCTGGGTGAAAGGGCGGGTCTGACATGCTTGCAACGTCAGGCGCTCGCACCGTGGGCAGTTGGACTAACAGCCCAGAGTGAAGCGCCAGCAACGACACAGCAGCACACGGGGCGACCCCAGCACCGCCACCCAGGCCGACTAGCGCGAGAAGACGCGAGGCAAGGCCTGGACGGCAAGCCAAGGGCGGGTCAGACGTGCATGCAGCAGCTGGCGCTTGGCCGAGGGCAGCTGGTCCCTACAGCAAAAAGTAAGGCGCAGGCGGCAGCATAGCAGCACACGGGGCGACCCCAGCACTGCCACCCAAGCCTACAAGCGCAAGAAGGCGCGAGACGATGCCAGGATGGCAGGCCAAAATGGCCAGGCGCCTGACGGCGACGCTGCAGTACACGGGGCTGCCCCAGCACCGCCAGCGAGGCCAACGAGCGCAAGTGAGCGTGAGGAGGCCGAGATGATAAGCCAGTTGGCGAGCCAAGGTGGTGGGGCAACAGGTAGTCTCGCGCCTAGCCTAGGCAAAGGCTACAGGTGCCGCCACGCGAGGGGGGGGGGGGCGCCGCTGTGGGCCCGCCCCACTATAGAAAGTAGCAAGTAGACAATTTGGCATGGCCTCACGCGGCCTGCCAAGGCCCTGGAACCTGCTGTGCATTATCCCTCAGGCCTGCTGGCCTGTTCCCTGCGCGATGGCAGCAAAGACCTGCGACGGCAGCGCCCGCACCTCCCCGCCGAGGTCGCCACTGCCCCCCGCCTGCCCTGAGGGCCCAAAGATCTGGCGCTCAAGGTCTTCACCAAGGGCCACGTTCAGGGCTGCAGCGCTTGGGGCCTGCTGCGGGAGCACGTCCGTCTGCGGTGGCGGGTGCGTCGGCGGCGGCGGCGCATCAGGGGGCGCCGTCGGCGGCGGCGGCGGGGGGGCCATGATGGCCACGGCCTCTGGCGGGACTCCCGCTGGCGGTGGCGGCGGGCCCTGGCTGCCTCGGGCCCCGCTCGCCGGCGGGGCGCTGGCGTCGCGAACGGGGGCGGCGCGCGGGGCGACCCCTGTACCACCCCCGCCGCCCGAGAGGCTGCCCTCCTTCAGGTTGTGGCGGCGCTCGTAGTGCGCCAATTCCCTGCGCGCCATCTCCAGGCGCTCCCTCTTGGCTTTGTTCCGCGCCTTCTTGCTGTAGCCCGCCCATTCAGGGTCGTTCAGTCCCCAGGCGACCTGCGCGCAGAGGTCGGTCCACTCGAACGTGGGCCAGCTCTCCCAGGTGAGCCCCTCCATCAGCACACAGTGGCCCTCCCACTGTGCCTGGTGCGGGGCATAGCGCTTGAAGACGGTGCCAACCGCCATCGGCTCAACCTTGGGCAGGTGTTTCAGAAGGTCCACCGCGTCGAGCATTGTGATCCCCTCCTCCTTGCGCTCGTCGTAGCGCAGCAGGACCTTCAGGTCGCGGATGTCCTCCTCGGGATGTTCCGCGTGCATGTAGTACGCGCGTTGCGGGTTCGCCTCCTCCTCTATGAACTCGATGCAGACTCCGTAGGGGGTTGGGTAGCGCGACCCGCAGTGGCAGTACCAGCGCTGGCCCGTCTCTCCCGCTGCCTCCTGGGCGCGCGAGAGCAGCTGTGACCAGCGATCCGAGCGGATCACCGAACAGCATCCCCTGGGATTATCCCAGGTCTTGTTGGCCGCGCATTTGTAGTACATGTTGAACGTGAAGCCCTTATCACGGTAGAACTGGTCTGTGTAGTCGCCCATGCGGCGGTAGGCCTCCTGCGCCGCGGCGTTGCCCTGGCACACCTCCTTCCAGGCACGTTTGTGTCCCAGGTGGGCATCTGCGATCCCCGAGGCTTCCAGGACACCCCTCTTCAGCCTTCCAACATCCATCTCCGCCTCATCGCCCAGCGCGTCGAGCCACTTCTGGGCTCCGCCCTGCGCCCCGGCGCCCCTCACCATGTCCGCCTTCTTCTCCAGGATGGCCCCCGGGCCGCCCAGCATGTGGGTGCGCATGGTCTCGAATTTGAGGACGCCATAGGCCCGCGCCATGCGCTTCAGCGACTTCTTGGATAGGCCGAGCCGCAGCAAGGGCTCGATGTCCGTCACCTCCTTCACGGTCTGGGCCTCGGTCAGCTGGAGCCCCTCGTCCTCCGCGCCCACGTCGGGCCGAGGGTCGTTCTCCTCATCACTGGGAGGTTCTTCCTCGAGGGGCGGGGGTGGCGCGCGGGGCGGCCCTGGCACCACCCCCGCCTCCCTCGCCCTTGGGCGGCCCACCTCCCTCGCCACTTCTTCTGTGGCTGGAGGGGCGCCTGTGCTCTCGGGGTCGATGCCCACCCCCGCGCCTTCCGTTGACCTCCGCAGGGCAAGCAAGCCTTCCTCTGAGAGCGCGAACCCCACTAGGACGTCCATGCCCTCCTTGATGTCGTCGAAGCTCGCACGGAACTTCGCCACCCGCTTGGCGGCATGGTCGATGGAGCCTGGGCCCTTGTTCGCGCGCGCAGCGCGCGTCACGGCCTCGTGCTCGGAGATGCCCTCTGTCGTCGCCACGCAGTTCGAGCACATGTACAGCTTGTACTGCCCCTCTTTACCCCTCCTCAGATCGGGGTATTTCTCGTTGTTCTCCTTGGCCTCCGCATAGCGGCGCATCTCCGCGCAGCTGAGCTCGTCCACGTACTCCACCGCCATGATCTTCCAGTCGCCCAGCGCCGTGCACCTCCGACACCAGCCCAGGCGGTGCGGCGGGACCCAATATGCGCCCACGCAGTGGACGTAGCCCGCCTCAGCGTAGTCCCCCTCCGTCATCATCTCTATGTCTTCGAGCGCGGCTGGTGTGCCGTCGCTCGACTGGGGGGCCTGGCCGTAGACGGCTTTGTTGCTGCGTCGGCGGTGGCGCTTGCCCCCGTGGCCGCTGAGGGCGCCCGTGGTCGCAGCACTCGGGGCCTCGCTGGCGGTCCCGTCGTCCACGGCGCGCTTGCCGTCGGCTGTGCTGCGCGCCCCGCGGCCGCCACGGCCACCCGCAGCATGCCCCCTCAGCTGAAGGTTGTGGAGCGCGAGGGTGAGCGCGTCCAGCCCACGCCGCTGCTCTGTGGTGAAGTCGGCATACGTGGCTGCCGCTGCCAGGGCGGCCGACGTCACTGGCACCACCGCCGATGCAGGCATCGCCGAGGCGCCGTCGGAGGCGGCGGCACTGGGGGCGGCCCCCGCACCGCCGCCTCCATCGGCGTCCTCAGCGGGGGCCGCTGATTCCGCGTGCACCGCCGGCGCCGTCCGAAAGGTCGCCGCCTCGGACATCATGTCGTACTCTTCGCCTTCGCTCTCCGACAAGCTTACCTGCTGGACTGGGCGCTGCGTCGGCCTTGCTTTGGAGGTTGGTGCCTCCCCCGCGGCGCACGTCTTGGCGTGCCACGGCGTCGGCAGAGGCTTCGAGAACTTGGGCGCCATCACTTGGTCGGGTGGATGGCACGGGAGGTGCAGCTCGAGAGAATGTGCGAGGCAGGTGCTCACGAGCCAAACAGCTGACGGGGAGGAGAGGGGAAGGGGAGAGGCTGTACACCGAACCAAAATGGGGCGGCCAACTGCCAGGGCGGGACACAGGTGGCACAGGAAGAGTATGGGCTGAAACCAACGGTTCCAGGTGCGTGGGACCCGTTCATTATGCTGGCGGAAAACGGCCTGACCCCCGTTCGGGACCCTGGACGGGCAGGAGAGGGGGGAGTGGGGCGAGGAAACCACGTCGCGGGCGGGCGACAAAGCGGACGGCGGGCCGCCGACGGCCCCAGGACCCGCGGGGCGGCCCCGATCTTCAACGCCTCTTGACGCCTCTTTAGCCAGCGGCCTTGGACAGGTGCTATTGGTTGCATGAAGGCTCATCCCAAATGGGCTGCGGGACCACCTCATGCCAGAGATAACGAGCATCAGAAGTGTGACATGCCGAGACCACAACATGCACAAAGCGGGGAGGCAACACACCATGGCGTGCAGACCAAACATGACACTGCAATAGCGCACTGTGCGCGCGACAAGGGAACTGAGCGATACCTTGCACACTGCAGGTGCGACTATTTTTTTCCGATTAATCAGGGCTGCGGGAAAGGGGGGGGGGGAGAGGAGGGTCAGTAACCACACGCAAGTGGGGTGGGGCCACAGCTAGTCAAGACTGGACGCTCGGGGCGGCCCCTGCATCCAGTCTCGCTGCGCCCTCCGTCGCCAGAGCGACCTGCTCCGCAATTTGGCCCTGCAGGGCGTTGGCTACTGCCGAGCGCAGGGCTGCACGAGCCGTGGGCCGTTCGGCCTCAGGCAATTCCCTTGCGGCACGGCGCAGCCACGTCTCAGCCTCTGCGCCCCAGCGGCCGTTGACATCTAGAACAAAGGGCACCAGGCCCGAAAATGGGTACCTACGGTGCTTCACTTTCTCTCTGCGCTGCAGGGCTGCCTGGCGCGGCCGCCCCGTCTGGGCCACTGCCACCTCGTCCACCAAGCTGATGTCGAGGCAAACTCGGCCATGGATGCCTCGATGGTAGACCACGTCCAATGTGGCCGCGCCCTGCTCCTCCGCGCACCACTCTGGGATGACCTGCTCCAGCAGGGCATGGTGGCCCACCCCGCGCAGCCAGAGCGCCGCGGCGTCTCGGATGGCATTGTGGCGGCGCGTCGGGCCGCCCCCCCTGGGACAGCTGAGCGCATGAACGCCCCAAACGTCCACCGTGCGGCCGCACGTCGGGCCGTGCTGCGCCATCGCGCGGGCGGGCGCTGCTGGTCGGTTCAGGCACGTGCACTCGGACTGCAGCAGCGGCAGGTGCATGCGCCTCTTGGCTGCAATGCAGAACGCGTGGTCGGCGAGGGGCGAGACCCCCTCGAAGTTATCCAACCAGGCGCCCGCTGAACTGCCCGAGGCACTGTGCACCGCCGCCGCTGCCGTCACTGGCAGCGCGACCGTGAACGTCTTGGTGACGTGGTCCCGCACGTGCTTGGTGTACGTCTTCTGCTCCAGAAGGCCCTGCCAGCGGTCACTCTGAGGGCGACGGCCGCCAGCCAGCCGCCCCTGCTCCTCGTCTGCTGCTGAGAGGGCACGGCCAAGGCCTGGCCTCCTCCGACAGAGGCCGATCGTTGTCGATTCTCGGAGCTCCTGGGCTGCCGCGTGAATCCCAGCTTCCCAGGGTGCTGCTCAGCGCTGCCACAGCCCAGACCTCCGTCGCTGACCTTCATGAAGATCTGTTCTCGGGGGGCCGCCGTGACTCCGAGCAGGGCGTTGACGAAGGCGACCACTCCGTCATCCACCCTGCGGCTCCACGTCGCCGTGAGCGGGGGCGCCCGCTGGATGTGGACGCAGGCGCCCTTCGACCAGATCCGCATCAACTGGAATGCGTCAAAGGCAGAGAGCCCATGCCTGCGTAGCGTCAGGAGCTCCTTGAAGTAGCGGTCCTGCTTCTGGAGGAAGGCTTCGCCGCAGGGGGGTGGCGCGGCGGCGCTCGGGGCGGCCCCGGCGCCGCCAGCCTGCCCGTGGCCCCCCTCATCGATGTCCTCTGGGACGGCGAAGTCCGTGAGTGGGACGTCCCTCCAGTCGGTGTCCACGTCGTGGTTCGTGTAGGCCAGGGTGGACCCCACCGCCTTGAGCTTCTGGACGCGGTACTGGGCGTACTCTGTAAACTCGGGCGGCAAGACCGCTTGGGCATCGGGGGACCATATCTGGGTCTTGGACATCTTGAGCTTCATCCCGTGGGCTTCGATGCGGGCTCGCCACGCATCCAGGCCGCGGAACACAGCGGCCGCGGCGCCCACGAAGTACGCGTCGTCCAGGAAGGCCAAGCAGTCCCCTTCCATGTCCACCGCGCGCACGGCCATGCAGCCGATGCTGAGAATATCCGCGGTGCCGACCGCGTAGAAGCCTGGGCTCATCGGGCAGCCCTGGTCGAGGCCGCGGATCTGGTCGACCAGCTGGGCGGGTTGCGACCCGCCCCCCGCCACGTGGCGTGTTCGGGCGGGGAGCCAGGCTTCCGCCAACGGGGCCAGCGCAGGCACCTTGGTGCGCACGGCCTCATTCACCAGGTCGCGGGGGATGTTGCTGAACGCATCCCCGAGGTCCACCGCCACCACCCACTTGCCTGGGCTCGAGTTGGCCATCGTGCATAGGCGTCGATGGAGTGCACCACACCCGTCCCTGGCGAGGCCGAACTGCTGGTCTCCCACCGCCGTCCGCATGTCCTTGTGGTGGACCTTGGCGGCACTGCGGCCCACCATGCGGCGGGCGACGTTTCCACAGCCCAGGACTCGCACATCCCCAGGGGTTGCCGTGGGGATGCCTGTGAGGCGCGCCGCCGTCATGGCGGCTAGCGCCTCGGAGGGGAGGTCCCCGATGGCCAGTCGAGCCAGCGTGTTGGCCACCGCCTCTGCCCCATCCTCGTCGTGCTTGAGAGGGGCCCAGTGCTCGTAGCGTCCTCCCCCAGGCCCCGCCCCTCCTTGGCGGAGGAAACGGCCAAACTGACGTTTGAGGTGGTTGGCCACACGGCGGTGGAGTTCTGTTGCGCCGTCGAGCTCGCGGGGAGCTGCGGCTGGCGGCATCGCCACGTCGGCCCCCGCCCCTGCTGCCCCTCCCCCCGGCCCACGCGGGGCGGCCCCAGTGCCAGGGAGAGGGCCCCACTCGCCTGGGCGAGGCGCCTCGGGCTGCTGGGTGGCGCTGAACTTCCTCACCGCCGCCGCTGCGTCCGCCGTGTCCCCCTGGGGCCACACTGCCGCCGCCGCCCAAGACATCTCTCCCGCTCGTGCGAGCTCGGTGACACGGCGTATACGGGCTGCGACGTGATCCTCGCGGCCCTTCGTGGTAACCGTGGTGCGCGTCTGGTCCTCCATGGAATGCCAGGCGACATCCCACTGGCCGTCCTGAATCCACAGCAGGCGGTCCTGGAGACGCTCACGCCGTGTCGTCGGGGTCGGGGTCGCATTTTCGCTGACAGCAGTCCGTCCAGCGAAAGGAACACCTTCCACAGCCTCGTCAACGTGCTCGACGTCTGAGCGTCGTTGCCCTGGCGGGCCTGCTCAATTGCCAAGCACAGCCGCGCCTTCACGTGGCTGACGGCTGCCGCCATGCTGTCGGGGATCATGGCTGTGGTGGGCGCCCCTTGGAGCAGGATGCGGCCCCGCCCGATGGCGTCCCACCAGTCCAGGTTGACGAAGCCCACCTCGTGGTACGCGTCCTCGCTCGTCACCTGGTCGCCCAGGTAGTCGTCGTAGACGCCTGTCTCGAGTCCGCCATCATCGCCTGCTTCCGCAGGAACGTCGAGTGGCGGTTGTAGGATGTCCGCCGTGGTCGGCACCGCTGCCTCGGCCGCGCCCAGGGGAGTCCCCCGCGCGCCTGGGCCGTACGCCCCTGGCGCGGCCGCGGCAGGGGGGCTCGGGGCTGCCCCAGTGCCCCCTGCCGCGCCATCTCCCTGGGTGGGAGGGGTGGGGGCCTGGCCTTCGATTGTTTCCAGCAGGGGCAGGATGGGGCCCCCTCGGGCCTCCGAGTGAAGCCCACCATCGCCGTAGCTGGTGGTTGGGGGGGCATCCACGCAGGCCATGTGGAACCACTTCCTGCCCGCGTGCGCCTGGGACCCCGCAGGTGGTGTCACGACGCCTGCCACGCGCCACTCGCCCGCCTCGAAACCTCCCATGCAGCGCGTGCAGTGAGCCTTCTTGCCACGGGCCGCCTGGGCGCTGACGCACCAACGGGTGATGCGCCCGCCCGTCATGCGGCGCCGCCTCTGTGCTGGCTGGCCCTCGCTGTCACGCATGTGGACGTCGATGTTGCCATCCACTGGGATGTCGGCTGCGTTCGCGCCTGCCGACGCGCGGGCGGCAGCGGAGGCGCACGGGGCGACCCCGGCACCTCCGCTGCCTCCCGCAGCTGCCGGCACTCCGCCTTCGCCTCGAGCCGCAGCGGCGTTACTCCCAGCCACTCGAGCCCCCGCACCTGCGTCCGCAGCGCCGCCAGCGGCCGCCGCCATCCCAGGACGCCCCTTCAGGGCGAGGAAGAGTGTTCGTAACAGTGAGGGCGCGAGAAAAGGAAGGGTGGCTGTCGCCCGCGGTTTGAGGGCAGCAGTAGCCCCCCCGCCCACGGGCTCCCCAGAGCCTTGGGGGGGGCTACTACTACTACTAATACTACTACTACTACTACTACTACTACTACTACTACTACTGCTACTGCTACTACTACTACTACTGCGACGACTACTACTACTACTACTACTACTACTACGACTACTACTACTACTACTACTACTACTACTACTACCGCTACTACTGCTACTACTACTACTACTACTGCTGCTGCTGCTACAACTACTACTTCTACTGCTACGACTACTACGACCACTACTACTACTACTACTTCTACGACCACTATTACTAATACGACCACTATTACTACTACTACTACTACTACTACTACCACTACTACGACTACTACTACTACTAGGACCACTACTACTAATACTACTACTACTACTACTACTACGACTACTACTACTACTACTACTACTACTACTACTGCTACTACTACTACTACTACGACTACTGCTACCACTACTACTAGTACTACGACTACTACGACTACCGCTACTACGATTACTACTACCACCACTACTACTACGACGACGACGACTACTACTTCTACTACCACTACCACTACTACTACCACCACCACCACCACCACTACTACTACTACGACTACTACTATTATTTGTACCTCTACTACTACGAGTACTACTACTACTACAACTACTACTACTACTACTACTACTACTACTACTACCAGTACTACTACGACTACTTCTACTTTCACTACTACTACTACTACTACTACTACTACTACCTGCACTACCCCGACCACTACTACGACGACTACTACTACTAGTACTACTACTACTACTACTACTACTACTACTACTACTACTACAACC
>CAUYUJ010002603.1:412198-414698 GCA_963575745.1 Prorocentrum cordatum | reverse complement strand
GGGCGCGGGCGACGCGGGCGTCGTCGAACCGGCGGACCTCGTGGCCCCCTGTTTCTTTGTCGATGGCGCTCTCCTCCTCCTCCTCCTCCTCCTCCTCCTCCTCCTCCTCCTCCTCCTCCTCCTCCCCCTCCTCCTCCTCCTCCTCTTCCTCTTCCTCGTCCTCGTCCTCATCGTCATCGTCATCGTCCTCCTCCTCCTCCTCTTCTTCCTCGTCCTCCCTCTCCCCCCCTCGTCCTTCCACAATCGTCCTCCCATTGTCGTCCTCCCCCTCATCGGCCTCCATCATCGCCTCCCATTGTCGCCCATCAGCATCATCATCATCATCATCATCATCATCATCATCATCATCATCATCCCCTCCTCCCCCTCCTCGTCCTCTTCCTTCCCCTCCTCCCCTTCCTCCCCCTCCTCGTCCTTCTGCTCCTCCTCCTCTTTCTCCACATTATCCTTACATCCTCTCTTCTTCCGCGTCCTCCTCGGTCCGTGTTTACTCCTCCTGCCTCCCCCTCCTTTCCCAAGATAACGGCAACGCAATCCTTTGTTCCGCTTCATGCTCCCCGAATTTTCTGATCAACGCAACTCGCCAGGGCAAAGTTGCTGGACGGGCTGGCGTGGATGCGCGGGAGTTGAAGAGGTCGTTGCGAACGTGGTTTGGGTCGCGGGTGGGTCGCGGGCTCTCCACCTCCACCTGGAAAGAATGCAAAAGCAGCCCGCCGCAGGCGCCGAAACAGTTGGCTTGTACACTGAACGTGGTTTGGGTCGCGGGTGGGTCGCGGGTTCTCCACCTCCACCTGGAAGGAATGCAAAGCAGCCCGCCGCAGGCGCCGAAACAGTTGGTTTGTACACTGAACGTGGTTTGCGTCGCGGGTGGGCCGCGGGTTCTCCACCGGGAACGATTGCAAAAGATGCCCGCCGCAGGCGCCGAAAAATTTGGTTCGTACCCTGAATATGGTCGCGGGTGGGCCGCGGGCTCTCCACTTGAAACGAATGCAAAGATGCCCGCCGCAGGCGCCGAAAAATGTGGTTTGTACCCTGAACGCGGTTTGGGTCGCGGGTTGGTCGCGAGTTGGTCGCGGGGTGGGTCGCGGGCTCTCCACCTGGAAGGAATGCAAAAAATTATCCTGGCGAAAGACCCAACCATAAGCAATTGTTGGTAACGCGTTGTGGGTGCCGCTTCCGGTGGGGCTCCATATGGGGCCACGAAGCGCTGCCTTGGATGGGGGAACCGCATGCGGACTGCGCCACCGGGGCGGGCCTTCGGTGGAGCTCCCTATGGTGCTACGAAACGCTGCCCTGGGTGGGGGAACCGCATGCGAACTGCGCCACTGGGGCCTTCGGTGGAGCTCCCTATGGGGCCACGAAACGCTACCCTGGGTGGGGGAAGCGCATGCGAACTGCGCCACGGGGGCTTTCGGTGGAGCTCCCTATGGGGCTACGAAACGCTGCCCTGAGTGGGGGAACCGCATGCGAACACCCCCACTGGGGCCTTCGGTGGAGCTCCCTATGGGGCCACGAAACGCTGCCCTGGGTGGGGGAACCGCATGCGAACACCCCCACTGGGGCCTTCGGTGGAGCTCCCTATGGGGCCACGAAACGCTGCCCTGGGTGTGGGAACCGCATGCGAACACCCCCACTGGGGCCTTCGGTGGAGCTCCCTATGGGGCCACGAAACGCGGCCCTGGGTGGGGGAACCGCATGCGAACACCCCCACTGGGGCCTTCGGTGGAGCTCCCTATGGGGCTACGAAACGCTGCCCTGGGTGGGGGAACCGCATGCGAACACCCCCACTGGGGCCTTCGGTGGAGCTCCCTATGGGGCCACGAAACGCTGCCCTGGGTGGGGGAACCGCATGCGAACACCCCCACTGGGCCTTCGGTGGAGCTCCCTATGGGGCTACGAAACGCTGCCCTGGGTGGGGGAACCGCATGCGGACACCCCCACTGGGGCCTTCGGTGGAGCTCCCTATGGGGCCACGAAACGCTGCCCTGGGTGGGGGAACCGCGTGCGAACACCCCCACTGGGGCCTTCGGTGGAGCTCCCTATGGGGCCACGAAACGCTGCCCTGGGTGGGGGAACCGCATGCGAACACCCCCACTGGGGCCTTCGGTGGAGCTCCCTATGGGGCCACGAAACGCTGCCCTGGGTGGGGGGACCGCATGCGAACACCCCCACTGGGGCCTTCGGTGGAGCTCCCTATGGGGCCACGAAACGCTGCCCTGGGTGGGGAACCGCATGCGAACACCCCCACTGGGGCCTTCGGTGGAGCTCCCTATGGGGCCACGAAACGCTGCCCTGGGTGGGGGAACCGCCTGTGGACACCCCCACTGGGGCCTTCGGTGGAGCTCCCTATGGGGCCACGAAACGCTGCCCTGGGTGGGGGAACCGCATGTGGACACCCCCACTGGGGCCTTCGGTGGAGCTCCCTCTGGGGCTACGAAGCGCTGCCCTGGGTGGGGGAACCGCAGGTGGACACCCCCACTGGGGCCTTCGGTGGAGCTCC